>VWZE01026256.1:223694-275644 GCA_013396675.1 Eubucco bourcierii
AGCTGCAGAGAGCAATGAGCTCTGCCCTGAGCCTCCTCTTCTGCAGGCTGCACACCCCCAGCTCCCTCAGCCTCTCCTCACAGGGCTGTGCCCCCTCCCCAGCCTTGCTGCCCTTCTCTGGGCACCTTCCAGCACCTCAACATCTCTCTTGAATCGAGGGGCCCAGAACTGGGCACAGCACCCAAGGTGTGGCCTGAGCAGAGCTGAGCACAGGGGCAGAAGAACCTCCCTGCTGCTGCTGGCCACACTGCTCCTGAGCCAGGCCAGGATGCCATTGGCTCTGCTGCCCACCTGGGCACACTGCTGCCTTATCTTCAGCTGCTCTCTCCCAGCACCCCCAGGTCCCTCTCTGCCTGGCTGCTCTCAGCCACTCTGTCCCCAGCCTGCAGCACTGCTTGGTGGTGTTGTGGCCAAAGTGCAGAACCCTGTACTTGGACTTGTTCAAACTCCTGGCACTGGGCTGTGCCCATCTGTGCAGCCTGCCCAGGTGCCTCTGCAGAGCCCTGCTGCCCTCCAACAGCTCCACAGCTGCTCCCAACTCGGTGCTGTCTGCACACTTACTGATGCTGCACTCAAATCCACTGAAGATATTAGAGAGGTCTGTCCCCAGCACTGCTCCTGGGGCACACCACGAGTGGCCACCCAGGCCAGCCAGTGCTGAGCTGCAGCTCTCTGTTGGCACAGTCCTGTCCTCCCTGCCATCTTTGCTGGCACTGCCTGTGCAGGACTCTGGCCAAGGACAGCCTCTGCCCCTCCAGCTTTGCAGCACAGCAGAACTCAGCTCTCCAGCCACCACCCAGCAGGAGGCCCAGGCCTCTTGTTTTGCTCAGATAATCCAAGGTGCCTACTTCAGCTCTGTACCTAATGTGACATGTGTCTTCAGGAGATTATTTGAAGTGGTTATTTTTATGCCTGGAATCTTCAAAGGTGGAGTTATTAAGTGTATTTAAAAGGAAGAACTGGTCCAGATAAAGCTGGGATGTAATTAGTTACAAGCTGGTGTACTTTGATGACAAAGCAGCATTCAGCATGTGGACTGGTGAGCAGCAGGCTCTGTAGGGTGTGCTAATTACTGATAGCAGTCACAGCCAGGGGAAGCCTGACACTGCTCTGATAAAGCAGAGCCTTCTGCAAGGCAGGGGCTGGGGTTTAACTCTCAGCCAAAGCCTGGACTTTGGCACCCCAGCTCCTCGCAGCTCACTGTGTTCTTGGAGGCACACAGTGGGAAAAATCCCACCAGAGCTTTTCAGGCAGGTAGAGGGAGGGCAGCTCCCACCCTGGGCTGCTGGCTGGGAGCAGCAGCATGGTGGGAAGAGAAGTGCATTCTGTTTTCCCAAGGAACATGCTGCTCTTGCTTGATGGAGCTTCTGCCTGGCTCGGAGCATTCGCTCAGCTAAGCCCTGCAGAGCCTGGAGATTTGTCACCAGCCTGTGAACTTCCATCAGATGTGACTCAGCCTCACTGATGAAGTGCTGGAGTGGGTCCAGAGGAGGCCACGAAGATGCTCAGAGGGCTGCAGCAGCTCTGCTGTGAGGACAGGCTGAGAGAGTTGGGGCTCTGCAGCCTGCACAGGAGAAGGCTTCCAGGAGAGCTTGGAGTGGCCTTCCAGGGTCTGAAGGGGGCTGCAGGAAGGCTGGGGAGGGACTATTGACAAGGGCTGGGAATGAGAGGAGGAGGAGAAACAGGTTTGAAGTGTCAGAGGGGAGATTGAAAGTGGATGTTAGGAGGAAGTTGTTTGCAGTGAGGGTGGTGAGACACTGGCACAGGTTGCCCAGGGAGGTTGTGGCTGCTCCCTCCCTGGAGGTGTTCAAGGCCAGGTTGGAGGAGGCTTTGGGTGACCTGTGCTAGTGGGAGGTGTCCCTGCCTATGGCAGGGGGTTGGAAGTGGCTGAGCTTTGAGGTCCCTTCCAACCTTCCCATTCTATGATTCTATGTCAGGAGAAGACTTTCAGAGGCTTGAAGTGGGTTTGGCTCTAGCCCTAAATAAAACTCTGCTCCTTGGCCCACGAGAAGCTGGATAACGAATTGTAGAGAAGTGGGAGAGAGGAAAGAGCTGGGTGCTGGCAGGAGCCACAGGAGGGTTTTAGGGTGAGGGGGGGATTGAAAAGCAAGTACTTGGGGTCAGGTGTAGAAGCAGCTTGATAAAGACTGCAGAAGTGGTGAAGAGCTGAGGGACACCAAAACGTCTGGAGAGGGAGACAGGATGAGCCCAGAGCAACACAGCCCAAGGCGGTAACGATGCCAAAGTGTCAGTGCTGCTCCTTGACCTCCCAGAGACATTGCACAGGAGCAACAGCAAAACAAGTGTAAGTGTCTGTCACCATGTCAGCTGCCAGCCTGCTCCTGACAGATGGGCAGCTCACAACAAATGAGCCTTCACCATCCTCTGTGCCTGCTCAACACAGCGTCCCTGTCACCGCCACCGCTGCCCCCTGCAGCACTGCTCCTGCATGCCTGAACTGCAGGCAGGGCCACAGGAGCCAGAGCTGGCAGGAGGAGATGTGAGGTGACCTGGGGAGGGAAGAGCAGGAGCACAACCTCCTGAAGCCCTTTCACTTACAGAAAGACTGCAAACCTCAGACAATCCTGGGAAACAGATCCACTACTCACCTAAAACCAGAGGTTCGGGATGGGAGGACAACTATGGCAGGTAGACAAACAAGGACTTTAATGAACTGAGAGACAAAAAATCTCCCAAGCTCCACTAAAACAAAACAAAACAAAACAAAAACCAGAGCCACTGCTGTCAGGACTGATGTGACTGCAGTGAGGCCACAGGCAGGGCAAAAGGCAACCCCAAGCTAAGACCTCTGCTCTCCATCAGGGTGAGCAGACACTGCTGTGCTGGGATTCTGGTGCTGGGGTGAGCTTCCCACTTCTCCAGGGGATGGGATTTAATTCCATTTTTGGTACTTTGGAGTTTGTTTGGTCCCTCTGGGAAGAATTGAGGGTTTAAGGCACATCTTATTACCTCTCAGTGTGACTTCTTCCTGCCTTAACTTGCTTGCACTTAAGCCCAGCTTCTGGCAGCAGCAGGTAGCATTTGGGCAGCAGCTCTGCAGGCACTGACACACAAGTCTCATACTAAAGACATTTAAGGACTTGGTTGCTCAGAGCCTCATTCAACCTGGCATTGAACACTACCCACAACCTCTCTGGGCACCCTGTTCCAGAGTCTCACTCCCTTCATACTGAAGAACTTCTTCCTAAGGTCTGCTCTAAGCCTACTCCCCCTCAGTGCCAAACCATTCACAGCCTCACAGCCCCCCCAGGCTGGCACAGCCCCTCAGGAGCACCAAGCCCAACCTAGAGCCCTGCTCTGCAATGTTCACCTTAAACCACAGCCCCAAGCACACATCCAAACCATCCTCACAGCCCCCCCAGGCTGGCACAGCCCCTCAGGAGCACCAAGCCCACCCTAGAGCCCTGCTCTGCAAGGTTCACCTCAAACCACAGCCCCAAGCACACATCCAAACCACCCTCACACACCCCCAGGCTGGGGGACTCCAGCACCTCCCTGGGCAGCTCATGCCAGTCCCTGACCACTCTCTCCAGGAAAAGCTTTTCCCTAATGTCCAATCTAAACCTCCCCAGCCTCAGCTTGAGGCCATTCCCTGTTCTGTCTGCAGTTCCCTGTGAGCAGAGCCCAGCAGCAGCCTCTCCACAGTGTCCCTGCAGGTAGCTGCAGACAGCAATGAGCTCTGCCCTCAGCCTCCTCTTCCTCAAACCAAATATCCCCCTTACAAAAAATCCCTCTCCAACCTCCCTGTAGGTTCAAAGCCCTTTCCCAGTCTTCCATCCTTTGTTCCTAAAGATCTGACATTGTTGCCACCAGTGATGAGCACACAATTAACTCAGTGACCTAAAGCTGTGACAGCAGATCCCCAAAGTGGGACCCTGCCAGCTGCAGACAGAGCAGGAGCTGCTTTCTTCTCCTCGCACACCACCAACGTGGCACCAGAACAAGCATCTCAGCTGAGCTGGGGAGAAGAGGAAAATGGAAACCATTTCCATATTTATTGACAAATTTCATTTACAAGCTGAATTTCCACTTTGGGGAGAATCTCTCTTTTCCCTCTAAAGGTATCAGTCTTGAGCAGTCAGCCCAGCAATAAGCAGTCCTGTGCCTGCAGACACTTTTACACTGGCTACAGCAAATTTATCTCTAACACTTGGGAAAGAAAATGCCATTAAAATTCACCATTTAGGAGAGAGCTGTAAATTAACTGCTACTGAGCAGACAGGGGGGACAAGCAAATTGTGGGTGCATCTGAGTGGCTGTTCTCTGAGAGCCTGTCCAGCTGAGCCCTGTGTTCTCACTTGGGGTATGACAAGCATTTGACTCACTCAATTCTCCTTGTGTTGAAGTGGGTGAGAAAGGAAAAAGGGAAGAACGTTCTAGCAGCTTTCACCTGACAATATCAAAGCACTTGACAAATAATTCCAAGACAAAAACCTCTTTGTGGGGCAGGTTGGGGGAGGAGAACTGCTTCCATCTCACAGCTGCACCACAGCTGGAGGCCACCAGCAAGATGGAAGATCCTGCAGGAGCAAACTATTAGAGAGAAATTCTTTGCAGTGAGGGTGGGGAGACACTGGCACAGGTTGAGGAGACACTGGCACAGGTTGAGGAGACACTGGCACAGGTTGCCCAGGGAGGTTGTGGAGCACAGAATCACCCAACGTGATCTTTGATCACGTTGGGTGATTCTGTGCTCCACAACCTCCCTGCAGGTCTTCTTCTGTGCTCCACAACCTCCCTGCAGGTCTTCTGTGCTCCACAACCTCCCTGCAGGTCTTCTTCTGTGCTCCACAACCTCCCTGCAGGTCTTCTTCTGTGCTCCACAACCTCCCTGCAGGTCTTCTTCTGTGCTCCACAACCTCCCTGCAGGTCTTCTTCTGTGCTCCACAACCTCCCTGCAGGTCTTCTTCTGTGCTCCACAACCTCCCTGCAGGTCTTCTTCTGTGCTCCACAACCTCCCTGCAGGTCTTCTTCTGTGCTCCACAACCTCCCTGCAGGTCTTCTTCTGTGCTCCACAACCTCCCTGCAGGTCTTCTTCTGTGCTCCACAACCTCCCTGCAGGTCTTCTTCTGTGCTCCACAACCTCCCTGCAGGTCTTCTTCTGTGCTCCACAACCTCCCTGCAGGTCTTCTTCTGTGCTCCACAACCTCCCTGCAGGTCTTCTTCTGTGCTCCACAACCTCCCTGCAGGTCTTCTTCTGTGCTCCACAACCTCCCTGCAGGTCTTCTTCTGTGCTCCACAACCTCCCTGCAGGTCTTCTTCTGTGCTCCACAACCTCCCTGCAGGTCTTCTTCTGTGCTCCACAACCTCCCTGCAGGTCTTCTTCTGTGCTCCACAACCTCCCTGCAGGTCTTCTTCTGTGCTCCACAACCTCCCTGGGGGTGTTCAAGGCCAGGTTGCATGAGGCCTTGAGCAGCCTGGGCTAGCAGAATGTGTCCCTGCCCATGGCAGGGGAGTTGGAGCTGGATGATCTTTGAGGTTATCACACAAACAATTCTGTGAAGGAAGCACTCAGAGAAAGCAGCAGCTTGGGCAAATGCAAGCCCAGCAGTCACACAAAAGCAGACAGTGTCCCACATGGCTCTGCCATGCCAACACATCCTCATGAAGCAGCCTGGAGAACAAAGCAGTGCTCCTCTGAAGCACTCAGCATGCCCAGGACAGCACAGTGTGACTGCTGCTGCTGCTGCTGCTGCTGCCACTGACTCATTTTAAATGACCCACGGCCAGGAATTCTCTCAACACTGCAAGGCAAAACACTCTCAAGTGACCTTGTGAACATCCCACTGCTGGTGTAAGCCATTCCACAGCAAGCAGAGCTCCAGGAGTGTGAGCCTGTGGTCAGGATGTGACAGATTGGGAGGGGGAAGTGGGAGAAGGGGCTGCCAGAGTTCTGTTCCTGCCTTGCTCCCTGTGAAAGCTGCACTCTGAAGCTCACCCTGTGATGCTTGCTTCAGAAAGCCTTTCTTCTCCACCCACTTTTGCTCTCCTGCAGCAAAAGGATCCTCTCACCTTGGTGTCTACAAAGGAAACATGGGGACAGAACCCCTCGTGGCCAAATAAAACCCCAACCCCAACCAAAACCCAACCCTCAACCAAAACCCAACCCCAACACCAAACGGCACAGAGAATCCCTTCTGCTCCTTCTAGGTGCCTTGATGCATGCTGCCTTCAGGACTGCAGGGCCTGGGGGGGCTCTTGTGTTTCCTTTTTTACTAGCTGATTGTGATGCCAAGAAGGACACAGAACAAATGAGGTTTGTTTGCTTGGTGGGTTTTTTCCCCTAATATCAGAGATGTGTCTCCAGCTGCACGAGCTGGCACCGCTCCTCTGAAGTCATCGGAGCCAAATTGAGCTTACTCAGGGTCTGGCCCTGGGACAAAAATATCTTTTCAATTTCCATCTTACTTCAGGAAGGAGCCTTTAAAATGCCCCTTCCTGCCTGTCTGCTGCAGGCCCAGCAAAACATTTACAGCTCTGCTTGCAGCCTTGCTAACCACCATCACATTTCTGGAAGATGAGTGCTGTGCTTCAGCTTGGTACTGGCAAAGCTGGGGCTGGAGACTGTTCTCAGAGCCTCTGTGACATGCAGGAGGACCATGGAGGAGGAGGAGGAGATGAGGATTTGACCTGTGCTAGTGGGTGGTGTCCCTGCCTATGGCAGGGAGTTGGAACTAGATGAGCTTTGAGGTCCCTTCCAACCTTCCCATTCTATCATTCTATGATTTGTTCTTCAGGTTGTAAGAGCAACTGGGAAAGCTGGGGCTGGGGAGGGCACAGCCACTCTGTTCTCTCAAGTGTTCTCAGTCTGCAGCAGGTTGGAAGGCACCTCCAAAGGCCATGCTTCATGTCTAACTTCCCTGCAGTCATCAGAGACCCTTCTGACTAGATCAGGTTGCTCAAGACCACATCGACCTTGAATGTCTCCTGAAGTGGGGCCTCAACCACATCTCTGGGCAACCTGTTGCAGCATTTTACCGCTCTCATTGTGAAGAACAATGAGAGGATGAGAAGCTGATTGTTGTTCTTTGGCTTGTAACTGGGGCTGGAGAGGACACAGCCAACCTGCTCTCTAGAGCACATCCTTTGTGATGTGCAGGAGGACTATGGAGGATGAGAAGCTGAGTGTTGTACTTTAGGTTGTAAGTGGGGCTGAAAAGGGCACAGCCAATCTGCTCTCCAGACCACAGCCCCCTGTACCCTTTGTGATGTGCAGGAGAACCTTGGGGGACCATAACTGTGCTTATCTCCAAGCTTTGCATTCTGATGAGGCTGGAGGGACCTTCCCAGGAGCTCAATCTGTTATTTCCCTTAACTGAAAGATGCACCATATATATTTCAACAAGAAAACAATCCCCAGGTAAGCCCCAAACCTCCTATTTGTTTTGTACCAGTGTTCATTTAGTTGTCTCAGTGGTGGCTGGCCAGGCAGCTAACACAGGAGGGAAAAGTTAAACCTACACCAGGAGATTAATGACAGCCTGCAGTGGAACAGATGTGTATGAATAGCAAAGCAGGCCACTGAAAGCTCCCCAGAAAAGCACTGACAAGAGGCTCTGCTGCAGCACAATACACCAGCAGAGGTGGAAAGGTTGCCAGGTTCCATGGCTGAGGCCATCAGCTCTGTTTGGTGGGTGCTGCTCTGCTCAGGCACTGACATTCAGCAGTGATCAGCCTTGAAACTGGGGACACAGAGAAAGTGAGACACTATCTGGGGGGGAGGGAGAAGAGGTTGAGCTGTGTGGGTCCCTGGATGCTTCCTGCTTCCCATCAGCTGGGCAGCCATGGAACCAGAAAATGGGTTGAGTTGGAAGGGACCTTAAAGACCATCTGGTTCCAAGCTCATCTTCTGCTTGTCACTGTCCACTCCTCTCCACCTTGTCACCAGCCTTACCCCAGGAAGCAGAATTTGCCTGTGACACATCCCAGCAGAGTCCAACCTTGCTCTTTCCTGACTTGAGACTTAAAGGTTGCCTCTCCACTGAGTGCTGTGCTCATCTGCTCCAGTGAGAAGCCAACAAAAGAGATGATTTTCCCTATGCTTGATAGAAAAATGATGCTTGTTATGGAAAAAACCCTGGAAAAAAGATCATTTCTCCTCTTCCAAATGAGAAGCTGCTTCTCTTTTCCCCCACCTCAGCCCCCTTAAAAAAGATTTCTGTAAGTTTGCCTCTTCACAGAGGTTCTTCACCAGGTTGCTCGAGGCCACATCCAACCTGGCCTTGAACAGCTCCAGGGAGGAGGCATCCAGACTTCCCTGGGCAACCTGTCCCAGGGTTTCCCCACCCTCACTGCAGAAAATTCCTTCCTAATCTGCATTACCTTCCCAATGTCTCTGCAGAAGGCTTGTGCCTTGCTGAGAGGATGGAGACCACCCCAAGCTCTTGGTCTGGGGAGGGATGGAGTGAGACACAAATCCCTCAGATCAGGAGGGCAGGGAGAGTGCTCTTCAGGTGAGCAGAGGAGCAAGCAGCATCCAGGCTATAGAATACATTCAGCCTCCAACAGCTCTCAGGTAAGCTGCCCAGAGTGTCAAAGGCAACTTTGAATGCATTTCAGTGCCCTCCTGGGAAATGCACTGTGGGCACTCACAGTGTCTGGAGGAGATGAAATTGGTAGGAGCAGGTATTTCCAAATCCATGCCTCTTTGGCTCATTGCTAAAGGCACTGACTGCATGAAACCAAGTAGATGAATTTTAACAGCCTCCCTAAATCCACACAGGCTCCATGTCCATCTCTGAGCTGTGCCTATGGAAAGCACAAACCTTCCTGGGAGATGAAGAAGCCAATAGACTGTGCCTTGATCTAGACGAGTTCATATTTCCCCTCAGAGGATGTGGTTTGGAAAGACAGGAACCAAAATGGCAGAGCTAAAGAGAACTCTTGCTGCCTGCTAGACCATGGCACTTAAATGATTTGATCTCCACAAAGGCAGCAAATCAAAGTGCAGAGCACCAGACACAGCCCCTGGGAGCCCTCCCTCAAGTCCTTTTGTGCAGCAAAGGGTCTCAGAAAGGATAAGACTCTTCCCTTTCCTTCTGGAGCACTGCTTGTAGGGTAAGTGCTCAGCCAGATTCACACCACCACAACCTCCTTTGTGCGTGGAAACGCTCACAAGCATCTGCAAAGCCTCTGAGCCCTGCGAGGGGCTCTGAGCACAGCCTGAGGTTCAAGCCCGGTGCTTAGGGCCGGGGCTTTATGCATGCACAGATCTATGTGGCCGAGAGCTGCAAAGGCAGGCACAAACCTTCGCCCTGAACGCCTCAGCGTGAGGTAATCACCCAAGTCAGACCTCAGCACACCAGGGGAGGGGGAGCACTCCCCTCCAAGGGTTGCCAGCAGCAGGCACCACCGGTGCCACAAGCACTGGGCAGGGCTTTTCTCTCTCCTCTTCAAACCAAGCCTTCAGAAACTGTGAATGTTGACAGTCTGGAGGGAGCAGGGGAAGAAAAGAGAGCGAGTAGCTGCTTCATCTCTAAACAAGACATCAGAGGCTTTATTTGCAGGCACAGTAACTCCAGCCCCCTGTGTCCTAACGCAGGCAGAAGGCGGCAGCAGCGGTGCCCTGACTCACAGCCTCAGCATCCCTGCAAAGACAACAGACAGATGTTGGGAGGCTTCCCCTTCCCTCTGTGCTTAATTCACACATTAAAGGAGCAAACGGAGCAGGATTGCATCTTTCTTGTGCTGGAGACAAGGAGGAAAAGCAAAAACAGAGACACTTCTCAGTCTGGCAACACAGCTCTTGGAGATGAGCTGATGGAGTGGGAGATGTGGCAGAAACAGAATGGGTTTGGCTTGGGAGGAACCTAAAAGATCATCCAGGTTCAATCCCTCCTGTTGTGGGCAGAGACATCTTACATTAGACCAGGATGCTCAAGGCCCCATCCAACCTGGCCTTGAACACCTCCTAAAAAGAAGTTTTAATGCCACTCTGCTGTCCCCACTCAGATCAGCCTTAGGTCTCCACTAACAGCCTGAACCCATCTTGTGCACAGTCAGCAGAGGCTGGCAGTGATGGAACTGCCTCAGCTTGGGGCTCCCCAGTTTCAGAGGGACAGGGACCTGCTGGAGAGAGTCCAAGGGAGGGCTGTGAGGATGCTGAGGGCACTGAGCACTGCCTGGGGAGGAGAGGCTGAGGGACCTGGGGCTGCTCTGTCTGCAGAAGAGAAGACTGAGAGGGGAATTGAATCAATGTTTAGAACTATCTGAGGGCTGGGGGTCAGGAGGGGGGGGACAGGCTCTGCTCACTGCTGCCTGGGACAGGACAAGGAGCAGTGGATGGAAGCTGCAGCACAGGAGGTTCCAGCTCTACACAAGGGGAAACTTCTTGCCTGGAAGGGTCCCAGAGCCCTGGCACAGGCTGCCCAGAGAGGCTGTGGAGTCTCCTTCTGTGGAGCCTTTCCAGGCCTGTCTGGACGTGTTCTGTGTGCCCTGAGCTGGGTTGTCTGGTCCTGCTCTGGCTTGGACTGGCTGAGCTCTTTGGGTCCCTTCCAACCCCTCACATCCTGTGATGCTGTGAACTGGAGCTGGGGAGAAGAGATGCAGCAGCACTGTGCCTTCACCACAGAACCAGCAAGGCTGGAAAAGCTCTCTGAGATCATCAACCCCACACCACCATGACCCCCAACCCAGGTACCCCAAGTGCCATGTCCACGTTTTTCTTGAACACCTCTAGGGGTGGTGACTGCACCACCTCCCTGGGCAGCCTGTGCCAGTGCCTGACCACCCTGTCAGTGAAGAGACAATTCCTAATATCCAGCCTAAATCTCTGGTGCAGCCTACTTTCATCACACCTCCAGCCAGAGCAGGGCAAGCACTGATCTGCTGCAGAGGCAACAACAGACCTGGAGATGCCCAATTCACCTCCTGTCCTCTTGCTCAGCTCCAGCCTGGCTGCCTGCACCCCCAGGACACCACCAGGGGGTGTGCAGCAACACTACACCCAAGTTACACCCAGGTGTATCTCCAAAGGCCAGGGTGTGTATTCTCCAGCACCATCTGCTGGCTTTTCCCCCTCTTAACAAGGAGATGGCACCTAGGAGATGCCCTTGCAGCAGCCAGGGGACTGTGGGGAGGTGGGAGATGAGTGCCCACCTGCAGCAGAACCCTGCTCCCTGGGCAATAGGAAGGGGTTTGTTAAGTGAGGCATTTCACATGGGCAAGTATTGCTGCTGCTCTGTGCTCCTCCCAGGTGAACAGAGAGTTCTGTTCATTCTGAACTGGTTTTGTGGGTTTGCTTTTGGGTTTTGTGGGTTTGCTTTTGGGTTTTGTTTTGTTGCTTTTTGGTAGGTTTTTTTTTGTGTTTTTTTTTTTTTTTTTCACTTAGTTGCTGCTTGGAAAGTAGAAAATGAAACATTTTGATTACCTGGAAAAGCAAGAGAGGGAGAGGTTTGGTGGTTGGGTTTTTTATCTGTGTGCATGGTTTGGAATTGGTTTTTTTGGAGGGGGTTCATTCTCTTTGGTTATTTTTTTTCCCCCATCTTGGCAGTTACTGTTTGCTGAATCTGACCCAAATTCACAAACAGCTTTGCCTCCTCCCACTCAGGAACTGCACTGCTCTGAGTAAACTCTGTCACACAAATTCCCAGACCTGCTGGTGACACTGCAGAGCCCCCAGCTCGCAGCACCGCTCAGGCTGCTGCCTCTCGCTAGGCAAAACAAAGGCGCTCGTTTGGGATTAATGCTCTGGGAGCTAAAGAGAGGAGGAAGGAAACATTTTTAGTCACTGCTGGTTAGGCATCGGGAGGTCTGTCTGCAGCCTGGTGTGTAGGTTTGCACTTCTCCTTCCCCCAGGACTACTGGCAGTGGCTAAGCCAATGCAGCACACAAACTACTCTTCTGCCTCTGTCCTTCTTAATGGATGAGTCAAAAATCCAGAGCAGAGAGAGTGCAGCTGAAGAGAAAGTTCAGCTTCCACTTTGGGGCATCTCCTGACTGCTGGCACAGGGTCAAGCTGTGTACAGCAGCAGCCTCCAGCCAGGGGATTTACTGTTGGGCTGCAGGGAAACTTTGCAGCTCTCAGGATGCTCAAGCACAGAAACAACTCACTGAGATCCAGCCCCCAGGCTGAGAGTCTCTGAGGCAACAAAGTCATGGAATCATAGAATGGGAAGGTTGGAAGGGACCTCAAAGCTCAGCCACTTCCAACCCCCTGCCATAGGCAGGGACACCTCCCACTAGCACAGGGCACTCAAGGCCTCATCCAGCCTGGTCCTGAACACCTCCAGGGAGGGAGCAGCCACAACCTCCCTGGGCAACCTGTGCCAGTGTCTCACCACCCTCACTGCAAACAACTTCCTCCTGACATCCACTTTCAATCTCCCCTCTGCCACTTCAAACCCATTGCCCCTTGCCCTGTCATGACAAGATCTTGTCAATAGTCCCTCCCCAGCCTTCTTGTAGCCCTCAAAGACCACTCAGTCCAACCACCAGCCCAACACCAGCATGGCCACCAAACCATGTCCCAGGAGCCATGGCCACACATTTCTTGAGCACCCTCAGGGATGGGGACTCCGCCACCTCTGTGCTGATCCCTGACCACGTTTTAAGTGAAGAGTTTTATCCTGCTATCCAAGCTAACTGAACTCTTCTCTCTTCAAGCATGCCCACAGCTTATTTACCTTTACATAGGCAGGTCCTGCAGTTTCCTCAAGAGATGATTTTTAAGAATAGGTTACATGAGGAACCATCCAAAAATGACCTCTGGTCTCTGGAGCTTCACCACTTTGCATGAACTGAAGGTCCAATTTTGAACCTCCATTCTGCACTACTCTGCACAGTGTTCATCATAGCCAGGCAGAGGAACTAGAATAGCAACATTTTCCCAGGCTTTAGATGTCAGTGTCCACAGGAGATACTGCAGAGTAGAAAAATCAGGTCAAGAGCCAAGACTCTGGATAAATAAAGTCACTCCATAGGAGGACACTTCAAAAGGACACCTAGAGTGCTGCCACAGCAGGGCCCAACCCTTCCATACAAGGTACCCCTTCCTCCTTCCCTTTATTCATTAGTAGGAAACACTGCCCAAAGAGAAGTCTTGCCTTTAATCTGAGGTGAAAGTGAGATCTTCACAGATCACAGGAGACTTCTCATGCAAGAGGGATGAATAAAGTATAGGGGAAAAAAATAAACCAGACAGACCTGGATGGATGGATTCTGTGTTGGCATTAAAGTCACACCTTGGTTCTCAGCCAGTCCTACCTGGGGAAGTACTCCAGATGAAGTTTGTTAAATGCAAGATGCTGCTGCATTAGCTCATGGCAGTGAATGTGCCTTTGTGACAAGGCCACAGACAGCAATCAGTGACCTCTCTGCTCAGGTTTTCCTTCACAGACCTCCTTTTCCTAGCAGCTTTTCTTTATTCATTCAAAACCAGGAGCAAAATAGGGTGATATACTTTGCCATTAAAGTGGAGCCAGGCTTGGGGTTATCATAAAAGCTGCTACCCAGTGAGCAGCACATCTCACTACTACACATTTACAACCCTCTCCATGACATATTCCAAACCCACTGCTTAAAAGTCAAAACAAGATTACTCTGTCCTAATAAATATTGATCACCTTACAAGCCCTTCTTTTAAAGCCCTTAATTAAACACAATACCCAAGCCTGCCTGCTTCCCCTAGATGAGGATCAATACTTTATCATTAATGCAGCCCAGCAAAAAGAAAAGAGCCCAGGCCTCAGTTGCCATAAATTGGCCACACTGGGCTGTGGCCTTGCTCTCTGCATTACAGGGGATCTAAAAAGTCCACGAGAGGTCCAGGCCCTGCTGTGGCAGGCACAGAGCACAGGCACAGTGCCACAGGGCTGTGCTTGCTCGACAAGAAGTCAATAAGCAACTGCAGGTGGAGGACAGCACCAAGGGCTGGTTCCAGCTCAGCAAGAGAAGGAGCTGCCTCACTTTGAGATGGCAGAGCAGGCTGCCCAGAGAGGTGCTGGGGTCTCCGTCTCTGGACTCATTCCAGACCCACCTGGATGCCATCCTGTGCAGCCTGCTCTGGAGGAGTGGTTGAATTGGATGATCTCCAGAGGTCCCTTCCAGCCCCTGTGACTCTGTAAAGAAGACAACTGCAGAGACCTTTGAGTACCTAGGCAGGGCTCTCCCTGCTACACAGACCAGTCCTTGAGAGCTGCCTTCATACAGACAAAGATGCAGACAAGCTGGAAGGTGTCCAGAGAAGTGCCATGAGAATGGTCAGAGGAGTGGAAGCTCTGCCCTGTGAGGAAACACTGAGAGCTGGGTTTGCTCAGCCTAGAGAAGAAAAGGGTTTGGGAAAACCTCACCACCATGGACCAGTCCATAGAGGGTGGCTGCCAGGAGCATGGAGACTCCCTTTTCACAAAGAGTCCCATGGCAAAGACAAGAGGGGATGGGGACAGGTTACTGCTGGGGAGGTTCCCAATGGGCTGCATAGGAACATTTGCCCCATGGGAACAGTCAGAGGCTGGCATCATCTCCCAAGGGCAGCAGTGGAGTGCCCTGCACTGGGCAGTGAAGCCTCAGCTTGCCAGGCTGCTGGGCAGCTCAGTTCTGCACCATCACCTAGAGAGCTTGGAGCAGATGGTCCTTGGGGTCCCTTCCGAGTTGGCATTCTGGGACTGATCAGCTCCCAAGGCTGGAGGGAAAGAGGCACAGAGGGATCTCCCCAAGGCCTCAGTCCCATCTCCAGAAGCAGGTCTGTGCCCTTCCTTCACCCACATTTGCATCTCTTCAGCCTGTGGGCTGAGCTGGAGGCGTGGGAGTGCCTGGGCTGTGTTTGACAGCCTGCACTACAGGTGTTGAGCTACGCAAGAATTAATCACTGCAGCACTTCTACAACAGACTGAAGAACAATAGGGGAAAAAAACAAACCAAAAACAAAACCCAAAAGCCCACAGCCCTGCACATTTCAGAGTTCCTGTGATAGGGAGGTTGAGGGCTGGGGAAAAGAGATTAGATTCCTTTCACCCCTCTGCGTTCCGGCAGTGACATTTAAACAGCTCCGGGAAAAAGTTGGTGCCTAATCACAAATGTTATTAATAGCAACCTGACAATAACCCAAACTTCACATCATGCTGTGCTAGCAGCTCCAGTTCCACCCTCACTGCTTGGCCCAGTTGCTGAATTAATCAGGGATTGAGCAACAACTGAAGCAGGGAAGAAATTATTACATTTGCATTGTTATGTAATGAGGAAAGGATGGGAGCTTATTGACAACAGGGTGGCTGATCCCACAGGCCACGCTGCTGTCAAAAGTTCTGCCAGCTCTTACCAGCTGTGGAGCTCTGCTGGGTTACTAAGCTTTAGGAGGGGGAAAAAAAACCAAAACAACCAACCCAATCAAACCACCCTAACCAAAAACAGCTCACCTGAAATGATAAAGAAAGGAAAAGGTTCCAAAAATGAGCACTCAGAAGTCAGGAACTGCAGTGAGGACTATAAGGCTATGAGGACAGGCTGAGAGAGTTGGGGCTCTGCAGCCTGCACAGGAGAAGGCTTCCAGGAGACCTTGGAGTGGCCTTGCAGGGTCTGAAGGGGGCTGCAGGAAGGCTGGGGAGGGACTATTGACAAGGGCTGGGAATGGCAGGACAAGAGGAATGGGTTTGAAGTGTCAGAGGGGAGATTGAAAGTGGATGGTAGGAGGAAGTTGTTTGCAGTGAGGGTGGTGAGAGACTGGCACAGGTTGAGGGTGGTGAGAGACTGGCACAGGTTGAGGGTGGTGAGAGACTGGCACAGGTTGAGGGTGGTGAGAGACTGGCACAGGTTGCCCAGGGAGGCTGTGGAGCACAGAATCACCCAACGTGATCTTTGATCACGTTGGGTGATTCTGTGCTCCACAGCCTCCCTGAAGGTCTTCTTCTGTGCTCCACAACCTCCCTGGAGGTGTTCAAGGCCAGGTTGGATGAGGCCCTGAGTGCCCTGTGCTAGTGGGAGGTGTCCCTGCCTATGGCAGGGGGTTGGAAGTGGCTGAGCTTTGAGGTCCCTTCCAACCTTCCCATTCTATGATTCCATGAAACATCTGCATGCCTGCTCTCACAGAGCCATGGAGTGGTTGGACCTGTTGAAGTCATCAACTCCAATCCCCCTGCCCAGAGCAGGATCACCTGAAGCAGGTCACACAGGAATACACCCAGGTGGGCTTTGAATATCTCCAGGGATGGAGACTCCACCACCTCCCTGGGCAGCCTGCTCCAGTGCTCTGCACACCCAAAGCAGCTCCTCCTCACAGGTAGATACAACTTCCCACGTTCAAGTTTGCAGCCATTACCTCCTCACCTGTCACTGGGGACCACTGAGCAGGGCTGGCCCCATCCTCCTGGCACCCACTCTTTGGGTATTTGCAAGTGTTAATAAGACCCTCCCTCAGCCTCCTCTTCTCAGCCCTCACTTTGTTACTGCTTATTAGAAGATGAATGTTTTTTTAATTGAAGGCTCATGCCTGGGTTCAGATAGCTAAGTTTTGGCAAGGGCAGGGGAAGTTCAAGCAGGGCTGGCACTCAGCGTTAGTAACAGATAGAGCTGCTGTCATAGGAGGAGTCATCCCTCTCTCCCCTGCACTCCTCACACCTCCATCCACACCGAGGCTCCCTGAATTACAGAGCAATTATCCTCATTGTTCCCATCTCTTCAGAATCAACGCTGAGATTTACAACTGTCAGGGTCAGCACAGAAGAAAGCTTGACTGAAAGAAATGAAAAGAGTTGTTTAGAGCTGAGCTTGAGAATCTGCATCTCTCAATCTTTCTATGCTGTTGTTGTCCTGTCACTTAACACCTCCAGCCACAAATGCCATTTTCCTTGAAGGGCATCAGTAAGTTTGCAGATCAGACCAAGTTAGGAGCAGCTGTGGAGCTGTTGGAGGGCAGCAGGGCTCTGCAGAGGCACCTGGGCAGGCTGCACAGATGGGCACAGCCCAGTGCCAGGAGTTTCAAGTCCAAGTGCAGGGTTCTGCACTTTGGCCAAAACACCACCAAGCAGTGCTGCAGGCTGGGGACAGAGTGGCTGAGAGCAGCCAGGCAGAGAGGGACCTGGGGGTGCTGGGAGAGAGCAGCTGAAGATAAGGCAGCAGTGTGCCCAGGTGGGCAGCAGAGCCAATGGCATCCTGGGCTGGCTCAGGAGCAGTGTGGGCAGTAGGAGCAGGGAGGTTCTTGTGCCCCTGTGCTCAGCACTGCTCAGGAAACACCTGGAGTGCTGTGTCCAGTTCTGACCCCTCAGATCGAGATATTGAGGTGCTGGAAGGTGCCCAGAGAAGGGCAGCAAGGCTGGGGAGGAGAGGCTGAGGGAGCTGGGGGTGTGCAGCCTGCACAGGAGGAGGCTCAGGGCAGAGCTCATTGCTCTCTGCAGTTACCTGCAGGGAGGTTGTGGCCAGCTGGGGTTGGGCTCTGCTGCCAGGCACCCAGGGACAGAACAAGAGGACACAGCCTCAAGCTGTGCCAGGGCAGGCTCAGGCTGGATGTTAGGAAGAAGTTCTTGCCAGAGAGAGTGATTGGCATTGGAATGGGCTGCCCAGGGAGGTGGTGCAGTGCCCATGCCTGGAGGTGTTGAAGCCAAGCCTGGATGGGGCACTGAGTGCCATGGTCTGGTTGGTTGGCTGGGGCTGGGCGAGAGGTTGGATAGGATCTTGGAGGTCTCTGCCTGGCTGATCCTGTGTTGCTGTGACCCTTGTCCACAGGGTTACATCTAAGCTCACTTCATCCTTAACAACCAAAAGAGTAAACCCCAAGAGGTCCAAGTGTGGTTTCCCAGCCCACAGTCATCAACACCATCACCTCTCACCTCACTTAAGGACACAGAGTTCAGTCATTTCCTTCTCCATTTCACCTGCTGGCTGCAGCAAACCTTAACTGCCTGCTTTGGAGCTGCTAACAGCTGCACTGTGGCATGGCTGGCCCAGCAAACTCAGCAGCTAAGCCCACCCAGAG
Organism: Eubucco bourcierii; assembly: GCA_013396675.1. NCBI lineage: Eukaryota > Metazoa > Chordata > Aves > Piciformes > Ramphastidae > Eubucco > Eubucco bourcierii. The sequence goes on from VWZE01026256.1 coordinate 241,621, forward strand.
CAGCAGAGGCACAGAAGGTATCTGCCTGAATTATAGCAGCATAACAGATCCATGCTCACTGTTAGAGCCTCGGGAAAGGAGACTTTTTGCTCTCTGGTTGCTTTTAATTTCTTTCTCCTGGATGTTTCTGAGATGAGAATGCATGAGGAGAAAGGCAGGGAGTGGCCAGGCTTGGCCAATTTAGAGCAGAGGAAAATGAAGGTCTGAGTCTGTCCTTGTTCTCTTTCACTCTTTGAGCCTTCTGCAGCATTTCATGTTTGCAAGGTGCTTTAACTTCTGGGAGGAGGAAAAAAAACCTAGGGACAGAAGAGCAGCTGCTGGGATTTGAGGGATCTGCATTTAAAAGGGGCAGAGACCTGGTGCTGAGGGACAGGGTTTGCACCAGACTTGGTAGAGTTAGGCAGTGGATGAGGATCTGGTAGGCCTTAGAGTGATGAGAGGGAAGAGCTTTAAGATGGAAAAGAGCAGACTGGAGATTAGGAAGAGATCCTTGGCAGTGAGGGTGGGGAGACACTGGCACAGGCTGCCCAGGGAGGCTGTGGATGCTCCCTCCCTGGAGGTGTTGAAGGCCAGGTTAGATGGAGCCTTGAGCACCCTGGGCTGGAGGTGTCCCTGCCCATGGCAGGGGGCTGGAACTGGCTGAGCTTTAAGGTCCCTTCCAACCCAACCCAACCCATTCTATGACTCTTAAAGGTCCCTTCCAACCAAAGCTCTCCCATGACTCTCTGATGCTCCTCTGTAAACACAAGCAGCACTGAAGATGGGTGGGGGATGTTGTCTCTCTGCAGAGCCTCCAGCTAGAGCTGGTTTGTGCTTACAACAAGAAAAAACAAACCCAGAAACCACCACCCAAAAGATTTTGGAATAAACATTTTGATGCTTGTCACATGGAAAAGGAAGCTTGGAAGAATTCAAAGCAGCACTGAGCATCCCTTCAGCCCTCAGAAGCTGCTCTGATCTGGTCACTTAGCTCAGCAGCAGTATCTAAAGCACCTCTCGAGCACACAAACGCTTCAGCTGCACAATAACCAGCAGTAAGGAGCCTCTGCAGCTCGGAGGAGCTGACATTAGAGCTGGATGGAGAACAACTCACTGCATTTAGCAGAGAAAATGTTTGCACTCTGTGTGAAATGGAGCGGGCACTGCCGTCCTGAGCAGCACCATATGGGACAGCAGAGCTGGCAGCCAGAACTCAGCCTGCTCCCAGGCTTTTAGCAAGTTGAGTCGCTGGGCAGGCAGCTCCAGCTCCAAAGCAGATCTAGGGGTAAGGGAAAAAGGAAAAAAAAAGAAAGTGGCAAGCAGACTGCAATCCATAGCTGCCTTGGTTCCTCCAGAATGAAAAAAAAAAAATTTCACACTGTTTCTGCAAACAAATTTGACAAATTGGCAAATTCTGAGGGAAAACAGAACAGCAGCACTCTGTGGCAAAGTTACTGCTGAGCTCTATTCACAGTCTAGGATCCAGCTCCCACCACCAGCTGAACATCTCAGCACCACTTCAGCTCCAGAGTGGAATTAGCAATCAAAACCTCTGCAAAAATAGCAGCTCAGATTTTATTCAGTGGAAGGTATAATTCTACTGATGTCAGAAAATGCTCTCCCCATTTGTGCCAGCTGAGCTCTAACTCCCTCTATTTTGCATTTTTTTCCCCCATCCTTTTTTATGTTGCCTTTTTCTATCCCCAGCTCTCCTGAACTGCAGGCAGCAGGGACTGGCTGGTCAAAACTGCCAGCCTGACCCTGTGGCAAACCTGTCTGGATGAGCCTGGGCAGCAGATTGGGTAGGTCACACTAATTGTAGCTAATTGCTAGGCTGGATGCTCCCAGGTTTTCCCCTGCCTGGCTGTTTGACACCTTGCATTTGCTTTGGAGAGGTTTTCATTTGGAAAGGAGTTATGGAGTCCTTTGTTTGCCTGCAGCTGTTGTGCTTGCAGTCTGCCACTTCAGAGAATCAGAGAACCACAGAATCAGAGAATCAAAGAATCATAGAATGAAAGAATCACAGAACCAGTCAGGTTGGAAGAGAGCTCCAAGATCTCCAGGCCATTCTATCAGCCAGCCCCATCCAATCCTTCCCCTCAAGGAAAGGTCTTTTTTGGAAGGAAACTAATCCATGTCTGCCAAGGAAATTGTAGCTTTCTGGACAACAAATTCCTTCCTCAGCCTTTCCCTGCCCCTGTGCTGACCACAGAAGCCTCCAGCCCTGCTCCACAGCTTAGCTGCCACCGTGTTCCCCACCCAGAGCAACAGAGCCTCTGCCAGCAAACCTCCCTCCAGACAACTGGGAAAGGTCTTTGACTCCAAGTGCATCAAGCAGGTGCTGCCCAGCAGGCTGGATATTGATGCCATGGCACCATGGCACCATCTGAACCCCTGGCCAGTCACAAGTGCTCTGTGCAAAGCTTTTCTCTTCCACAGCTGCTATGGGTGAGGCTGAAAGATGGCAAATTCCAACTGGATATTAGGAAGGAATTCTTGACAGTGAGGGTGGGGAGAGACTGCAACAGGTTGCCCAGGAAGGCTGTGGTTGCCTTGCCCTGGAGGTGTTCAAGGCCAGGCTGAATGAGGCCTTGAGCAACCTGTGCTAGTGGGAGGTGTCCTTGCCCATGGCAGGGGCGTTGGAACTGGCTGAGCTTTAAGGTCCCTTCCAACCCAAACCACTCTGTGAAGGTTTGTGATACACTCACTCAGCCCAACTTAACCCTCAGCTAGGTGGTGCCCATGGTGCCCACTGCTTAGCCAACAGCAAGTCTCAGGAGAAGATGCTTCAGGGATCTCCCTGCATTCCACCTGCACACTCCATGTGTAACAGCTTTTTGCTTGGCTGTGTTGACTGCAGCCCCTGGACTGGCTGATGGTGCCTACCAGTACAGCTCTCCACACCAGTGTGGTCCTGCCCTCCTTGCACTCTGCAGCCAGCTCCTTTCTGCAGGACAAAGGAAGCAGATGTTGGATCTTCAATACTCAGACCTAAACCCTGGCACAGCTCTGGTCTTGTGTGGCTCTCCAGTTCCTCTGGCAACCTGCTCCAAACTATTTCCTGTTGTGCTCAGTTAATGGCTTTGCTCTTCCTCTTGTCTGCTGCACGCCTGCTCAGCCACAGCACTCTGGAAATGTTTAATTTATTGGAGTGGATGCTGCCAGACCTGCAGCTCGAGGACTGCTGTCAAGGTACCCAACGCTTAGCTGCTGCACACTTGTGCTCATAGAAATACCTTGGCTGGGAGAATGAAGGATGAGCACTCAAGAAGGAAAAGAAAAGAAAGGGTTCCCCCAAATAGTTTGCCCATCTCTGAGGAACAGAATCACTCCAAAGTGAAAGCACAGAGCTGGGGGATGGATGCAGGCTCCTTTTCCAAGCACTGATTAGCTCAGTGCTCCTTCCCACCTCCCCTCTCCAAGAAGAAGATTCCTTTTTGCAGCTCTGTCCTGACACAAACAGGGCAGAGTCCTGTTTATTCCCTTCCCTGCTCCCATCCTTACTGCCACAAACCAGCAATCAGTTGATTAGCTCCAGCCAGAGCCCTTCATGTTTCTCAGGAGGAGGAGTGGAGATGGCAGCCCAGGCGCTGACCTTCGCGAGGCTCCGTCAGGCTGTTGGCTCTGCAACCCCAGACACCAACTGCTGCAAACAGGGACACAAACACCATCTGACAAACACAGCTGGGCCTCAGCTGCACAGAGGAAGGAACTTCAGCCTCAGCCTCTTCTGTAACTGTCTCCTGCCCAGCACTGACCACTACAACCAGCTGTGGAGACATTTGTTCACCTACGCAAACAACGAGTAGCTGAGCAGTAGGGAAGCAGGCACTGGAAAGCAGAAGAAAGGCTTGGCTGAAAAGGCTGCTGCCTGGCTGGGGTTTATCTTCTGCCTGGAAACCTGCAGTCCTGGACATGCCTGAGCACACAAACACAGCCCCAGCTGCAAGCAGCACAGCAGGGTGAGAAGATTTAACATGCACAAATAAGAAGCTAGATATATATATATATATCATTTTTTTTCCTTGGGTAGCTTTGAGAGAAGGCTTCTGGCAACATCTTGATGTGATAATTGTGAAGAAAGAGGCAAAAGGAGCTTAGTGTAGGAACAAGATAAAGCTGAAACCCTTAATGCAGGGACTAGGGAGCTTCTGTTCCCCTCTTTGATGTTGTGCTACGTGACAAAGGGACAGCAGGCAAAGGAGGACCCTCGCATGCAGCAGCCTCCTGATGAAGACTCTGTCTCTGGGTCACTGATTAATCAGAGCCAAAGGTTAAAGAGACAGGTGGAAAGAAAAGACTTTTGTGTACTGAGGGTGGTGAGACACTGGCCCAGGTTGCCCTGAGAGGTGGTGGATGACCTATGCCTAGAGCCAGGGATAGGGGCCACAAGGATGAGCAGAGGGCTGGAGCTGCTCTGCTGTGAGCAGAGACTGAGGCAGTTGGGGCTGTGCAGGCTGCAGAGGAGAAGGTTCCCAGGTGAGCTTCTCAGGATCTGAAGTGGGCTAAAGAAAGCTGGGGAGGGACTTTTGAGGCTGTCAGGGATAGGACTGGGGGAGATGGAACCAAGCCAGAAATAGGGAGAGTCAGAGTGGAGGTTAGGAAGAAGTTGTTGAGCATGAGGGTGGTGAGAGCCTGGCAGGGGTTGCCCAGGGAGGTGGTGGAAGCCTCATCCCTGGAGTTGTTTAAGGCCAGGCTGGATGAGGCCTTGAGCAAGCTGAGCTGGTGAGAGGTGTCTCTGCCCATGGCAGGGGGCTGGAACTGGCTGATTTTAAGGTCCCTTCCAACCCAACCCATTTTATGAATCAATGAATCCAGCTCACTTCATCCAGGGTTCATGGCAGCAGGACACGAAGGTGACTCTCCTGTCTTGGAGCAAGAAAGAGAGCTGCTGGCATGAGAGGAGAGCTACATGTATGGGGAAAAATGTATTTACCTTTCCCTCTCCAAGAAGCATGGCTCAGGTAATCTGCATAGGGGACTCAAAATTACCCAGGCAATAACGAGGTAATTCCATCTGTACTCATGTCTGCAACTGGTCTGGCAACACATGCTGGCATAGGACCAGAAAGTTATAGCAGCAAGGTGATTAGGGACAGGTACCAGCTGAAAATATAGAGTGAGATTAATTAATAATTGATGGTGTAGGTAGAACACTGCAGAAAGTATAATTAATGCTGAACAAACTGAATGTAACTCTCTCTTGTTAAAGGCTAATAAAATGTTTCAGTGCTCTCCAGGATCTGTGCTTGAAACACTTGTGGGATCAGGATGAAAAGCTGCACAGCTCCACCAGAGAGCTGCTGGCTTGGCACCTCTGCAAGTTCAGGCTGCAGTATCTCCTGACCACACTTCACACCTAAGCTCCTGTGTGTGCATTTGCACCCTCATCACACACATACAAGCAGCTCTTTGTTCTCAGGGTGAGCTTTTGTCCAGAAGGTGCTTTGCAAACCCTACAAGACACTGGCACAGGTTGCCCAGGGAGGCCATGGATGCTCCTTCCCTGCAGGTGATCAAGGCCAGCCTGGATGGGACCTTCCATATAAGACATGAACTTAAACTCAACTCCAGCACTCCAGGTTCAAGAACTTGTCCACTTCCTGTAAAGTCTGCAGCTCAGGATGTGTGGATGGAGAAGGTCCAGCAGAGGGCTGTGAGGATGCTGAGGGCACTGAGCACTGCCTGGGGAGGAGAGGCTGAGGGACCTGGGGCTGCTCTGTCTGCAGAAGAGAAGACTGAGAGGGGATTGAATCAATGTTCATAACTATCTGAGGGCTGGGGGTCAGCAGGGGGGGACAGGCTCTGCTCACTGCTGCCTGGGATAGGACAAGGAGCAGTGGATGGAAGCTGCAGCACAGGAGGTTCCAGCTCAGCACCAGGGGAAACTTCTTGCCTGGAAGGCTCCCAGAGCCCTGGCACAGGCTGCCCAGAGAGGCTGTGGAGTCTCCTTCTGTGGAGCCTTTCCAGGCCTGTCTGGATGTGTTCTGTGTGCCCTGAGCTGGATTGTCTGGTCCTGCTCTGGCAGGGGGCTTGGACTGGCTGAGCTCTTTGGGTCCCTTCCAACCCCTGGCATCCTGTGATGCAAAGGATGCCCACACAGTACAGGCAAACCCTGGGCCAGAGGGAGGTGTCTCTGCCCATGGCAGGGGGTTGGAACTAGATGATCTTTAAGGTCCTTCCAACTCAAGCTGTTCTCTGAAGCCAGGAACTCAACACCCTGCACCAATATATGTATGAAAGGTACAAAACTTCCTTCCTGGTACTGGAATTGCCAGCAGGTGACTCAAGCTGGGCAAAAATAACCATCATAACAAGTTCTAGAATCAGAGCCCCAAATCCCCAGATGAGTAAGTAGCAACTCACTGCCTGTAATTGCTGGCTCCCAAAGAGTCAGAACTGCTGCTCCCAGCCACCTGTAACCTGATTTCCAAAGCTCACAAGAACAGCCTGGCAGCAAAATCCCCCATTTGCCTGTGAACTTTTCAAGTGCCAGGGATCTTAACACCTCCATGACACTTGCAGGCTTGGTGATGCTGGTGAACAGGCCCAGCTGCAATGAACAGTACCTGAACTGCAGTGAAAACAGAGTCCCAGGGACCAGCATCATCTCATCTAGACCAAAGAGGCTGAGCTGTTTTCCCCAGACCAAGGAGTGGGAGAGAAAGGACCAAGTATGACTAACATACAGGACGAGCACTCAGTCAAACACAGAGCAGCACAAAAACATCCCAGGGAACGTTTTCATGTCATAGACTCTTCAGGTTGGAAAAGAACTCATCGAGTCCAAACATCACCACTAAACCATGGCCCTCAGCACCACACCTACACAGCTTAAAAACCCCTTCAGGGATGGGGACTCCACCACTGCCCAGGGCAGCCTGGGCCAGGGCTTCACAACCCTTTCAGGGAAGAAATTGTTCCTAACGTTCAGCCTAAACCTATGGAGGTGTAATAGAGAAAGAACAATTTTTTTCTTGCAAGAGTGGTGAGGCATTGGCACAGGCTGCCCAGGGAGGTGGTGGAGTGCCCATCCCTAGAGGTGTTCAAGATGTGGCACTTGGGGATGTGGTTTAGTGCCCATGGTGGTGTTGGGCTGATGGTTGGAGTCAGTGATCTTAGAGGTCTTTTCCAGCTGAAGCAATTCTGAGTCTCTGGCTGTCCTTAGAGAAGGTGACACAGAAGAATCATGACCAGAGGACCCCACGTGTCATGAGCCTGATGATATTCACCACCATGCTGCCACCACTCTCACTATCAATCCACAAAGGCCTCCTCTCTTGCTGTCAATGCTGGGATTGATTGCCTGTGCCCGCCCTGGCTCCTGCCAGCAATCAAAGCTGTCATCGTAATTTCCTGACTCCAAGTCCTGTTGAAAACTATTCCAGACCCCAAGTCTGAGCTTTTGAGAGGCTTCAAAGAGCCTGATAGTGCTTTGAACAGGCTTTAGAGAATTAAACTAATGAAGTTCAGCAGAAGCCCATCTTGGCTCTGAACTCTCCCTCCCTTGGCTTCAATTGAGCCCAGGGACAGCAGCTGCCTCGTTTCTTAGCTCCCTGGGCTGTCAGAGGCTGGGTGCAGTGCTCACCCCAGTGCTGGGTGCTGCAGCTCAGCACAACCAGCACCAAGGGCCCCTTAGTCCTACCAGTGACTTTGCTCAGCCCTTGAAGGGGACCAGCCCATGCCTCCCAAGGCCAGCAGGAGGATTAATTAGGTAGTGTTTGCAAAGTGCTTTGAACATGACAAACTTGAGCTCCCTGTGCCTGTTTACACATCTGTTAAGTTAAGTATCATAATACCTGCCCTAGAGAGTTGACATTGAGCTTATTTATGTTTTGTTTGCAAAGCACTCAGAGATCCTAGGTGAGGAATGCTGCAGAGGCATGGAGCGTTGCTGTCGTTACACAGGCAGGCACTAGAAACTTCTTGGCCAGCTCCAGATTCTAGATATAAGGTGGGGAAGATTTGGAGGCTGCCTCTCCATCCAAGGCTGGCTTCTTTTGGATGTCTCATCAGCACAGGACCAACTGATGAGCTCAATTTGTAATAAGCAGGATGGGAGAGATTCCAGCCAGGGCAAATGTGGTGAGCTGCTTGCACTGCTGCAGCACCAAGCCTGCCCAAACTGATGCCCACAGGTGTGCTCTGAAGGACTCCTAGCAGAACACTGACCTTCCTTGGAACACTAAGGAAGCTTCTCCAAGTGACAGTTTCAGAGGGACAGGGACCTGCTGGAGAGAGTCCAAGGGAGGGCTGTGAGGATGCTGAGGGCACTGAGCACTGCCTGGGGAGGAGAGGGTGAGGGACCTGGGGCTGCTCTGTCTGCAGAAGAGAAGACTGAGAGGGGATTGAATCAATGTTTAGAACTATCTGAGGGCTGGGGGTCAGGAGGGGGGGACTTGTCTGGTCCTGCTCTGGCAGGGGTTGGATTGGATGAGCTCTTTGGGTCCCTTCCAAGCCCTCACACCCTGGGAGCCTGTGACAGTTGTGGTTTCTTCCTGGCAGTCTGTGTGCCACAAGGTTTTCTTTTAACCACCACAAACTAATGGATGTTGGAAGGTGCTTGCTGCCCTCATGGGGCACTGGCATGTGCCTTCAAGCTCCCGAGGCAAAGGCTGCTAAAGCTACCTGCAGGAGGGCAGTGGCTGCCTCTTGTTCCTTCTCTGAACTGCAATGCATCTTCTTTCCAGAGACATCTCGCCCCACTGAACCCTCCTCTGCTCCAGTAATGAGGGCATCACTCTTTGCAGGTAGGGATTTTGAAGCAGCTAATTATGCTGTGCTGGGGGAAGCTGCTGCACATTCCTCATGTTCTGGGCGATCCAAGAGAGTTTAACTAGGAATAATGGGAGAAAACTGTGCACAGAATATATGAAGCTGAGCATCAGGCAAAAGCTCCCAGCAGGGCTGCAGGTGCATTAGGTGGTGCCTGAAAGGGATCACTCTGGGCTGGACAGGACCCAGCAGCAACTGAACAGCTCCCATGAGTGTGACAGGTCTTAGTTACCTTATGGGACCTAATGCTGGGACCTCTCTTTCACTAAAGAGAGGAGAGCAAACTGAAAGAAACAAGGAGGCCTCAAAGATGTGCAGCAGACCTACCTGCCAGGAGTAAGAAGGGAGCTAATCATGAGGTGGCAGCTCAGAATGGAAGAGCTTTAACCAGCCTTGGAAAGAGAAGACAACAAACCCTCCATGTGCTACCTGAGCTAGGGCAGAGGACCAGGAGCAGACTCTGCCTCAATGTACTCCAAAGGCTCAGAGGCAGAGTAGGAGCAGCCACATGGTCTTACCTGAGCTCTCCAGCTCCTGCTGCAGAGGGAGGAACCTCGCTGGGAGGACTCTTCCCCTGGTACAGTATTGGAAGCTCTTGGAACCTGGGGCTGGGGAAAGGCAGCAGGAGCTCTGTGGTTCAACTGAGAGGAAGAGAGACACTCTGCTGAGTTAGGACACAAGCAAACAGCAGAATATGCAAACTGCTCCAGGAGTTTGTGTTCAAGGGTTGCATTGTAGCCTTCTCCCGTGTCATCTGGTCTAGGTGGCCCTGCTCTGGCAGGGGGGTTGCACTGGGTGAGCTTTGGAGGTCCTTTCCAGTCCCTAACCTTCTGTGATTCTCCCAGAGCAGAAGGAAAGGAAGACCTGCCCGGAGGTTAACATCTTCCCGCATTCTCCAGGTGTGTGGAAGGAAGAAATCCTTTCTTCCTGAGCTTAGTTTGTTGTTATTTCTTTGTCTCCAGGTCATATCACTGCTTTTCCTTCCTGGCTAAAACACTGAGAAGTGCCAGGAATGCATCAGTGGTTTGGCTGCTAACAAACAGCAGAAAACCAATTCTGCCACATATACTCTTTTCCTTCCTTCCCTCCACTAATACTCCCGGCAGGCTCTTTTACAACCTCTTTAGCACTGAAGAGAGCAAAGTCATGCCTCAGACAGCTGCCCTGTGCTTGTTTTTCACAGGCCATTCTGATCTGTACTTGAATGCAAATGTTTTCCCAGTCAGCCCTTCGAACCTCACAATGATGCTGTTCTCCAGGGGAGCCTACCAGATGCACTCGGATGGATTTTAGGATGAGATTCCAGCCGGGCTGGGTCTAATCAGCAAATCAGGACTCTGCTTCCTAAGGCTTCTTGTTTGTCTGTTTGTTTAACATGAAAGACAGAGCAGACAATTTGAATAATTCAGGATTAGGAAGGATAAACCTGACCAGCACATTTTAACAATCTCAGAGCCATCAACCAGCAGCAAGAATCTCAGTTAGCTCCTGGCAAGTACTGCAGCATCAAAGCTTGAGCATCCATGCTGGAAGGCTGAGGATGCAGGAGGGGGAGAAGCAGAGAGGATCTTGGCTTCCTGCATCCTGGGGAGCTCCAGGAAGAAATGGGGACCCTTGGGTTGAGTGCAGAACACCTAAACAAAAAGCTGAGCCTCAAAATGAGATGTCACCACTGAGTCTCCCTCCTCTGACTGAGCTGCTTGGCAGTGCCAGGCTCCTGGGTTCCCCAGGACTTCTCATATCTAACCTATCACACAGGATGGTTCACAAGTCAAAGACTCACAGGGAATGGAGCAGGATCACATCAGCTTTTGCCTCCTTCTGAGACCATGATAAAAGCAGGAGGGTGTGACCAGACTGAGCTGTGCTTTGTGCAGCAGGTCACATTCTCAAATCAGGGTCTACAAGACTCCCTACAGAATAAGCACAGCAGGAATAAAATTACAGCTCCAGACTTAGATTTCAGATATTTAGATTTAGACTGGAGTTTAGAAAGCAATTCTTGAGAGTGAGGGTGAAGAGACACTGGCACAGGCTGCCCGGGGAAGTTGTGGATGCTCCCTCCCTGGAGATGTTCAAGGCCAGGCTGGATGAGGCCTTGAGCAGCCTGTGCTGGTGGGAGCTGCCCCTGCCCATGGCAGGGGGCTGGAACTGGCTGAGCTCTAAGGTCCCTTCCAACCCAACCCATTCTCTGAGTCTGTGCTGTTGAACCCTAGTACCTTGCACCACAGAGCAGCTCTACCTGCTTGATCTGAGCTCTGCCTATCATTCCCCACCCCAGGGAGGAAGAAGGGCATGAGTTGAGTGAACAGAGGAGGTTGTCTCCATGTTGCCTGCATTTCAGGCTTTGCCTGAGGCACTGGAGGCAGCCTGCAAAGCTGCCTGGAGTCCCTCGGTGCTTGGTGGCAGTTGTCTGTCCCTGGCAAGTGGCACTGGTAACAAAAACTAAGTGGAAGAGTGAAATTTAGCAAAACCTGGCAGGGAGGTCCCCAGCTGCAGTTAGCTCCACACACCCCCCAGGCATGCCTGGGCTTTGAATCCTCATCCTCCAGGGTTATGGTCCCAGCAAAGACAAAAGCTACAGCCAGCTCCTTGCCTCCAGCTGCCTCCAGCTTTGCAAGGCAGTAGAAGTGCAGCTGGGGGCAAAGGAAGGATGCAGTATGAGCACATGCAGGTGCTCACAGCCTCTGCTCCAGCTGGACTCAGCAGGGAGAGGTCCCCTCCTAGACTCAAGTAAGATCTCTGCAGAGAAAGAGCCAATTTAAGCAGAGGGCACAAGGCTCCTGCACGAGGGTGACAAAGCTGTTCCTTCCCTGCCTGTCTTGGCAGCTTGTTCTGCTCCACCTTCTCAAAGGAGGAGTTGAAGGGGAAAGTGGTACTCCAAGTCTGGTACCCAGATGCTCATGCCATGATTTTTTGTCTGCTGACTCCACTTTTCACAAGTCCCTTCCCCAGAGGGATCTGTGGGCTCTGGCTCAGGCCTGCAGCTCATGGTCACTGACCACTGGGCTCTGCCCTTCCCCACAAGCCTCTCAGTGCATTTTCAAGACACCACTTCAGATAAACTTTGCTGGACAGGCTCATAAATTCTGTCTAAATAAGAATTAATGGTACTAATAATGAAGAGAACCCACAAATCCTCAGTGAAAGCAGTGAGTATTTTGGGAGACAAATGACTCTATTACTGAGGCTATCGGAGAAGCCCTGAGCCGTGGGCACAGCCAGCATGAAGCTCCCTCAGGCCAAGGGAATGCTGCCAGTTTGCTTCTCTGGAGGACCAAGCCCCTCCTGAGGCTTTCAGAAAAGCCTTTGGTGGCTCTGCAAGATCTTTGCTTGTCCCTGAGTCATTACAAGTGGCAGTAAGTAATCACCAGGAGCACAGACAAGGCGACTGAGGTTGTATGAATTGCTTCCTGCTGTACAAAGAGCTTGCAAAGGAACAAGCTCCAGGACCCAAACCCACCTTGGGAGGCAGAGCTAGGGCCAGCTGCTCTAACCCACACCCTGCAGCCTGCACCATGCAGGAACTGTGGAGTCTCCTTCTCTGGAGCCTTTCCAGCCCTGTCTGGATGAGTTGCTGTGTGCCCTGAGCTGGGTTGCCTGGTCCTGTTCTGGCAGGTGGGGTTGGACTGGATCAGGTCTTTGGGTCATTTCCAACCCCTGACATCCTGTGAGCCTGTGAACATCTGGCTGCAGCTGCATCTCCATCACTGTGTGCTGCACCTCTGTAAGTATGTGTGGGGAAGGCAGAGGAAAGGAGAGCAGGAGAAGTCACACATTCAGATTGCATCAGGTTGGAAGGGACCCTCAAAAGTCCTCGTGTCCACCCCCCCTGCAGGCAGCAGGGACCAACTAGAGCAGGCTGCCCTGGGACACACTGAGTCTCATCTTGAATGTCTCCAGAAATGAGGCCTCAACCACAGCCCTGAGCAACCTGTTCCAGTGTTTCCCCACTCCCATTGTGCAGAACTTCCCTCTGATGTCCAACCTAAACCTCTCCTGTTCTACTTTCAAACCACTGCCCCTCATCTATCACCACAGACACAGTCCCTGCCCAACCTTCCTATAACCCTCTTGAGGTACTGAAAAGCTGCTCAATGGCTCCCTGAGCCTTCTCTTCTCCAGGCTGAACAGCCCCAGCTCTTCCAGCCTTTGCAGGAGAGGTGCTCCAAGCCCCTTCTCTGAACAAACCCAGTGATGTGTGAGGCACAGAAACAATTTTTCTGTTGCAAATAAAATCTTCCTGCTCTGCAATGTCTCAGTAGCTGAATACATCAAAGGTCTTGTGTGCTCACAAGAATTTTCCATGGAAATGAAGCTCTGGATCCAACCTCCCAGCTCTGCTTCCCTTCTGCACAGAATTATGCAAAAGGGCCTCTCCCAGACACAGGTCTCTGCCACTGCTGGCTGCTCTGAAGTGAGTGCCTGCATCCTACAGGAGCTGACAGGCAGGCTGAGATGTGTGATTGGCAGAGTAATTGAAGTGATGTCCCTTCAGCAATGAAGGGATCATGTAGCATCTGTATTATCCTGAAGGTCTTTGCTATCCAATCTTCTCTCTCTCTTGCTGGCTGGATACAGCTCTTCAATGTCCAAACAATCCAAATACAAAGACAAGTGAAGAGCAAAATCCTAAAGCTTCCTTGCACAGCAGCAGTGCCCAGCATGGCAGAACCACACAACCACAGCCTGGCTTGGGTGGGGAAAGGACCTTCAGAGTTCTGCCAGTCTGACCCACTGCAGTCAGCAGGGACATCCCCAGCTAGCAGCTTGCTCAGAGCAACTTGACCTGAAACCTTCCACCTCTCTGAGCAACATGGGCCAGGGTCTCACCACCCTTCAGTGTAAAGAATCTCTTCCTTAGATCTGGCTCTGAATCCACTCTCAAATCACAACAGAAGCTTTAAAACAACAACAAAAGTTCAATTTACCTGCATTTGGGGCATGTCCAACACTACAGCTGCCCAGACTTGGCAGAGCCAGCAGGGCTGCAGCGTGCTGTAGCATACCAACATTCAGCAGATCCACCAGACCTGATCTGCTAGACACACTTTTATCCATCCAACTAAACCACCAGAGACAAAACACATCCATGTGCATGCACAGACACTCAGCACCCCTGGGCATGCAGCACCACCACGAAGCAGAGCTGTGCCCCCCATGAGACATGGACACAGAGCTCTGAACCCAGGGCTGGATTGACTCCCTCTGGGAGAAGAGGCAAACTGAAACAGGTTGCACAGAGATGAGGTTTAGAGTTCAAAGCCAAACCTGATGGGGCCCTGAGCAACCTGATGTAGCTGGAGATGTCTCTGTTGATTGCAGGGGGTTGTACAGGTTGACTTTTGAGGGTCACAGACTCATAGCACAGCCCCTCAGGGGCACCAAGCCCACCCTAGAACCCTGCTCTGCAAGGTTCACCTTAAACCACAGCCCCAAGCACACATCCAAACCACCCTCACACACCCCCAGGCTGGGGGACTCCAGCACCTCCCTGGGCAGCTCATGCCAGTCCCTGACCACTCTCTCCAGGAAAAGCTTTTCCCTAATGTCCAATCTAAACCTGCCCAGCCTCAGCTTGAGGCCATTCCCTGTTCTGTCTGCAGTTCCCTGTGAGCAGAGCCCAGCAGCAGCCTCTCCACAGTGTCCCTGCAGGTAGCTGCAGACAGCAATGAGCTCTGCCCTCAGCCTCCTCTTCCTCACACTGCCCCTCCCCAGCTCCCTCAGTCTCTCCTCATCAGATTTCTTCTCCAGACCCTTCCCCAGCTTTGTTGCCCTCCTCTGGACCTGCTCCAGCACCTCCACCTCTCCTCTCAGGTCCTTCCAACCTGACACATTCCGTGATTCTGTTTTTGCCTTGAGGCATGGAGCCAGAGGATCCTCCCAAGCTCTCTCACCTCAGACCACACAGGCTCTGAAGGAGCCTCCAGGCTCCTCCTGCACTTCGGGATGGATTCACCCAGGGGCTGCGGAGTGCAGAAGGCACAGGCCATACCCTCTCCTCACCAGGGGCTTCGAAGCCTTCCTCCAGCTAATTCCCTGGCTGCAGGGAACGCTGCAGAACTGAGGGCTTCTGTTAGACTGTTAAAAATACCTAAATGAAAAGAGCCTCTGAGCTCATCCACTTGCAGACTGCTGGACTCATCCCCGGGGAGCGGCCGGAGGGGCTGTGGGGGTGGGGAGGGAAGCAGCACTCCCTCCTGGTACAAAAATAACAAAAAGTGATGAATGGCCCCGAGTGCTCAGGCTGGGGAGCAGCAGGTTTTCAGCCAGAGATGAATTACTGCTGTCACAGCAGGTAGCAGAGTGATTTACCCACAATAGACCCGGGCCAGCTCCTGGGCGACCTGGCGCTACCAGCCTGGCTTAGCTCAGCCCCGAAGCTTTTGTCTTGGTTAAAATCAAACCGAGACCAAATGGGCGAACAGGAGGCGAGGCTGCAGCAGCTCTCGTTGGCAGGCAGGAGCCCAGGAGATGCCTTCGCATCACCCTCCGCTTGCTGCTAAGAGCCGACGTAAGGAGCTGGTAAGGGAACCCATTCGCGAAGCGGTTCCCTCGCTCCTACCGGAGCCGGAGCTGCCTCCGGATATTCCTAAGCGCCATCTATTGGCACCGCTGCCCACGCTGCCAGCCTGGCCAGGCACGGGAACCAGCTCTTCTCCCTGCACCTAGGAAACTGGCATGGGTGGTGACAGCACACGGGAGCCACGGGAGACCCAGGGTCCACGGGAGCCCAGCGCAGGGCTGGAAAGAGGCTGCCTGAGGTTTGATTTCTGATGGTACCCAAAATCCTCAGCCTGTGCTGAGCATCTAACCCCACACATGAGCTCACAGAGCCATCGTTCATGCAGGACAGGGGATTGCTAGGTCGAGCCTGGTTTTCTTCTCATAAGCCTTCCTCCCCAGGCCACGTTTTTCTTTTCATTAAGGAGAGATGGAGGAATAAACTTTTAACTCAGAGGATCAGACCTGTCAGACTCTCTGCTCCCTAGGGCAGGGTGGAAGGGGGATTCTGGCTAAGCAAGGAGCCTCACAGGTAATTTTAGGAAGATTGCCAAGTATCACTGCCCTAGTTCTCCAGCCACTCTTTCCATGGGAGGTTGAGTTGTGCTTTTAACCTGTTCTTCATGCTGCAGATTGCCTCTGAGGAACAGAAGCACACCCTGGGAGTGCATTTGGGCTCTCCCATTGCTGTGCTCTAAGAGGAGAGGATTCAAAGCCCTCTCCTGAAGGCTACAGCTAGCACTGGAGGCTCACAGGTGAGAGGACAAACAGAGCAGGGAGGGAGAAAGGTGTGAAAGAAATGGAGATGGAGGTAGGTATGGATGGGAGGAGGGAGAGGCCAGCCTCATGGCAAGGGAAACAGCAGCAAAATGTAACCAAAGAACTGAAAACTGCTCCTGTGATACAGTTAATGATGCCCCAAAGGAGATTCCTCTGAGCCTGCCCTTAGTCACACCTCTGTGATTTTATTTGTGCTTGCTGGGCTTGGGTGAGCTTTCCTGGGGCCTTGTCTACGTGAAGCACAGCAAGCACAGTCTGGGTTCTGCCATTCTGCACAGCAGCATGGGCAGAGCTTTCCCCTGCCTGTGCTCATAGGTGCACTCATGCAGCTGGCCTACCACTCCAGGCTGGTTTTGCATTTACAGATGGGTTATGGTGGTGCAGGCACAAAGCACACACACATTGTGTCTCTAAATCTTCCTCACCTGCAAACAAAGGCACAAAAAGGCATCCTCAGCCCCTTTCTGTGCATCTTCCACCATGACTCATGCAGGAAGGGAAAGATCCCTAGCAGAAACAACACTGAACACCCTTAGGAAACCAACTCTTCCCCTTTGTTCAGCTTCTGTGTTCCAGTTCAACAAGTCCAAGGCCAGATGATGAACACAGATCAGGCAGGGGCCAGCCAAGCTCTGATCAATAGCAGTTGACAATAAAGTAACCACCACTTTGTCACTCTTCAATTTCACTTCAGACTTTCCCATGGCTGTGCTCTAAAAGGGAAAGGATTTAAAACCCTTCTCCTGAAGAGTACAGGCTGGAGAGCAGAGCAGCTGGTGCTGGAGGCTCACAAATGAGAGCAGCTCTGGCTTTAGCAGGGCAAACAAGAACAATCCCCAGAGACTCCTGGGTTCAGTTCTGAGGCACAGCCACAAATGCAGGCAGCTGAGGCAAGGCTCAACCAAATCATTAGGAAAAGGTTGTTTGGGCTGGACACTATTTCTGCAGAAGGAGTAGGGGAAAAAAAAGAGGTTTATTGTGGCTTTTAATGTTCCCTCCTGAGTGACAGGCAGGGTTAGTGACCCAAATTCGAGGAGAGACCCAGGGCATCACTTACTAATGCTTCCAGCTGGATAGGGAAAGCTTGAAACACCTGACAGGAACCCAAATCTCTTCTCTTTGAGAAAGAATCCCACCAGCCTGTCAGGATGGGGCAGTCCAGAGGGTCAAGGGTGGCATGTATTTGTATTTTCTCCCTAGTTAACATGGAAAGGCCCTCTGGAAATTGGATGAGAGGAAAGGGCCTCAGGTTGCACCAGGGGAGGTTTAGTTACACATCAGCAGAAGCTTCTCCACTGAAAGGGTTCTCAAACACTGGGGGGTGGTCGAATCCCCACCCCTGGAGGGGTTTCAAAGAGGCAGAGATGTGGTGCTGAGGGCTGTGGTTTACAACCAGCCTTGGTAGAGCTAGAGAATGGTTGGGCTGGATGATCTCCAAGGCCTTTGCCAAGCAAACTCACTCTGTTCTAGGAGCTGAGAGACCCAAGAGGAGAGGATAAGAGAACCCCAGGGACACATCAAGGAGCTAAGTGGAAGGATGAAGAGGTGATTCTTAAAACCATTTTCTAGTTAAGACAAATCCTTCTAACCAGAGTGAAATGTGTGACAGTGAAGGTGTTAATTCCTGTGTAAATAGGGTGTGAAGTGCCACAACATCAGATGGGGTTTCTACTCCCTTTGCTAATTATGTTCTCTGCCACTTCACTCTGTCACGTCTCACCTCAGAGCTGCCTCAGCAGGACAGAGATCTGCTGCAGAAAGCAAGGCAGAATTTTCAGTCCTGAGTGGAAAATTTGCCAGAGGCTGTGTTGTCAGAAAGGGGAACAACTAAACAAATTAAAAAAAATTAACAAATGCTTGAGCAGCAGCAGGTCTATAGCCACAAAGCCTGCTTGGGGATGATGGAAGCAGACCAGCAGCAGAAAAGCAAGGAAGAAGTTCAATGTACCAACCATGCCTGAGTCCTGGGCTGCACCAAAAGCAGTGTGACCAGCAGGATGAGGGAGATGATTCCTCCCCTGAGACCTCACCTGCAGTACTGTGTCCAGGTCTGGTGCCCCCAGCATGAGAGGGACCTGGACCTGTAGGAGCTGGCCCAGAGGAGACCATGAAGATGATCCAGAGAGCCTATGGGGACAGGCTATGAGAGTTGGGGCTGTTCAGCCTGGAGAAAAGAAGGTTCTGGGAAGACCTTAATTCAGCCTTCCAGTACCTGAAGAGGGCCTACAAAAGAGCTGAGGAAGGACTTTTTACCAGGGCTTGTGATGACAGGACAAGGGGCACTGGTTTGGAACTGGAGCAGGGGAGACTTAGGTTGGACACCAGGAGGAAGTTCTGCACAGTGAGGGTGGCAAAGCACTGCAGCAGGCTGCCCAGGGAGGTGGCTGAGACTATTCCTGGAGACATTTGATACCAGACTTGATGTGGCCCTGGGGACCCTGCTCTGGTTGGAGATGTCCCTGCTGCCTGCAGGGGGTTGGCCAGGATGCCCTGTGAGGGTCCCTTCCAACTCAAAGCAATCTGTGACTCTGTGAGCAGGACCACAGCTACAGCAACAGGAAGCAGGAAGGATGGACCCTACCTTTCATGGCTCATTGCCTATCTCCTCCTCAGCCCCAGTGAGCCTTGCCTGGAATTTCCAAGTGCTTCTGAACTTCCTGGAGCCTTCCAGGGTTCACAAAACAAGAGGTTTGTGTGCAAGGAGTAAAGAGACTCCTTGAGTATGATGCTCTGCCTCTCCCAGACCAGAGAGCTTCCTCCACGCTGCAGGCTCAGAGAGCAGTCCCTGAGCAAATTCTCTGAGCTTGCCAGAACAGTTCTGCACTCACACAGAGTCCACCACAGTCCTTGGTCTGTTGTAGTAGTTAATTATCTTCAGCCACAAAAATCTGTACCTTCTTGGTTTGAATTTCTCTCAGCTGAGTTCCTTCTTTACCCCTGGACTTATTCTTCTCTTATCCCAGGGAAGTAGAAAGAAAATTAGCTTTATTGACTTAGAGCAAGCTACTCTTCATTACTCCAGGTATAGAGGAGGAGAATCAGCCCCACTGGAGTTATTGCTGATTTACAAGAGGTAAGTAGGTACACAATTACTCCTGGTGATTTACAACCCAGTTACCTGTTATTTATTCTGGGTATTTAAGGGTATATCCACATGGGGCCCCTAAGGAAAATTAAACCAAATTAATTTTAAAGAAGATTAGTTAAAGTGTGTTAGACCATGCCACAACCCTCTGCAGCATTAAAGGGGCCTGCACTCACTGCAATTCATCCCAACTCCTTCCCCAGTGAGAAGCAGCTCAGCCCAAGATGGTGGTGCTAGAGCATGGCAGTGACACAGGAGGAAGAGGAGCTCTGCTCCTTGGGGAGGTGACAGTTGTTGCTTTACACCAGGAAGAAGAGAGTAATTCCCACTGACCCCTCTGACTTGTACACAGATCCACAGAGGGGTTGGGTTGGAAGGGACCTTCAACAGCACCTAGCTCCAATGCCCCTGCCATGGACCCCTGCCACCAGCCCAGGTTGCTCAAGGGCTCATCCAGCCTGGCCTTGAACACCTCCAGGGAGGTGTTCCACAGCCTCCCTGGGCAACCTGTGCCACTGCCTCCCCACCCTCGCTGTCAAGAATTTCTTCCTCACCTCCAGCCTCAGTCTGCCCTCTCCTAGCTCCAATCCATTGCCCCTCACCCTATCACCACAAGCCCTTGGCAGAAATCCCTCCCAAGCTCTCCTGCAATCAGGTACTGGGAGGCTGCTCTAAGGTTTCCCTGGAGCCTTCTCTTCTCCAGGCTGTGCAGCCCCAACTCAGTCTGCCCCCACAGCAGAGGTGCTCCAGGCCTCTGATCATCTCCACAGCCCTGCTCTGGACCCTGCTCAGCAGTTCCATGTCCTGCATCAGAAGTGGACACAGTGCTGCAGGTGGGAGAGCAGAGAGGCAGAACCACGTCTCCCACTCACACATCCTCTCACTCCCTCCATCTCCACTGCTCTGTTTTCCTCTCCCCTTCCTTCTCACTCAGACAATGCTTCTCCACTGTTTCAAGCCCTCTCCTTCACCACCTCAGCCCACACATTCCTCCTCCTGCAGGACAGCAAAACCTTCCTTTCCCCTTCACTTACTCTGCTTTTCTCTTACATCCCATCTTTTCTCTGTGACCTTTTCCCTCTCTCTGGTGCTCTCCCAAGCATGCCCAGGAAGACAGCTAAGAGGGTGAGGAGTTGGAGGAGGAACACTGAAGAGTTCTGAAGCAAAATGCAAAGGTTAAAACAAAACCCTTCTGCAGTCTCTAAAGCTCTGTTTTCTACAAGGACTGCTGGCCCAGTGTGCTGGTTTGAGGCTAATTGGAATATTTTAATGAGAGGTCATTGGTAAGAAATTAATAGTGATGTCTACATCAGCCATTGGCTTTGCTTAGAGCTGTAAAACCAAGAAGACAAAGATAGGTCAGTCTCTGGCTGGCTGCTTTGCTATCTCTGCCTGAACCTGCATAACTCAAACCAATCATTCTTCTTCCAGCACCTCTGCTGACCCTTCACAGCTCTTCCCTGCACCTAAGGGGGATTCTGAGATAAGAGAGGGTGGAAAGAAGGTGGGAGGTTGGTCAGGAGCCCTCCTTGGGCAGTCTGCTGTTCAGGAGGGGTTTTGGATTTGTGCATGACCTTCAACTTGTACCTTACTGTGCATGTAGATCTGGCATGGCTGGGGTGAGGGAAGGGCTGCTGGGAGAGCTCTGCCTCTCCTAATGTGCTGCTGTGGAGATTTCTCCTCTTGCCACCTTCATGCGTGTGCCACTGCCCAGCAGTGCCCACCTGTCTGACTCCTGCCTCCCTCTGAAGCAGGAGGATGTCCTGTCTTTAAGGGAAGGTTTAAGGTGGTTATCAGCAGAGTTTTGTTTGCTGAAAGAGTGGTGAGGCATTGGAGCAGGCTGCCCAGGGTGGTGGTGGAGTCACCACAGAATGGTTTGGGGGTTGGAAGGGACCTCAAAGCTCAGGCAGTTCCAACTCCATGCCATAGGCAGGGACACCTCCCACTGGAACAGGTCACTCAAGGCCTCATCCAACCTGGTCCTGAGCACCTCCATGGAGGCTGCAATCCCTGCTAGACAGTAAAATCAAATCAGGTATTTTCCACATCTAACAGACTAGGCCAAGTTTGATGATACACAGCAGGAATGGGTGGGTGGTTTTTGCTTCAGTTCAGTTATTTTATGAGAAACTGAGCCTTCAAAAGAGAGGAGAAGAATAAATCAGTTTTCCATCCTCAGGCCTTTGAAGAAAGTTCTGTAAAAATGACTCTAGCATAAGTGTTCAGAATTCAGTGTGAGGAGGAGAGCTCTTCTGAGGCAGGGTGAGCTGCACTGTAAAGAGTGTTGGCTGGGACAAACTTGAAACCACATGCACATGGCCTGCAAGTGTGCCAAGGGGGCGTTGGGGAGAGATTAGGAACAATTCCTCTGCTGCAAGGGTGGTCAGGGATTGGAACAGGCTGCCCAGGGAGGCAGTGGAGTCCCCATCCCTGGAGGTGCCACTTTATTCTGCTCTCGTCAGACCCCACCTGGAGTACTGTGTGCAGTTCTGGAACCCTCAGCACAGGAAGGACATGGAAGTGTTGGAGTGGGTCCAGAGGAGGGCCACAAAGATGATCAGAGGGCTGGAGCAGCTCTCCTATGAGGACAGGCTGAGGGAGTTGGGGCTCTGCAGCCTGGAGAAGAGAAGGCTTTGAGGGGACTGGATAGTAGCCTTCCAGTATCTGAAGGGGGCCTACAGGAAGGCTGGGGAAGGATTATTTACAAGGTCCTGCAATGACAGGACAAGGGGCAATGGGCTTAAACTGGCAGAGGGAAGATTTAGACTGGATGTTAGGAGGAAGTTCTTTACAGTAAGGGTGGTGAGGCACTGGAACAGGTTGCCCAGGGAGNCAGCCTTACCATTCTATGATTCTATAAGATATGGCACTGTGGGACATGGTTCAGTGGCCATGGTGGTGCTGGGTTGCTGGTTGGACTGGGTGATCTTAGAAGGTTTTGCCAACTGAAGCAGTTCCATCATTCTATGTGAGACACAAACTTCATGAGACACTGGAACAGGCTGCCCAGGGAGGTCAGGGAGGCTCCCTCCCTGCAGCTGATCAAGAAGCAGTTCCATCATTCTATGTGAGACACAGAAACTTCATGAGACACTGGAACAGGCTGCCCAGGGAGGTCAGGGAGGCTCCCTCCCTGCAGCTGATAAAGGACAGGTGAATGGGACCTTCCATGGTTGATTGGCTGGGGCTGGGTGCTAGGTTGGACTGGTTCTTGGAGGTCTCTTCCAACCTGGTTGGTTCTATGGTTCTACATAAGACATGAATTTAAATCCAACTCCAGCACTCCAGGTTCAAGAACTTGTCCACCTCCTATAAAGCCTGCAGGCAAGCTGTGTGGATACAAAGGATGCCCACAGAGGGCAGGCAACACCTGGGCTAGTGGAAAGTGCCTCTGCCCATGGCAGGGGGTTGGAACTAGATAATCTTCCAGGTCCCTTCCAACCCAGCCCATTCTATGGGCCTGTGAATCTACCTGCACAAGCATCCATCTCTTCCAGATGCTTCCAGCACATCAAGGGGTAGTGCTGAGTTCAGGACACAGCAGGATAAATGACAACACAAACTCCACTACCTTCAAAGAGAAGAGGTCTGGCTGAGATGCATCCTCTGAAGTTCAAAACTGTCGTTTCTGAGGTGCCAACCTCGAGCCAACAGGAGGCCAACTGGACTAGAGGAGAGTGTCAGTGTTGCAAGAACCACGAGAAAAACAGGGGAAACCTTGCCAAACACAGAGCTCTTGATCTGCAGTGCTGAAGAGGGCTGAATTTCACCTTCAGTGAATTACAGCACAGCTGAACTGGGCTTTTTTCCCCCCCCTCTCTATAATATACAGCCTAATTGCAATCTGAATGCAAGAGAGCCCAGCAGAAACAGAGCAGCCTGGCAGTATCTCTTTGCATTAGCTGCTGGGTTATGAGCAAGGGAGACATTTATTGCCCCATAGATTCCCAAGATAATCACTTAACTGACTCAGCCCATGCACCATGCTTCCTAGATAATGGCCTGCAGCATCACTTAGCAGCCTGGCTCTGCCTTGGGAGCAGCCTGGAGACCAGAGGCAGGTGGTACTTGGAGTCCTTGGTGCTGCAGCCTGCTCAGCACAGGCCATCCAGAGGAGGAGCAGCAAAAACTCCTCAGGAAGAATGTGAGGTTTGCTTTTAAAGAGCCACAATGAGACTGGCAAGGCCCAATTCCTGCTAGACTTTAGTGAGACCTGAGCAGCTCAGATGATCCCTACTGACAATGAGCACCCCCCAGGTTTCATATGTACCCAGTGATGAGACTGCTCTGGCTGAAGCCTCCTTTCCTCCCCAACCCTACCACTCTGCATGCATCCAAAGAACCTGCTGAGTGCTAAAGGAAGCTCCTCCAACCCCATCAAGACTCCCTTCTGCCCCACTGCTGCCCACCTAGGATCCAGGGGAACTATTTCCACCACTCTAATTTGGTTTCCCATGAAGATCCCAGTCCAGGCTCTGGGAGCACAGTAGTACAGCACCTAACTCTCCACTGTTGGTAGCTGCTCCTCATTCTTGATCTAAGGAGATAATGACCTAAACATTTCATTTCAAAAGGAACAAAAGAGGCCTCATTCTTAGATGAATTATTAGAGCCTGGAGGAAATGATGTCTTAGGGCCCAGAGAGCAGCACAGGTGCCAGCAGCAAGTAGAAACAAGACAGCCAAGAGTGGACATAGCTCAAGTGACCACACAGGGCTCAAGGTGAGCCTGCTGCACCTGGAGTCATTGGCCACAGACAGCACTTGGGCACCACAGCAAAAACTGCTCTCACTTGGAGCCTGTGCAGAAACAAATGGAAAAAAGAGAAGAGACAAAACAATTCACCTAACATCACAGTAGAGTCAGAGAGAGAGGAGACAGCTCCCCTCATACCCCAGGCTCCTTTGATCACAGCAAAGGCATCCCACTCAAAACATGACACTGCAACACAAGGCAGCCCTTACACCCTGGGGAAATGGCTGCTGTACAGGATCCTGCCCTCCCCTTCAGCCTAAAAGCATTTACTATTCTCCAGAACACTCTCTAGAAAGCCTGTTCACATGGAGGGGACCCACAGGAAGGCTGGGAAGGGGCTGTTTAGAAGGGCTTGGAGTGATAGGGTGAGGGGAAATGGTTTGGAACTGGAGCAGGAGAGATTTAGGCTGGGCACCAGGAGGAAGTTCTGCACAATGAGAGAGGTGAAATACTGCAGCAGGTTGCCCAGAGATGTGGTTGAGGCTCCATCCCTGGTGCCATTCAAGACTTGCTGTGCCCCTGGGCAGCCTGCTCCAGCTGGAGGTGTCCCTGCTGCCTGCATGGGGGTGGCCAGGATGCCCTTGGAGGGTCCCTTCCAGCCTGCTGCAATCTGTGACTCTTCAGACTCTGGAAGCCAGTGGTCTCACTGTCCCAGACTCCAGTCCTCACTCCCTGGGTGAAGGTCTCTGCCTCAGCCTGGTAGCTCTGCTGGGGGCGAGGAGGAGGAGGATCTTTGGCTGGCATTGGCAGGAATCCATTCAACCCCACTCAAGCATAATTAATCCCAGTGAACACCAAGAGAAAAGGCAGAGATAATTATAGAGGGAGCTCCAGAATGGAGAGCTCATCCTGTTCACTGATCACACAAAGCCTCCTCTGTGAGTGGTGGCAGAGTTTGCTACCACCTCCACCTTCTGTAGAGCTGCTGCTGCAATCCCTTTCACCCCAAAAGGGGACTAGGCCAGGGCTGCTCTCTGGGACAAGTCTTGCTAAGAAAGAAAATGAATCTCAAAAGTCTAATGAGTGTTGCCAGGATGATTCCCTACTGAGGCTTGGCAAGAGCTGGGCACACTGCAGCTACTACCATGTCAAGAAAGAGAACAGTGCTGGGACCAAGGGGGAGGCTCTGCCCTCTGCTGCTTTGTGATGCTCCTGTACTGAAGTTAGGATCTCAGCTTGGTGTTGAGCATCAGCACTGGATCAGCCCCCTAAGTGATCTGGGCATGCAGGTGGAGCACAGAAGGTCATGAGCTGCTGGAACAATAACTCAGAGCACAGGGCTGGACTCAGGCTGCATTGGAGATCACAGAACCACAGACTGGGGAGGGCTGGCAAAGACTTCTGAAGATTCATCACTGAATTTAACTCTCCTGCTAGAGCAGGACCACCTGGAACAAACCACCACAGAAAAGTTGAGGACTCCCAAGGGATTAGAAACTGTCTCCTAGGGCAGGTGTTGGATGAACTCAGGCCTGCAGTTGTCACAGGCTCACAGGATGTCAGGGGCTGGAAGGGACCCAAAGAGCTCAGCCAGTCCAACCCCTGCCAGAGCAGGACCAGACAATGCAGCTCAGGGCACACAGAACACATCCAGACAGGCCTGCAAAGGCTCCACAGAAGGAGACTCCACAGCCTCTCTGGGCAGCCTGTGCCAGGGCTCTGGGACCCTTCCAGGCAAGAAGTTGTCCCTTGTGTTGAGTTGGAACCTCCTGTGCTGCAGCTTCCATCCATTGCTCCTTGTCCTATCCCAGGCAGCAGTGAGCAGAGCCTGTCCCCCCCTCCTGACCCCCAGCCCTCAGATAGTTCTAAACATTGATTCAATCCCCTCTCAGTCTTCTCTTCTCGAGACAGAGCAGCCCCAGGTCCCTCAGCCTCTCCTCCCCAGGCAGTGCTCAGTGCCCTCAGCATCCTCACAGCCCTCCCTTGGACTCTCTCCAGCAGGTCCCTGCCCCTCAAACTGGGGAGCCCAAAGCTGAAGGCAGAACTCAAAATGAGGTCTCCCCAGGGTAGAGCAGAGTCCCACAGCTGCATGATGCAAAGGCTCACCTAAGATGGGTCTGGTCCAGCCAGGCCTTGTCCAAGCTGACAGCTGTGACCTGAGTGACCAGCTCCAAGGCTTGGGCAACCCTCCAATACTCTGAGCCCCCACCCTGGAGCACAGGTTCAGAGCTGCTGTCATTTCCTCTTGGTGTCCAGGAGAGGCAAAGCAGGCAGAGCAGAGGAGCAGCAGATGCCCTTTCTCTCTTGCAGCAGTAACCAGCACTGGCTGCTGCAGGTTCACCTGGCAGCTCTGCTCCTGCCTCCACCTGCCCCCCAGGCCCATTACTGTCCTGGCAAATCTGATGGCTCCTCAATGAGGAAGGCTCTGCTGTGCCACCAGAACTGTTTGTTCTCTCCAGAGGCTGCATGATAAATCACCCTGACACCTGCCAGGCTCCATGAAGCCTCCTCTGCTGTAGGGAGCATTGTGCAAGGTTTTGTCTGCAACTGCCTGGTACATTCTCAGCATTTAACTCCTATTTGCAGCAGTGATTTGAGCAAGCTGAGATTGATGAGGGTGACAGCACCAACATCCCCTGCCCTCTCCCCATTCCCTGAAAGCTGAGAAATCCATCCTGACTGGGCTGTTGCAGCTCAGGGGATCACAGGACGCCAGGGGTTGGAAGGGACCTTAAGAGGTCTCTTCCAGCCTGGTTGATTCTGTGATTCTATGACTCCAAGAGCCTGCAAGAGTGGACAGGCACAGGCTGCCCAGAGGGGTGGTGGAGTCCCCATCCCTGGAGGGGTTCAAGAAACCTGTGGCCATGGCAGTTGGGACATGGTCAGTGGCCATGGTGGTGCTGGGTTGGTGGTTGGACTGGATGACCTCAGAGGCCTCTCCAACTGAGTTCTGTGTCCCAGCAAAGGCTCTCCAGGGTTTGCATGCTGCAAGCACCATGAATTGCAGCCAGGAATGCTTCTACCCTTCAGGTCTTGTTGGATTTCCTTCCTGCAGAGTGTAGGACAGCAAAATAAACTCAGCCTGAACTTAAACCACCCTGAGCATGCCCCAAGAACACAGAGAGCCTAATCCACATCTCAGGGCCCTGAATGTGCTGAACCAAATGCTCATAATGACCAAGAGGTTGTTGTATCATAACCTCCTTGCTCAGAGGGGACAAGCTCTCAGCAGACTACTTCTGACAAGCACTTGGGTGAAGTTTTAAGTCTGGGATGGGCAGAAGCTGAAAGCATGTCCTGGGATAGCTGTCAGCACCTGGCCAGTCCCACTTGGGAGGTTTAAGAGTAGATATTTTCTCAGTAAATCAGCTCTGAGTTCNCCCTCTCCCCATTCCCTGAAAGCTGAGAAATCCATCCTGACTGGGCTGTTGCAGCTCAGGGGATCACAGGATGCCAGGGGTTGGAAGGGGCCTTAAGAGGTCTCTTCCAGCCTGTTTGATTCTGTGATTCTATGACTCCAAGAGCCTGCAAGAGTGGACAGGCACAGGCTGCCCAGAGGGGTGGTGGAGTCCCCATCCCTGGAGGGGTTCAAGAAACCTGTGGCCATGGCAGTTGGGACATGGTCAGTGGCCATGGTGGTGCTGGGTTGGTGGTTGGACTGGATGACCTCAGAGGCCTCTCCAACTGAGTTCTGTGTCCCAGCAAAGGCTCTCCAGGGTTTGCATGCTGCAAGCACCATGAATTGCAGCCAGGAATGCTTCTACCCTTCAGGTCTTGTTGGATTTCCTTCCTGCAGAGTGTAGGACAGCAAAATAAACTCAGCCTGAACTTAAACCACCCTGAGCATGCCCCAAGAACACAGAGAGCCTAATCCACATCTCAGGGCCCTGAATGTGCTGAACCAAATGCTCATAATGACTGAGAGGTTGTTGTATCATAACCTCCTTGCTCAGAGGGGACAAGCTCTCAGTAGACTACTTCTGACAAGCACTTGGGCAAAGTTTTAAGTCTGGGATGGGCAGAAGCTGAAAGCATGTCCTGGGATAGCTGTCAGCACCTGGCCAGTCCCACTTGGGAGGTTTAAGAGTAGATATTTTCTCAGTAAATCAGCTCTGAGTTCACACAATCCCTTAATCCCTGGGTGGAAGATCCTCATTATCTGTCCAGTGGAAGGCACATTATTAATGGATTATGTTTCCAGCAGGTAAAGGTCATTTTTAATGCTTCTAATGATTTTTAAAAAAATGGATTTTTTTCCTTTCAGATTTACTATTTTCCAGAAGCTTGGCTGCCTGAAAAATCTACCCAGCAAACATTTGCATTAAGAGGTGGAGACTCAACTTGTTCAGCTCTCCAAGAGAGAGCTCAGGAGGGATGAGTGCTAAGCTGTCCTCGCCCAGTGGAGAGTCAGAAGCCAGACTGGGCAGAAAATACAACCCAAACTTCAAAGAACCTTCACAAGCTAAACCCTCACCTTTAAAGAGCCACTTTAGACACATCTGCTGCCTTCTGAACATGGCTTTAGGTGGACAAATACCAGCTCTGAATGCAGGAATTTCACAGGGTATCATCTCTGCTCTAGGGAGACCTTGGATTGGCCTTACAAAGGCATGGGATGGCAGGCTGAGAGGTGATGGTTTCACACAGTAAGAATCTCCATTAAGATTGAACATTAGGAAGAAATTTAGGTCCAGAGAGGTTCTCCTGCCCCTCTGAGGCCACATCTGGAGTCCTGTGTTGAGTTCTGGGCCCCCCAGTTCAAGAGGGACACAGAACTGCTGGAGAGAGTCCAGCACAGAGCCACAGAGATGCTGAAGGGAATGGAGCAGAGCCTGAGGGAGCTGGGGCTGGGAGCTTGGAGGAGAGGAGCTGAGAGGTGACCTCAGCAATGGGTATCAATATGTACAGCTGAGTGCCAGGAGGCTGCAGCCAGCTTCCTCCCTAGAAGTTTTCAAGGCCAGGAGAGATGGAGTTCTGAGTAGCCTGATCAGAGTTCCATCTCTCCTGGCCTTAAAAACATGTAGGGAAGGGGCTTCCACCACCTCCCTGGGCAACCTCTTCCAGGGTCTCACCACCCTCATGCCGAACAACTTTTTCCTAACCTCCAGTCTGGCTCTGCCCACTTGTAGGCTTGATTCACTGCACATGGCTGTGCACAGCAGGGACTGAGTCCTTGTGCCACTGGCTGTGAGGGTCTCCTGTTGGTGGTGATGCTCTCAGTGACAGCTGCCACGTGCTGGCTGCCTGCACCTGTGTGATGAGAGCAGCCCTCAGGTGCTGCCAAGCTCTGAGAGCAAGGCCTGTGTGCTCTGTGGTGTGCACATGCATGCCTGCACCCACGTGTGCTTGCCAGGGCTGAGCTGCAGAGAGATCCCAGGCGAGGCAGACAACTTGGAGCATCATCTGCTGAGGAGCCCCAAGCAGCCTGCCTGTGTTTTGGAGTGAAATCCTCCAACTGCTCTCCAATCAGCCCTGCAACACATCCAAGAGGCTGCTCTCCTGCAGACTAAGGCTTGTCTGAAGCATCCCAGCTCAGGGCTGCTGTCAGTGCTGAGGTCAGATCCCACATTCCTGAGGCCACCATGTGCCTGAGAACTGCTGAGTGCCCTGGGCCAGATGCTGATGCCAGCTCCTCTGGCACACTTCCACTCCTTTCCAATGGATTGTTCTGGTGTTGGCTGCTGCCCAAAGGCTTTTCTGCCTCTGGTCAGATAACACAAGTTGATTGTCTAAGGCAGACAAGACCTTGCAGAATAGTGAGGGAGTGCTGCAGTCTGCACTGGTCCTGGAGACCCAAATAGTGCAGACCTCAAGCCAGTTCCATGCAGAGCCCCAAGCTCACACCAAGGCACACTCAGGTGATCAGAGGAACAAACCATTGCTCAGCTGTAGGATTTTCTCATGCTCCAGAAAAGAAGCTTCCTGATTTAGTGGTCTTCAAGAAAAAGTAACCTTGGAGTGGCAGGGAACAAATTAGAGTCCCAGCATCCAGAGCTTGAGCACAGGATCATTAGTCATTGTTTTTCCCTCTGATTTTCCCCAAGCTATTTTGTTTGTATATATCAAAACATGACTGATTACACTCTGGGAAAAAAAAAAAAAAAGAGCAAATTCTGTTCAACTTTCCCAACACAAATTACAATTAATAGCCAAAGTTTTACTTTAAGGCAGTTGTTTCCTAAGGATATTCTTTTTTTCCCCTCTTCCAAGTATTATTTAAATGGCTCACAATAAAAAAGTATCTGACCCTGCAGGGATGCAGGGTGTCTTGCCTTGGCTCCTGTGGATGGCAGGCAGGAATCCAAAGTATCCAGTACCTTGCAGAATGAGGCCCCAAAGCCATCTGTTGGCTTGGTCAGGCACTGTGGTGATTTCCCTTCTGCTGCTGGATTGAGCCTCTTAGTCCCAGGCCTGCAGCACCACAGGGCCTTGTGCTCCACAAGAGCCCTTGCAAGGCTTCACCACTCTAGGTGATGCCAGCACTACAGAACCAGAGAGGCTGGGAAGGAAACACCTCTCAGATCATCGAGTCCAACCTTCTACCCAACTCCTCCAAGACCACTAAGCCATGTCCTGAAGTGTCACATCTCATTTCTGATGACTCCACCAACCCCTGGGCAGCCTGTTCCAAGCCCTGATCATTCTTGCAGCAAAGAAATTCCTTCTGATACCCAACCTACACCTTCCCTGGTGCAGCCTAAGGTTTAATAAGGCACTTGGACATATTAAACATCATGCAATTGACCTTAGGCCCCTGGTTCAACCTCTCCAGATCACTTTGTAGAGCCTTCTTAGCCTCAAGCAGATCGACTCCCACTTAATTTCATGTCATCTGCAGGCTGACTGAGGGTGCACTCAAGCCCCTCACCTGAGTCATGGTTAAAGATGTCAATCAGCACATCCCAAGGATGCTGCATTTCAGCTGAGCTCTCACTTCAGAGCACCATGGATGTAAATAGATTAAACTCACCCTAGAATTGTCAGGGTTGGAAGGGACCTCAATGATCATCCAGTCCCAACCCCCCCTACCATGGGCAGGGACACACAATCACAGCAACATGCAGGTTGGCAAAGCCCAACCTAGAACCCTGCTCTACAAGATTCACCTTAAACCACAGCACCACATCCAGACACCTCACACTAGCTCAGGTTGTCCAGAGCCACATCCAGCCTGGCTTCAAAGACTTCCAGGGATGAGGCTTCCACCATCTCCCCAGGCACCCTCATACTGAACAACCTCTTCCTAACCTCCAGTCTGAATCTACTCACTTCTAGTTTTGCTTCATGGTGGGGAGGGATTGCTCAAGGCCCTGTACAAGCTGGTATTGAACATTTCCAGGCAGGGACCATCCACAGCTTCCCTGGGCAGCCTGTACCAGTGCCTCACCACCCTCACTGGTGTCGGTGTTGTCCAGCCAGTAGCTCAGCCAAGAATGCAGAAGGAAGCAGCCCCCAGCAATGCTGTCTGGAACCATTATCTGTTGCTAATGGATGTGGCAGGGTGGGAGGTTTCTCAGTCAGGTCCTAAAGGACATTTGTGAATAACGTGTGGTGGCTTCACTCTGTCCTAGCCAGGATGCTCAGGGCATTATGCATAGCAATTATTAAGCAGTTTGCTGTAATCATTTAAGTTCTAATGGTAAATAAACAGGAGCAATGTTACAGACCTGATCAGGGAGTCAAAGCTCTTTGCCCCTAACTGCAGATTTCAGCCTTGTAACTTTATTTACAATGTCAACTGCCTGCCCAACACAAAGGAAACCACTCACTTCTGTGGGGACCTTCGCTCTCCTGAATCCATTTCTGCAGCCAGACAACAGGAGTCAAAAATCATCACATTTCCTGGCAATGGAAACCTTACATAACTCCTTTGTTTATCCCCAGCTCCTCTATCTGGCAACCAACCATGGCTTTGTAGATGCCAGACAATGAGGCTGGAGGATAAGGAGAGAGAGAGAGAGATGATGCCTCTGATGATGAGACCTTCCCTTGCTTTTGGATAGCTCACCAGCCATCCTTTATTGCTCCTCTTCAAAGCTGTAAGTGGAGAATCACAGAATGGTTCAGGTCCAGAGGCCTCTTGAACACCTCCAGGATCTGAAGTGCGCTGGGGAGGGACTACTGACAAGGTCTGGTAATGACAGGAGGAGGATGAATGGAAGAGAGGAGATTTAAACTGGGTGTTAGGAAGAAGCTGTCTGCAGTGAGGGTGGTGAGACACTGGCACAGGTTGCCCAGGGACGTTGTGGAGCACAGAATTGGATCTTTGCTCACATTGGGTGATTCTGTGCTCCACAACCTCCCTGGAGGTGTTCAGGACCAGGCTGGATGAGGCCATGAGCAACCTGTTCCAGTGAGAGGTGTCCCTGACTATGGGACCCAAACCATTCTGTGGTGACTCCACCACCACCCTGGGCAGCCTGCTCCAATGCCTCACCACTTTCAGCAAACAAAACTCTGCTGATAACCACCTTAAACCTTCCCTTAAAGGCAGGACATCCTCCTGCTTCAGAGGGAGGCAGGAGTCAGACAGGTGGGCACTGCTGGGCAGCAACACACTTCTGTGACACACGCATGAAGGTGGCAAGAGGAGAAATCTCCACAGCAGCACATTAGGAGAGGCAGAGCTCTCCCAGCAGCCCTTCCCTCACCCCAGCCATGCCACATGTAGAGAAGCCAAGCAGGATGCATCTCCACTCACCCAGGCAGGCAGAAGCTGGCACAGTGCACAGCCATGTTGGTCCCTTCAGGTTGCAGAGCAGCCTCGAGGAGCCTGCTCTAAGTCCAGGGTAGCGAACAGCTCCTGTTTGCATGCTGCAGAGCCCAAGAGCCAGCCCCAGACACTACCCAGAGCGAGTGCTGCAAACCACCTCACAGCCCAGCAGCTCCTGCAGCCAAGATGTGCTGGCTGGGTCCACCATGTCTCAGCCAGGCCCATCTGAGTTGGCCTGAATAAGGCTCTTGAGGGACAAGAGCAGGAGAAAGGAAAGGAGAAGCTGCCCCATAGCCTGGCCTGAAACGCCAAGGGATCTGCAGCTTATTATGCAAAACACAGGCAGAGGAAAAATTAAGTCAAAAGGGGAAGAAAATTGTTGGTGGTGGTGCCAGCATCACTCAATAAAAGCTTTTTCCTTCTCTGCAGCAGCCCTTCTGTTGTTGAGCTGTGTTTTGCCTCTTCCTTTAAGCCTCCCCACTGCCGTTTGCTTTGGATAAAACACTGGGAGAAGAAAGTTCAGGCAGGAACCTCCGGCTCAGGCCAGCACCTCCCAGTGTCCTATTCACACAGCTCACTGCTCCCTGCGGCAGCTCGAGGACCACCTAAGGAGAGTGAAGCTTTGCTCTGTGCTGGGCGAAACTCTTCCCCAGGCTTTTGTCCCTGCTGGTTTTCAGGGGGAGAGTCTGCGGGACTGGAGAGTTCAGTTGTGCTGTTGATGTTCAAAGGACAAGGAGCACAGGAAGCTGAAGGGGAATGCCCTTTGCTGTTGGGCTCTGTTTAACCAGGCAGCCAAGGGCCCAAGTCACCTTCTCAGAGTTGGGTCTGATCTACTCAGGATATTCTTTCAGGGGTCCACAGAGAAGGAATAATCCCTCCCTGCTCCTCAGCAGCAGCTGTCCCTGAGCTCTTAAACACTCTCCTGGTTTTTTGCTTGGCACAGAGACTCAAACCAGAGCAATTTTGAGCAGATGCCCCAACAAGTATTGGTTGTCATAGAGCCACAGAAAGTGAAAAAAGACCTCTAAAGATCACAGTGTGCCCAGCAAAAGGAGGACATTGAACTGCTGGAGCAGGTCCAGAGGAAGCCATGAAGATGATGAGAGGGCTGGAGCACCACCCCCTGTTGGGACAGGCCCAGACAGCTGAGGCTGTTCAGCCTGGAGAAGAGAAGGCTCTGGTGGAGTGACCTTAAAACAGCCTTGCAGTACTTGCAAGGGGTCAACAGGAAAACTGGGAAAGGACTTTTGACAAGGGCTTGCAGTGACAGGATGAGAGGGAATGGACTGAAGTCTGAGGAGGGCAGACTGAGACTGGAGATTAGGAAGAAATTCTTGACAGTGAGGGTAGAGAGACACTGGCACAGGCTGCCCAGGGAGGCTGTGGATCATAGCCAGTGAGGGTGAGACACTGGCACAGGCTGCCCAGGGAGGCTGTGGACCATAGCCAGTGAGGGTGAGACACTGGCACAGGCTGTCCAGGGAGGCTGTGGA
>VWZE01026256.1:275720-299752 GCA_013396675.1 Eubucco bourcierii
GGACCATAGCCAGTGAGGGTGAGACACTGGCACAGGCTGCCCAGGGAGGCTGCGGACCATAGCCAGTGAGGGTGAGACACTGCCACAGGGTGCCCAGGGAGGCTGCGGACCATAGCCAGTGAGGGTGAGACACTGCCACAGGGTGCCCAGGGAGGCTGTGGACCATAGCCAGTGAGGGTGAGACACTGGCACAGGTTGCCCAGGGAGGCTGTGGACCACAGCCAGTGAGGGTGAGACACTGCCACAGGCTGCCCAGGGAGGCTGTGGCTGTTCAAGGCCAGGCTGGATGAAGCCTTGAGCAGCCTGGGCTGGTGGGGGCTGTCCTTGCCCATGGCAGGGGAATTGGAACTGGATGATGCTGGAGGTCCCTTCCAACCCAAACCATTCTATGACTCCTCAGGCCCAACCAGCAGCTCTCTTGCTGTGTCACTAATGAGATGAGTTAGTTCTCTGGTTCAGAACCCCCCCAGCCTAGGAAGTGCTAAGAACACTCCTCCTCATTGCCCAGCACTAACACTTCCCACAGTTTCAGCAATTTATGCAACAACCCAGTATTGCTGGGGTTTGTTTGGGGTTTTTTTGTCCCTCTGCTGCTTGCTCCTCTCTTCTTTATGGCCACTTCCATCCCATTTCTCTGCCAGCTGTGCTCCTCTCCCTGGGTGAAGAAGTGGAGCAGGAGCTTGCTGTTCATGAGACTGTTGTGATTCCCCATTAGACAGCTCTGAATGTGACTTCCATCCTCACACACTTAACACCCACCATAAGTAAAGCTTAATGACTTGCTGCATTAATAAACTTCCCGGGCTGGTGTGTGTCAAGTTTGCAGCATAATGCATGGGACTGGCATGGGAGGCACAATCCTGGCACAGCATGTGATTAACAACTGTTATCACTGCTATGAAAACAGCAACTTTGGTGAGTAATTATGGAGCTAATCGAGACCCTGGGTGTCTCAGCAGGGACAGAGCAAGCGCAGCACTGGCACTCTGCAAGCACAAACCTATCACAAAGCAGCACATGGCAGCAGCCCCAAGCCCAGCAGGCAGCACATGAGGCAGGGCTGACACTTGGCTCTGCCCACACCACCAGCAGAGACCCAAATGACCACCACTGATCCTCCAAAGCCTCTGCATGTAGCTAAGGTTCAGCTAACTCTGGTGGTTAGGGCTGTACCCACTGAGAGCTCAGTCACCTCAGGTCTGGAATCCAATTCTCAGCCTAAAGCTCATTGACAGAATTGCTTTGGTTGGAAAAAGCTCTCTGAGATCAAATCCAACTATCAGCCCAACACCACTGTGCCCAAACTATGCCCTGAAGTGCCATGACCACAGGTTTCTTGAATCCTCTCTCCAGAGATGGGGACTCCACCACCATCTCCCTGGGCAGCCTGTTCCAATTCCTGACTACTCTTGCAGCAAAGAAATTCTTCCTGGTCTCCAACCTAACCCTCCCCTGGCACAGTTTCAGGCCATTTCCTCTCCTCCTGATGGCAGGGAGAAGAGGTCTACCCCCAACTCACTCCAACCTCCTTGCAGGCAGTTGCAGACAGCAATGAGGTTTCCCTTCAGCCTCCTCTTCCCCAGGCTGCACTACCCCAGCTCCCTCAGCTGTTTCCAACAAGATTTGGTCTCCACCTTCAGCTTTTTTTTTGTCTTAATGGTGCTTGGGAGGACCTGGCTGGTCCTCCTCAGCCCCAGCCATTGCTTTCTCCATCCCCCCCAGTCTGATTCCACCCTTTCACCTCCTGCTTGCAGCTGATATTCCAAAGCCTTCTGTCCCAGCCAGTTTCAGTGCAGTGATGTATCTCCAGTTAAGGGCTGGCCCCAAGACTCAGCCCAGCACCAATGACAGATCTCTTCCTGGGGTTAGCTTTGAGTGCTGAGCTCCTGACCCAGGTTCCCTGAGCACTGCAGATCAGGAAGGAGCATCCCTGGATGCTCAGGACTCATTTTTAGAGCTGCACAGTGAAGCTTTCCAGGCCCTGCCCTATGATTTAATCACCTAAAAACTGTTGACAGGTTGAAGCACAAAGAGAGAAGCAGAATAAGATATGTACAAACAGGCACATGGCAGGAGAGTCTCTGTGCTGGGGGGAAAAAAAAAAAAATCAAACACAAATATCAATAATTGCCAAGTCAGCCTGACCCTTCCTCTGAATGAGAATGTTCAGTGGCTTTAATGCCCCTGCAGCATGGCTGTGGAGCATCTCTGCCACCCATTCAATGTTCAAAAGCTCAAAGTCTTGTTTTCCTTTTGTGTTTAAGCCCCGAGAGAGCAGCACAGAAGGGGCCACACTCCGTGACCACGATACATAATTCATCAAAAATGACTTTGTCCTCAGACCTGCTTTGAAAGGTGCCTGTAGCATGTCACAACGAGCACAAAGAGAGAACGTTTGCAGCAACAGCACTGACAAGATCCACACCAAGATGCAGAAAACAAAGCTGAAATCAGACTGGAACCACAGAGTGTCAGGGGCTGGCAGGGACCTCCAAAGCTCAGCCAGTCCAACCCCCCTGCCAGAGCAGGGTCACCTTAGACCAGATCACACAGGAGCCAATTCAGGCAGGTCTTGAATATCTCCAGAGAGGGAGACTCCACAACCCCCCTGGGCAGCCTGTGCCAGGGCTCTGGCACCCTCACGGTGGAAAAATTCCTCCTTGTGTTGACATGAAGCTTCTCATTGATAGATTGAGAGAACCAGAGAGAATGGTTTGGGTTGAAAGAGGCATTAAAGATCATCCAATTCCAAGCCCCTGTCATGGGCAGGGACATCTCCCAGGCTGCTCATCCAACCTGGCCTTGAACAGTTCCAGGGAAGGGACATCTACAACCTCCCTGGGCAACCTGTGCCAGCCTCCCCACCCTCACTGTCAGGAATTTTGTCCTCATCTCCATCCTCCACCTCCCAGCTTCAATCCATTCCCTCTCTTTTGTTGGCAGTGGGGATGGTTTTGGTTGCTTTGCTTGTGCTTTGGATTAGCTATGCCTGGGGTCAGGTTCGTTTAGCTCCTTGTTTTCTGTTGCAAGTCAGCCTCCAACAGCTACTTTGATTGTTGTTTGTTTGGGAGGGGGGAAGCTGGATGATTGCATTTGCATTTCTTGCACTGCAAGGAAGTGTTCTCATTGCAAAGACAAAAACCTCAATCTGCATCTCCTGGATTCCTACCAGCATAACAAAGATCAGATCCTACCCAGACTTTTCAAAGGTAATAAAGATGCCTGCCAAACATCTTGAGATCAGACCCTGCCATTCCCCGCAACACCCACAGCTAAAAATATTCTAGTAGCAAATGTCTTTTTTTTTTTTTCCCCTGTAAGGCTGAAGGAAAAAAAATCTTCAATCTTGTGCTGTTGTGAAAATCAAAAAGTCCAAAGAGAGATGCCCCAGAATCCAGACTCTCACTCCCTTCTAAATGTTGATAGAAAATTTTCCTGGCCCCAACCTCTGCCTCCCACGATTAACAGGTTCACAGAATGGGCTGGGTCCAAAGGGACCTTAAACACCATCCAGTTCCAACCACTCCTGCCATGAGCAGGGACACCTCCCTCTAGCCCAGGATACAGAACCACTGAGGCTGGCAAAGCCCTCTGAGATCCAAGTCCAGCCTATGGTCTAACACCACCACAGCAGCCAGCCCATGCCACCTGTGCCACATCCAACCTGCTCTTCAAGGCTTGCAGGGATGGTGACTCCACCTCCTCCCTGGCAGCCTGCTCCCACACCTGCCCACTCTGGCCAGAGAAGAAATTCTTCCCAATACCCAACCTAACCCTCCCCTGGCACAATCCCAGGCCACATTAACCACGCTCAGCATCTCTAACACCACCACATATCTGCTTTCTTTAAGCAGCCACTTCATCCCCCAGCCCCACCAGTGCTGCTGCAAGTGCTCTGGTGGCACTGCTGGGCTGGTGACACCCAGTTGGGCAATTTCAACCTCCTGCCTTTGCTGAGCAAGGGCCAGCACAGCTCCTGAGCTTGGCAGGTTGCACAGAGCCTGACATGCTGCTCTCTGCTCCTGCAATCCTGCTACAGAACCATCCCCAGGTTTACATCAGTGTCAAGCAGGCTGCTGAACTGCAGAGGTGACAGCATGAAAGCAACCCAAGGAGAGGAAATAATTTTGTCACCTCTTTTGTGGGTGTTTTTGAAGAGTAGATCTCCCCCCACCCACACCCACTCTCCCCACTCAAATATCTGCTCCATTTCTACAGAGTGCAAAATATTTTTGTTGCTTCTGGTAAGCTTTGGGCAAAAAACCAAAACACCAACAAACCAACACAACCCAAAAGGCTTCTTGATCAAACATCTCTCCCTCCTCAAAAGCAATTCCCCCTCCTTTCTATTTTTTCCCCTCCTCTCTTCTTTCATAGCCCTGCTGAGGGAAAGGCACATTATCAGTAATAGGGATTGCACACGATGCAATCTGATTGATAGGCTGTAATAAATGATATTATAATTCAGCCAGTGGCTCTGATAAGGTAATCTGATCTATCAGGAGGGCAAGAAAGGAGGAGGAAATATCTGCAGAAAATGATTGTAGCTTTTGGCTATATTGCTGTTTGCTTCCACACATCCAGTACAGAGATTGTGGCAGGGAGCTGAGGTACAAAACTGCTTGCACTCAGAGGATAAACACATCAATCAGCTATTTGGAGGAAGCTAAAATAGTGTTTTTAATAGGTTCCATCACCATAGATACATAAAAAAGGAGATGTGGACAAGCTGGAATGCGTCTGGAGAAGTGCCAAGGGAACCACCACAAACTGGGAGCTCTGAGAAAAGGTTGAGCAAGCTCAAGGTTCAGCCTTGAGGAGAGAAGGAAGCCTTGGGGGAGACCTTCTCACCATGGAGCAGTCCATGAAGGTGGCTGCCAGGAGGATGGAGACTTCCTTTTGGTAAGGAGTCCCATGGCAAAGACAAGAGGGGATGGGGACANAGAGGATGGAGACCTCCTTTGGAAGGAGGCTGGAGTGCTTCTGCAGCTTGTAAGGGATGGTGATGCTCTTCAGGGGTAGAATGGCAGATCTCAGTTCAGGTTTGGGGTGTTTGGCAGGCTGCAGGGGCTGGGGCTGTGCAGGGGACATCCAGTTTGAAGTGGGGCCCAGAAGGGAGCTCCCTGCCCAGCAAGTTGTCAGAGGCTCCTCTTCCAGCAGGCTGATGGCAGTAGCAAACTGCTTCCACCAAAAGCTTTTCAAGCTTCTCAGACATGTTCCAAACAGCCATGGCTTTTCATGGAGTAATTCCTTAGTGGAAATTGGAGGGAATTAGCTCAGCCAGACCCTCTCTGATCATACAGCAGCAAGAGAAGCTCTGCTTTGGACTTTGGGAAGAGCAAGGGCAGCTCAGCCCTTCACTGTGTCATGTCTCATTCTGCAATTCCTCTTCTGGTGAAAAAAAATATTAAAAAATACACACACAAAGCTCTCTCACTACCACATCCTGCTCAAGTCATAAAAAGAAACCTTCCCTCTGCTCCACAGTGACTGAAGGCAGCAGTGCCACACAGCATTCCATTTCCCCAAAGCAGTGCTAGCTCAGGATATATTAATGGGCACTAAAACAAAGAGATGCATTTCAGCTTGAGGAAGGAAAGCACAGGCTCCTGCCCTTGTCATGAGGGATGGTAATGCTGCTTGCTCCCTCCTTCCTGCAGCACCACTTCCCCCTGGCTTCTTGTCCCTTCTCTTTAGTAGGCTCAAGACATTTGCATGGCTCATTCTTCCCTCCAGCACAAATCCTCTTTTCCTTTACACATCCTGAGTAAAATACGTGAAGCTCTTTGCATCCACAAACACAGAGCAAGGCTCTGCTCCACAGGCTGCAGTCTGAACAGACACTCAGCAGAGCAGAAGATCTACTCCTGCTCCTCTGAGGGTGGGAGCAGGGTTAAAGGGACTCCCCTCAAAGTTTTTCTCAAGCCCATGACCACCCAGAAATTCCATCAGCCACATCCACACCCCTCTCTTGTTCACAGAGCCATGGAATGGTTTGGGTTAGAAGGAACCTTCCAGATTCTCCAGTTCTAGCACCTTGCCATGAGCAGGGACACCTCTCAACTGGACTTGGCTGCTCAAACCTTCATCCCACCTTGAACAGCTCCGGGGGGAGGCATCCACAACCTCCCTGAGAAACCTATTCAGGAGTCTCACCACCCTTGCAGTGAAGAACTTCTAACCTGGCAAGCCATCAGCCCTGGTTGGACACCAAAGTGTCTGCTCCCAGACAGCAGCCTGCTGGCCTCTCGTGCTCCCTGGTGGGGAGGGCACAGCTCCCCCCTTCAACCTCCTCACTTTGCTCAGGAGCTGTTTCCTCTGCTTCCTCTCCTGGATAAGCTCTGCTCTAGCATCTCTCATTGCTCATTCCCAAGTCAGCTGCTGGAAACTAACTCAGAGCTTCTCGTACTAAAGGAGTCTCTTCATTTCTGCTCCATTTTAACTACCTGCTTTGATTTACATCAGCTCCTTCCAACACTACCACCCTGGGTGCACTCCCCCTGTGGCTGCACTGGGATTTTCCTTGGGAAGCCAAACAGCAGAATGACTCTAGTGGGGGTGGAGGTTGCTGTGTGTTGTAAATACCTGCCTGGTGCCTGAAAATAGGTTCAAAGGGCATGGGGAGAACCAGACTGGAAGAGTGGGAGGAGGCAGCTGAAGAGCACTGCAGGTGCCAGCTGCACCATGGCTCTGGCAGCACCATGCAGCAGAGCTGGGGTCACACTGGCAGGGCACACACAGGGTGATTGCTCCATCAGGAACCCCTCACAGCAAACCTGCTCAGAGCAGAGGGAATGGAACAAAACAAACCCAAAGCGACTTCTGTCAACAAACCCACTCAGGGAAACTGGTGAGAGCTGATCCTCCTCTCTGCTCTGCATGCCCCTGAGGTCTCACAAGCTCTAGAGCCCACATCAAACTGTGGGAGAGAGGGTCCAGAGGAGGCCACAGAGATGATCAGAGTGCTGGAGAACCTCCCCTGTGAGGGGAGATTGGGGCTGGAGAAGAGAAGGCTCCAGGGAGACCTCAGAACAGCCTTCTAATACCTGAAACTCTCAGAAGGGCTGGGGAGGGACTTTGGACAAGGGCTTGGAGTGACAGGAGGAGCAACAATGGATTGAAGCTTGAGGAGGGGAGATGGAGACTGGAGAACAGGAAGAAAATCTTGAGTGAGGATGGAGAACCTCAGGAGCAGGTTGCTCAGGGAGGCTGTGGATGAGAGTCACAGAACGCCAGGAAGGGACCTTGAAAGATCATCTGAGTCCAACCCCCTTGCCAGAGCAGGATCACCTATGCCAGATCACACAGATCCCCCTCCCTGGAGCTGCTCAAGGCCAAGTCTGAGTGTTTGGGGCAAGGGGGACAGAGTGGCTGAGGCACCAGTTTCAGACTCAGGCAGGAGGAAACTTCCACAGTGCAGATGTGGAGAGCACAGCCTCAGCCTGTGACAGGGACAGAGCTGAGGCCACTTTGGCCACTCCAACTTTCAAGGAGATTTCTTCTTTCTTAAATTTCCACATCTCAGGAAAGGGGAAGGCAAAAGATTGTGGTCCAGATGCAGCATCTTAAAGAGGAAATCACTACAGTTGCAGGGAATAGAGTGGCAGTTTGAAAGACATCTGTTTTTTGAATATAAAAAGCATCTTTATTTCTGCTTTTAAGTGCCCATAAAACCTTAAGGATCCACGAGAGGCTGGAATAAGAGCATCAGACCTTCCTATAGTGTGTGCAGAAGGAATTTATATTTTTTTTAAAGTGCATTTTTAATTATTAAAGTCATGAAAGCAGCATATTTATCACTGCAGCAGCATCCTCCCACCACGAGGATGTCTGGGGGGGGATGCTGCAAAGAGCCATTTTGGGTGCACCCTCATCCTCCTCATATGGAAGGGAGTCTCCTCTGTGAAAGGGAAGAAGTTGCACCAGTGAATCAGTTCATTCTTTGGCAATTCAAGAAGGTTCCCTGAAAGGCTGAGCCAGTGCAGTACAGGAGCCATGCTGGCAGCAACACCAAACCCCTCAGACTCTTCCAGAAAGCAGCAGCAGCAGCCTTGAGAACCACAGAAACATTCTGGCTGGGAAAGACCCCCCCAGGTGTAGGTGTGCCCTGGATCCTCCCCCCAGGATCACCAAGGCCAACTGTTATGCCTAGTCTGGGGACAGGGTTCACCCTTAAACCATATCCTCAAGTACCACACCCAAATGGTTTGCAAATGCCTCCAGGGTTGGGGACTCCACTGCCTCCCTGAGCAGCCCATTCCAAAACCTGACCACTCCTGCTGGGAAAAAAGTGCTTCCTGATGTGCAGTCTAAACCCAGGCAGGCACAGCTTGAGGCCTTCCTTCCTGTTCTGGCACTGTTTACCTGGGAGAAGAGACCAGCAGCAGCCTCTCCACAACCTGCTTTCAGG
Source organism: Eubucco bourcierii (assembly GCA_013396675.1). Classification (NCBI taxonomy): domain Eukaryota; kingdom Metazoa; phylum Chordata; class Aves; order Piciformes; family Ramphastidae; genus Eubucco; species Eubucco bourcierii. The sequence continues at coordinate 284,131 of VWZE01026256.1, forward strand.
AGCTGCTGTCATCACCTCCCATCCCTCAAAGTGGGCTGTGGGAGGAGGAAGCATCCCCAGAAGAGAGCTGCCTGAATGACTCAGCTGCACATCTGGGGCTGGCAGGAGCCTTCCACTCCAAGCAAGCTGCTCCCACAAGCAGAGGAAGAACACAACCTGTTCCCTTGCAGAGCTGCCTGGCTCCCCCTGAGCTCCCCACTGCAGCAACCACAGCTTCCTCTCCTTGGCACCACACCAAAGGCAGTGCCCTGGTTAGGCTGGGGCTACGTGGGGGCTTTGGGCTGCCCTTTGCTTCCCAGTGGAGAAGGTAACTTCACTGTGCCCCCAAAATTCAGTTACCAAGTAACCTGAAACCTGGGGTGGAGGGGAGCAGGAATCAGTAGGTATTAGGAAGGAAGTGGTGGGACAGTAGCAGGTAGAACCCTGCAAGCCTTATTCCTGTGGGAAATGGGCATGAGTTAGGAGGAGATTCCCACTGGAATCCAGAAGATTTTTCCCCCATGAGAACAGTTAAGGACTGGAATCATCTCCCAAGGGAAGCAGCGGATGCCTCTACCTTGGACAGCCTCAAGACTGAGCTTGCCAGAGTGCTGGGCCAGCTCCTTTTGACTTCACTGTCACTTAGCTTGGACCAGATGGACCTTGGGGTCCCTTCCAGCCTGGCATTCTGGGATTCTGTGTAAAGCCTCCCCAGAAAGCAGCTTTGGACCCTGGACACCACTGCTCTGTCATCCCATCCCATCTGCCCAGAGACTGGGAAGTAATTCTTGACAGTGAGGGTGGGGAGACACTGGCACAGGCTGCCCAGGGAGGTTGTGGAGCACAGAATCACCCAACATGATCTTTGATCATATTTTGTGCTTCTGGAAGAATAGGCCAAGCTGGATGAGCTCTTGAGCAGCCTGGTCCAGTGGGAAGTGTCCCTGTCTGTGGTGGGGTTTTTGGAACTGGATGATCTTTGAGGTCCCCTCCAATCTAAACCATTCCATGCATCTAACTCAGCAGCAGAGTACAGTGAAGACCAAAAAAAGAAGTCAAAACCAAATGCAGAATCAGTAGAAAGGTTGAACTCATCTATGGATAATGCAAGTTACAGCTTGCAAATGAATTTGGCATAAATATTTCAGGTGACACTAATATCAGCCCTGAGCAGACAGCCCAGAAAATGCTGGGGGGGTGTGGGGGGGCAGTGGTTTTCTTTGCCATCCTTCTGGAAGAATCAATTTCAATCAATCAATTCCCACAGTGGAAGTGGCTGTGCTGTTTGTGTGCCCCTGGTGTTGGTATAGTCACTGCTGCTGCTTTAGTGGAGCTGTTAAGCTGGGGAAATTGCTTCTTTGTTTTTTTGAGGGGTGGGGATGTGTTGCAGCAGTAGCAAGCAGCAGTCCCTCCCTTCAGATCAGCCAAGGGAACACACAGACAGCTCTGGAGAGCATTAAGTGCTGGGGAAGCTGCTGAGCTAAGTGGGAGCTTGCTCTGGAACACTGCTGAGAAATCTTAGGGCTGTGAGGAATGAGACCACAGACTTCTGCCTCAGCAGCTGCTTCATCATAGAGTGGGTTGGAAAGGACCTCAAAGCTCAGCCAGCTCCAACCCCATGCCATAGGCAGGGACACCTCCCACTAGAACAGGTCACTCAAGGCCTCATCCAACCTGGTGCTGAGCACCTCCCTGGGCAACCCGTGCCAGTGTTTTACCTTCACTTCTTCCTAACATCCACTTTCAATCTTCCCTCTGCCACTTCAAACCCATTCCTCTTGTCCTGTCATTCCCAGACCTTGTCAATAGTCCCTCCCCAGCCTTCCTGCAGCCTCCTTCACATCCTGGAAGGTCACTCCAAGCTCTGCTGGAAGCCTTCTCCTCTCCAGGCTGCAGAGCCCCAACTCTCTCAGCCTGTCCTCAGAGCAGAGCTGCTGGCAGGGGGGTGGAAGTGGATGATCTTTGAGGTCCCTTCCAACCCTGACTGATTCTACATGCTCAGGTGATGGGAGAGATCACTAAGATGATCCCAAGCAATCTTCAAGGTCTCCACTAGGCTGTGAGGGCTCAAGCACAGAGCAGGAGCACACACACCTACAGACCAGTGACAAGCTCCTTGTTGTGCCACCGAGTCAGAGCCAAATGACAAACCAGTGACAGAGCCAGGACAAGAGTCCTTCAGTTCTCACCCCCTCTTGTTTCCTAGAACACACTTCCCTCAATCCTATCAAACATAATTGCTGAAGCAAGGACAGCTATTTTTACATTTCCATTTGTCTTGGCAAGTGTCTAAGCAAAGAAACAGGAACAAAAGGAACCTGTCTTCAGTTGATCACAACACCATCAAGTGACAAAGTTTATGTTCTTTAAACATGGCCATGTCTGCCTCTGATGACTCCCAAGGTAAGAAAAAAAGGAGTGGTTGAACAATGTGAAAAGCAGAGTGTGTTAGGAGGAGTGGAGGTGGGAACCAGGTGCACCAAAAGGAGTGAAACAAGCAGCAGGCTAATGAGCATGGAGGCTTTGACTTGGCTGAGTGGGATGGGATTTGTCATCCTCAAATTGTTTGCACATGGGAACAACAGAATGTTTCAAGGATTTTGGGGGGGTTGTTGGTTGGGTTTTTCCCCCATCAAACAAGACAGTGGATGAAATTCATCACACCATCTTGGCCCAGGAGTTCCCACCAAGCTCCCTCCTCCTCGGCCCAGGAGTTGCCACCAAGGTTGTCCTATGGCTTCTGTTTCAAATAGGAAGAGTTCACCTTGGAGTTTTTGTCACCTTCCTGCTACCCATTACACAGCAAAGAGAACCAAACTTCTTCCCAACAGGCAGCCACATCCAAGGGGTTTAGGAAAAGAGAGGTGAGTAGTTACTGGAACAACTCAGTCAGGAGCAAAGCTGCCTTGTCACAGAATGCCAGGCTGGAAGGGACCCCAGGGACCACCTGCTCCGAGCTCTCAAGGTGACAGTGGAGCTGAACTGAGCTGGCCCAGCAGCCTGGCAAGCCGAGGCCTCAACCTGCCCAGTGCAGGGGACCCCACTGCTGCCCTTGCGAGATGATTCCCAAGTCCAGCTGTTCTCGTGGGGAAACATTTCCTTCTGGATTCCAATAGGAGCAACTTTACAGAGTGTCCTCACGTGGGAGCTGCAAATCACTGCCTGAAGAGTGAAAGCTGTGCTGGATGGGGCAGCAGACCCCATCCTGTGCTGCAATCGCCGAGCGCCGCCGCAAGCAGCTGCCAGGAGCTGCTCTCCTCCTTCCATCTGGCCCTAAAAATCTCCCAACTCCCACTGACTCTGTGGCATCATTTCCCAAGATGGATGTGCTAAAATTAGGGAAAGGGTGTTCTGCTGTGAATTCCCCCTCCAGGCAGGCTAATTTCAGCAACTGTAGCTGCTCAGCATGAAAACATTCTGGGCTGGAGGACTTGGGAGGCTCCAGATGTCCCAACACAATTTGCTGCTGTGTTTCACCAGCTTACAAACGCCACAGAACGGCGAGAGAGCTGTGGCAGGGAGGCACTTCACACCCTGAGGCAATTTGGGAAGTATTTGGGTTCTCATCATGCCCTTGCTAGAGATTTAGGACCTACTCATACTGCAACTAAAGCCTCTTCACCGAGCTATACTTCAGCATTCCACTGCTCATTTGAATTGTCTCCCCTAACAGCAACAAAAGAAGTAAATCCAATAGAGATACAAACCAGAAACCACCTCAAGGATGAGCACCCTTCCTGGCAACAACCTCATTTGCTTCTCCTCTCATTCATTAAAGCTTTTTTTTTTTTTTTATGATGATTTTCTTTTATTGCAGCATTATATTTAGAAGGGGGAAGAAAAGGCTTTTTATATTGCTGCTGAGTTCCACTGTTGCCTGCAGGGTTACTGCCTGCATATGCAAAGAATCGAGGAAGAGCCTATAGACACTGTAATTAATGGCCCCAAGGACTCCTTCCAGCATGCATCTAGTCACACCAGTTCTTGCAGCAGCTCTCTGGGCTCCAGAAGCCTTCACACCACTCAACCACACCAGGATCATACCCATAAATCAGAAGCTTGGCCTGGACCTTTACACTGGCGAGGCAAAGCTGCTCCAGCCTGAGCAACACCTGGAGAACCCTTGCCACAGGACATGCATCACCTCCCAGGGCCTTTGGGTTTGCCAGGGCATCTCCATGAAGCTGCTCCCAGGGAGAGGATCATCCACCCCCTGCATCCCAGGGGAAGAGCAGCACAGTGGGACCCACACAGGCTCAGGGAATTACTGGAAGGAGTTCAACAGGGGCTATGAAGCATCTGTGAGGAGGAAAGGCTGAGAGCCTGGAGAAGAGCATCCTGAGGGGATCTGAGCAATGCTCAGAAGATGATAAAGGGTAAGGGGCAGGAGGATGGGGCTGGGCTCTTTTCAGTGGTGCCCAGGGACAGGACAAGGAGCAACTGGTAGAAACTGGAACCCAGGAGGTTCTGTCTCAACAGAAGGAGAAAATTCCTTGGTGTGAGGGTGCTGGAGGCCTGCAGCAGGCTGCACAGAGAGGTTGTGGAGTGTCCAATCCCCTCTGACCACTGTGACCCTGGGCAAGCTGCTGTGGGTGCCCTGCTTTAGCAGGGGATTGAACTGGCTGATCTTCAGGGGTCCCTTCTAAACCCTCCCCCATGAGGGGATTCTGGGACAGTCAGTGCAGGCAGACAGCAGCAGAGCTTGTCTCTAGGGTGCCAGTTTGGAGCTGGCTAGTCTTTCAATTACACCAATTTGGGTTTCTGCCTGTAAAGTGAACAAGTTTGCTATGATGAAATCAAGGAAGAATTAACAGGGAGCATCCAGAAGAAATTGCCATCCCTAACACACCTCTTTCATTCTCTGTCTGCCTCATTAGAGAAGCTTCAATGAAGTCTTTTCAAAGCCACCCAGCACAAAAACAATGCAGTGATTGCAGTTTGTGAGGAAGTGAGATGCTGTTAGCATATGAACATCACAATGTTTCTGCAGTCTCCATTAGCTCTGTCTACAGTTTTTTAGATCCCTCCTGGTTTTGGTTTTTTTTCCCTTTTAATTGCAATTCTATTCCAGTTCCTAACCCTCAACTCAAATCCAAGTTTCAAATAAACAGCAACAGTTAAGTGGTTCAGTGGAGTAGTCCCAGGCAGCACAAACTCATCCTGGGTTGATTGCACAGGAGAGTTACAGGACACCACTTCAGTGGCAACACCAAACCATGGCCCTAAGCACCAGCTCCATAGGCTGCTCAAGCAGCTCCAGGGATGGGGACTCCAGCACTGCCCTGGGTGGACCATTCCAAGGTTTGAGAACCCTCTCTGTGAAGAAATAGCTCCTGAGCCTTGATTGTCTCAGGTCAGACTCCAAACTCTGCACAACTCATCCCCATCCCTGTAGGTGGTCAGAAGATGAGCAGATGGCACTTTGGGACAGGGTCTAATTGGCCTTCAGTCTTTGCACAACTCAGCATCATCTCATCTGCTGGAGAGAGTCCAAGGGAGGGCTGTGAGGATGCTGAGGGCACTGAGCACTGCCTGGGGAGGAGAGGCTGAGGGACCTGGGCCTGCTCTGTCTGCAGAAGACTGAGAGGGGATTGAATCAATGTTTAGAACTATCCAAGGGCTGGGGGTCAGGAGTGGGGGACAGGCTCTGCTCACTGCTGCCTGGGACAGGACAAGGAGCAGTGGATGGAAGCTGCAGCACAGGAGGTTCCAGCTCAGCACCAGGGGCTACTTCTTGCCTGGAAGGGTGCCAGAGCCCTGGCACAGGCTGCCCAGAGAGGTTGTGGAGTCTCCTTCTGTGGAGCCTTTCCAGGCCTGTCTGGATTTGTTCCGTGTGCCCTGAGCTGGACTGTCTGGCCCTGCTCTGGCAGGAGAGGGTTGGACTGGCTAAGCTCTTTGGGTCCCTTCCAACCCCTGGCATCCTGTGATCCCTGGAGGTGTTCAGTAGATGAGTAGATGTGGCACTTTGGGACATGTCTAGTGGTCATGGAGGTGCTGGGCAGAAGGTTGGGTTTGATGATCTCAGAGGTCTTACCCAGCCTTCATGGTTCTGTGAGGCCAAAGCACTGATGGTAGCATTACTAACAGAGCATGGACAGCAGAGACAGCAGTGCTAAAGCAGCCCTGGTCACAGCAAGAGTGAGGACTTGCCAACCACCTCAGCTTTGTGCTGTATTCTGCTCTTTCTGTGTTTAAGATTTCTAAAGCAACTTTCTTCCCTAGTTGCTGCTTATGTACCACACAGCAGCAGGTTGCATTGGAGCTGTTCTGAAGGCACAAAGAACTGAGTCCTGTTGGTACCAAGCCTGGGGCACAGAGTATGGCTCAGGTAAGAGCTGCAACAAGGAGAGGTGAAATAAATGTCACTGCAGAGCCCTAGGAAGACCCTCAGCAGAAACAGACTCATCCTTCCACACTGGGCTGTGAAATCAGTTGTAGCCAGCTGGGGTTGGGCTCTGCTGCCAGGCGAACAGAATGAGAGGACACAGCCTCAAGCTGTGCCAGGGCAGGGTCATGTTGGATATTAGGAAGAAGTTCTTCCCAGCAAGAGTGATTGGCATTGGGATGGGCTGCCTGGGGAGGTGGAGGAGTGCCCATGCCTAGAGGTGTTGAAGAGGAGGCTGCATGAGGCACTGAGCAGCTCAAATGTGTGATGGTTCTGCAGCCTGAGAGTTATCAGCTCATTAAACAATCAATAGTTGCCCTTGCAGGAAGGCTTCCTGCTTCCTCCCTCTCTCATTCTGCAAGACCTTTGCTCCTCTAAAGCAAAAGAGGACACTTTTGAGTCCAATGTGGCACATGTCAGTGTGCCCTCCCAGGCCCCCATGTTGTAACTCAGGACACAGCAGATGGAAGGCTGCTGGCTGCTGTGCTGAGGAGCTGATGACCATTTCCCTCCAGACACTTGGGTTAATTTCTCTTTCCTCTGCAAACAAAGAATATTTCTTCCACCCTGTCCACCACTTCCTCTGCTCAACCCTCACTGACTCACTCAGACCTTCTCAGCTCAGGTTTAGAGAGCTCCTCAGTGCAGCAAGGCTCCCTCCCCATCTCCTGCACACCCCAGTGCCAACAGTGGCCAGGACATCATTTCCTCTGCAAGTGCTTTGCACCACCTTTGTCTTGGCAGCCCTGGTGCCCCAACACCACCAGAGGCACCTCCCAACATTCCTTTGCACTGCCAATAACTGCTTACACTGCAGGCAGAGGAAATAATCCCTTGCAGCTCTGCAGGAGGATTAAAATCAGGACCTGTGGCATTAAAACTGCATTGCTGAAACCCAAGAACCCACCCCAGGAGTTAGCCCCAGCAGCTAAGCAGCACCATTCCTAGAGAGGTGAAGAGTTTCTCCAGCTCTCCAAAGACAATCCACCTTGATGAAGAGGCACTGGGAAGCAATTCAAAGCCTTCACCCCCCCGAAGTGGCAGAGCTCTGCCTGGGTGTGCTGCCAGCTGAGCTCAGAACTGTTCCTGCTCCAGTAGCCCTCTCCTCTCTTGTTTCCTGACCCTTGCTGTTTCCTCTGGCTCTCTTCTGCTCCAGTGTGCTGCTGAAGTGCCAGGGGTGTGAATCCTGTGCCTCCACAGCTGTTTGATGGAACTGGTTCCCCTCTTCCCTCTCGTAGCCACGGGGAAGGTCATTCCTGCCTTTGCTGTGCTACATGTCTGAGAGAAGGTTAATAAATATTTATAGGCCTAAATGCTCAGAGGTGCAAACAATCAAGTCTTTTGCAAATGTCACAGGATGTGGTAGAGTCTATGCAGATCCCTGAACACTCCCCAGTGTGGGCAGATCCTGCTTTTGCCAACACAAAGAGTGAACATTAAACTGTACTGACTTTCAGAGGCTGCAGGAGAGCATCTTACACAGAGTAAGCTCCACTCCAAACATCAAAGCACTCAGCTCTCCCCTGCCTTTTGGCCAGCTCAGCAACCACTGCTGTTCAGAACAGAACAGCTCCAAAGGAACACAAAGAATTCCAGGACCCCACAGTGCCCTGCATGCATGACCTGTAGCAACCAGGCTGCAAAGCACACAGACAAGAGCAGCACTGCTGCAGCAGATGGAGAGGTGATGCTGCACCTCTGCTCTGGTGAGACCTCACCTGGGCTATTGTGTCCAGCTATGGAGCCCCTAACATGAGGAAATGGATCTGCTGGAGTGGGTCCAGAGGTGGCCACAAAGATGATCAGAGGGCTGAAGAACCTCTCCTACAAGGACATGCTGGGAGAGCTGGGGGTGTTCAGCCTGGAGAAGAGAAGACTCTGGAGAGGCCTTAGAGCTGAAGGGACCTACAGGCAGGCTGGGGAGGGACCGTTCAGAAGGGCCTGTGAGGATAGGATGAGAGGCAATGGTTTGGAACTGGAGCAGGGCAGAGTTAGGTTGGACACCAGGAGGGAGTTCTGCACAGTGAGGGTGGTGAAACACTGCAACAGGCTGCCCAGGGATGTGCTTGAGGTCCCTGGAGACATTTTAGATGAGACCTGATGTGTCCCTGTGCAGCCTGCTCTAGCTGGAGGTGTCCCTGCTGCCTGCAGGGGTTGGCCAAGATGCCCTTGGAGGGTCCCTTCCAGCCCTGTGCAATCTGTGGCTCTGCTCCAGTTTGCTAACAGGACAAGTGACTCCCCCAGGGCCACACAGAGCCTTGCACCTGTTTTGTGTCCCAGGGTCTCCCCCAGTCACACTTAACCAGCTTTGCTAACAGCCCAACACCCACACCTGCTGCTCCTTCTCTGGAGCCTGCCCAGCCCTGTCTGGATGTGTTCCTGCGCAACCTGAGCTACCATCTATGGTCCTGCTCTGGCAGGGGGATCAGACTCAGTGAGCTCTGGAGGTCCCTTCCAACCCCTACCATTCTGTGATCTGGGGAGGTCCTTTCCACCCCCTGACATCCTGTGATGGCTGAAATCTGAACTACAGCAATCTTGCTCTGCAGCTCCTGCCCTGCATTAACATCATGCAAGCCACAGATGTGCCAAAACACTTTCTGCCTCTACAAAGAGAGTGCTGTGGAGCCAGGAGGTAGAGCTCCTTCCATCCATCACAGGATTGAGACAGCACATCCCCAAAATTGCACCAAAATGCAGGGTGTGGTGTTTGCTTTATTTGAACTTGTCATTTGCAGCAGAGAGGTCTCCCTTCTAATATGGAAAATCATAGATGCTGGGAAGGACAATGGTGATTGAACAAACACCAGGGGAAAAAAAAAGAAAAGACAGAGAAATTGCAGTTATTCAGTGAACAAGCATAGAAAGAAAAAAAATCTGTGACCTGGCAAGTGACCTCTTTCATGCTTTTGTGTTCTCTGAGAGCTTCAAGTGTTTGTGCTACAGTTTAAGCAGTTACTAGATGCAGGGCCCACTTTGCACTGAGAGAAAAACACACAAACAAAACCCCAGCCACAACCATTCCTCCTCCTGTGCATTGATGGGAAAGGCAGAAATCAATCTGATCAGCTTTGGGATGGGATTTTTCATGCCAGGCACAATAAGGTGCTGCCACTGGGTGAAGCCAAGCCATAAATAACAGGGGAAAAGGGAGGGTGAAAAAAAACCCCCAACCCTTTCCCCACTGCTCTGCATCTCAGGCCATGTGCAGGAGCATTGTTGACACAAGATTCACTGTTTGCAGCCTGTATGTCCTGGGGCTCCTGAAGTGCAGGCCTTTAAATGACTGCCAATTAATGGCACCATTTGTATTCCTGCTAGGCTGAAGGGAGTTTTCAGATGAAGAGAACAAGTGTGGCAGCTTCCCTTGGTGCTGCCTCCCCCTCCTCCCCAAACTAACTTAAGCAGCCCATTAATTTTCATTCTTTAGCAGGTTGGAAGTGCACCTTCACCACCACACTGCTCAAGGAATGCCACCAGTGCCCAGAGCCTGCTCCTGGGGGTGGTCTGCCCTGCCCAAGGGTGCTGGGCTGACTGCAGTCCAACAGCCCTGCTAATGAAATATGGAAGCAGGGCTGTCAAGGTTGTGGCTTTAGTTTTCCATGACTGGATTGAAGCTGGATGAGAGGAGACTGAGAGTGAAGACTAAGGAGAAACTCTTGACAGTCAGGCACTGGCACAGGCTGCCCAGAGAAGTTGTGGCTGTCCCCTCCCTGCAGGTGTTCAAGACCTTGAGGTCTGTGGTTGGACTTGATGATCTTTGAGGTCTCTTCCAGCCTTGGTGATACTGTGGTAAGACCACACTGGAGGATGCCTTGGGCAGCCTGCTCTAGTGGGAGGGGGTTTGGAGGGAGGTGATCTGCAAGGTCCCTTCCTTCAGCTCTGGTTATCTCCTTTCCCAAAGCCACACACAATCAGAATGAGAGAGGCTGGAGAAGACCTCTGTAGAGATCACCCAGTCTGAGCCCTCTGCCAGAGCAGGGAATGCATCCAGGTGGATTTGGAATCTGTCCACAGAAGGCTATTCCACAGCCTCCCTGGGCAGCCTGCTCCAGGGCTCCAGCACCCTGACACCAAAAAAGTGCCTCCTCGTGTTGAGGTGGAAGTGCCCCATGCAGGCTTGGCTTCAACACCTCCAGGCATGGGCACTGCACCCCCTCCCTGGGCAGCCCATTCCAATGCCAATCTCTCTCTGGCAAGAACTTCTTCCTAACATCCAGCCTGACCCTGCCCTGGCACAGCTTGAGGCTGTGTCCTCTTCTTCTGTCCCTGGGTGCCTGGCAGCAGAGCCCAACCCCAGCTGGCCACAGCCTCCTCTCAGGTACCTGCAGAGAGCAATGAGCTCTGCCCTGAGCCTCCTCCTGTGCAGGCTGCACACCCCCAGCTCCCTCAGCCTCTCCTCACAGGGCTGGGCCCCAGGCCCCTCACCAGCTTTGGTGCCCTTCTCTGGGCACATTCCAATACCTCAACATCTCTCTTGAACCTTCATCTTGCCCAACACCCTCAGATATTTAGGAGAGAGATCAGATCCTCTCTCAGCCTTCTTGAGGCTCAGTCTTTCTCCACAGGACTGATGTTCAGGTCCTCCAATCACCCTCATATTCCAGTCAACTCCAGAATTCCTGGAGAAGGGTGAGAGCCATTTCTGTCCTACAGCCCCAGGTAGCTCATGGCCCCAAACTGGGGCACCAGAGAAGCTCCCTCTGAGCACACACAAGCACCAACCACACTTCCTCCCCTTTTGGGGCAGAGCATTTGGGATCACTGCAAGACCAGGAATGCTTTGCTGCCACCCTGGATTGGTGCTGTTGGGTTTTGTGAGGCTCCTTTTGTTGTTCTTTCTAAGCTCCTTCCTGGAGCCAAGCCAAGACTATTTGCTTCTTGGGCAGAGAATATGGAATTACTGTAAATTATATTGAAAAATTAGATTCATTCACTGCTGTGATAATTGATCTCCCAATCTGTCTCAGAGAGTTAGCAGCTGGTAAGAAAATAAAATGCAATTTAAATTTTCATTTATTTTTTCCCCCCCTCTTTAAAAAGCCCACAAACCCAAACCCACTTTAATCCAAGCGTGGCAGCAAATAAGGGGAAGAGGAGAGAGTAAGGTTCTTATTTGTCAGCCCTCATATTAAATACTGCTGATAAGGAAAGGAAAAACAAATCAGGCAAGAGAGGATTGTGCAGTATTTGGGGGATTCACAGGAAGGTGGCACTGAGCACCACGTGCACTGCAGGTGGGTCTGATACCCTTGCAAGTAATTATGCTTAATTGTACCTCAAGCCCTACAAAACAGGATTATGGAGCAGGGATTGTGTGGAGCAGGAGCTCTCTACTCAGCTGCCACTCTGTTAGAGGAGCTGGCACTGATGTTGCCAAGCCAATACAGAACCACTGGTACCAAGAAATTCATGGCAGTGAGGGTGGTGAGACTGGAACAAGGCTGCTCGAGCAGGTCGTGGATGCCTCCTCCCTGAGGATCATGGAATGGTTTAGGTTGGAAGGGACCTCAGAGCTCAGCCAGGTCCAACCCTCCCCTCCTCCACAGGCAGGGACATCTCCCATTAGAACAGTTCTCATCCAACCTGGCCTTGAACACCTGCAGGGAGGTTGTGGAGCACAGAATCACCCAATGTGATCAAAGATTTTGTGCTCCACAACCTCCCTGGGCAACCTGTGCCAGTCTCTCACCACCCTCACTGCAAACAACTTCCTCCTAACATCCACTTTCAATCTCCCCCCTGCCACTTCAATCCCATTCCTCCTCATCCTGTCATGACAAGCCCCTCTCAATAATCCCTCCCCAGCCCTCCTGGAGCCTCCTTCAGGATCCTGGAAGGCTGCTACAAGGTCTCCTCCAAGCCTTCTCTTCTTGGATGAGCAACCTGGGCTAGTGGAAAGGGTCCCTGACCTCAGCAGGGAGTTGGAGCTAGATGATAGGTCCCTTCCAACCCAATCCATCCTATCAATCCATGAATACTCCACAAGTGACTCCAGGAACTCAGCTCCTCTAGATAAAAGCCTCTAACCAAGCCTGTTGAACTCACTGGCAAGTTTTGACTGTGTTCAGTTGAAGCCTCCAGAAAGAAAAGAATCAGAGCCTGGATCTGGCACCCACTGCTGTTGCTCTCATTAAAGCCTCCTCTATGTCAGTCAGTGCTTGGATCACATCACCCATTGCAGATGGAGACAGGATCTGATTTTTACATTGAGATTAGCTTTAAGGAAATGCATTTTTTATCTGCTGAGAGCAGAAGGACAGAGCTCCATAATTCACCATAACCCAATAACTTAGAGTGATCAGCCAAGCTGTGTTCAGGTGGTTGAAAAATCTCATGCTGTCATCAGTAATGAAACAAGACTGATAATCCTCCGCCCTGGCCAAAGGGGAGGATCAAGAGCAAAGGAATGGATGTATCATTAAAAACCCAAGATAATGGTGTAAGGTTGATGGGAAGATGCTGGCTGGAGCCAGCTCAGTCTAGCAGATCCCTTTGGAAGTTAAAGATAAATGCAATAAGCTCTTAATGGCCATCAAGCCTTGAACATGCAATATGGAGCTCCTTGGACATAATTTCCCTCTGTTCTTTGCAGGGATGAGTAGCACTGGGGTTTGGTGGAATCTGGCCCTCCAAAGGTGGTTTTGGAAAGGCAGTTCTCCACTCTGCACTTCAGTGGAGACAGCAGAAGGCCTCACCCTGACGTTCAGTTCAGTAAGTTACTGATTTGACCTGCAATTCATGACAAGGGGACCCTGCTTTGGCAGGGGGCATTGGACTCCATCTCCAGAGGTGCCTTTCAAACCCTACCATCCTAAGACTGGAGGCACACAATTCATCCCTGTTGTACCAGAAGCTTGGACACCCCATGAAATGAAGTATTAACTGGAAGAGTTGTCTTCCCTAATTGCAAATCTGAGTGACATCAAAGAAATGAAAACCACAGAGAGAACCCAAGCTTAGCAGTGCCATTAAAACAAAAGCTTTCTGATAGCACAAACAGGGTCGAGCAGCCAAAAAGAATTAAAAAAATATTTCCAGTTCCAAAACATTTGCACAGTCTCACAGAGGTCCAATATTCAGATTGCATCAGGCTGGAAGGAGCCCTCAAAGGGCATCTTGGAAACCCCCCTGCAGGCAGCAGAGACATCTCCAACTGGAGCAGGCTGCCCAGGGCCACAGCAAGTCTCATGTTCAGTGCCCCCAGAGATGGGATCTCAGCCACACCTCTGGGCTGCCTGTTGCAGTGTTTCACCACTCCCATTGTGCAAACTTCCCCCTTATGTCCAACTTAACCCTGCCCTGCTCCACTTTCAAACCCTCTCACATCCTATCCTCACAGTCCCTTCTGAACACTCCCTACCTACCCCAGCCTCCCTGCAGGTCCTTTTCAGCTACTGAAATGCAGTTCCAGAATGGTAGAATAGGAAGGTTGGAAGGGACCTCAAGGATCATCCAGTTCCAACCCCCTGCCATAGACAGGGACACCTCCCACTAGCACAGGGCACTCAAGGCCTCCTCCAACCTGGCCTTGAACACCTGCAGGGAGGGAGCAGCCACAACCTCCCTGGGCAACCTGTGCCAGTGTCTCACCACCCTCACTGCAAACAACTTCCTCCTGATGTCCAGTTTCAATCTCCCCTCCACCACTTCAAACCCATTCCCCTTGTCCTGGCATTCCCAGCCCTTGTCAATAGTCCCTCCCCAGCCTTCCTGGAGCCCCCTTCAGATCCTGCAAGGCTACTCTAAGGTCTCCTAGAAGCCTTCTCTTCTCCAGGTTGAAGACCCCCAACTCTCAGCCTCTCCTCACACCAGAGCTGCTGCAGTCCTTTGACCTCCTCTGGACCTCCTCCAACACTTCCATGTCCTTCCTGTGCTGGGGGCTCCAGAACTGCACCCAGGACTGCAGGTGGGGTCTGAGGAGAGCAGAGCCAAGGGGCACAATCCCCTCCCTTGCCCTGCTGCCCACACTGCTCTTGCTGCAGCCCAGCACACAGCTGCTGTCTGGGCTGCACTCACACTGCAGCCTCAGGTCAAGCTTTTCATCACCCCAGACCCCCAGGACCTGTTCCTCAGGGCTGCTCTCAGCCATTCTAAGGTCTCCCTGGAGCTTTCTTCTCTCCAGACTGAACGACCCCAACCCTGTAAAACACCCAGGGCAGGCCAAGTGTGTTTTGCTACTCTCTACTAATCTCCAGGAGCTAAACCACCACAGCTCTCGCACGATCATCCCTGCCTGGCTGCAGTATTGTTGCTGTAGTTCAGTAGGTTAAGATCATTTTTATCATTATTCCCCACTCTTTCTGCATTTGCATGCTAATAGTATCTGGGAGTTCAAATCTCAATTAGGAACCCACACAGCCAAGAGATACACAATTCATTGGGAGGTTGTAAATGTGTTAATGTACTTAGAGTCACAATGAGAGGCAGCTCATCGCATGGCAACGTATTCTCTTAGCATTAATTTGGTGTCAATGAAAGGCTCCACAGCAGCTGGGTGAGTTAATGCACATTACTTGAGAGGGTGACTGCTTTTTATTGTTGATAGGGATTTTAGATTTCAAATCACACAAACTTGCCCCAGGCTTTATCATAGGATCTTCTTCCTTTCACAAAAATATCAAACAAAATGAAGCAAGTGTTGGTCCAACACCACCTCTCCAAAAGGCTTTTCTTCACCACCACTTTGGATGGAAGGAGCCCTTGCAAGACTGAGATGAAAACACTGAATTCATCAAACCAGCCCTGAGCAAGAGCAGCAGCAAGTGGGCTACAGAGGGGAATTAATTACTGCTCAAACAATCAATCATGGAAATACCCAGGTTGGCAGAGCCCCTCAGGATCACCAAGCCCAACCTACAACCCTACTCTACAAGATTCACCTTAAACCACAGCCCTCAGCACCACATCCAAACCCTTAAACACATCCAGGGTGGTGACTCCACCACTTCCCTGGGCAGCTCATTCCAGTGCCTCAAGTCACAGCACCACCACCTCACATCCGAAGCTCTTCCAACAGAGTTCATGGTTCTGGACCTCCTCTACAGCTTTCCTGCTCTGCCTTCAGCTCTCAGTCTGGTGGAGGAGAAGCTCAATGAGAGCTGCCAGTATCCTCTGGCAGCCCAGAGAGCAACCAGAGCCTGGGCTGCAGCAGGAGCAGTGTGGGCAGCAGGGTGAGGGCAGTGATCCTGCCCCTCTGCTGTCCACTGCTGAGACCCCACCTGGAGTGCTGCATCCAGTGCTGGAGCCCCTGGGACA
>VWZE01026256.1:304597-343913 GCA_013396675.1 Eubucco bourcierii
GCTAGTGGGAGGTGTCCCTGCCTATGGCAGGGGGCTGGAACTGGCTGAGCTTTGAGGTCCCTTCCAACCCAACCCATTCTGTGACTCTATGCATTTCTTGGAGCTAGAGACATGTGGACTTTGGGCAGGCAGCATGCAGGGGCTGACAATCTGTGCCTTCATGTAACAAAAGCAGGGTTTAGCTGAGCAGTGGGGGCAGGAATCTCTTCAGGGAATCAGCTAACCCAGGAACCAGTGCTAATAAGTTATTGACTTTCCCACAGCTCTCCCAGCACTGCCTGATGGCTTCCGGTAATCACTTTGCCTCCACATTCAGAGTCCAGCTGTGTCTCTTGGAAGAGCTCATTTATGGCAGCCTGTGCTAATGTGATATTTTAGCAGCTTCTGCTTCCCCAAAACTTGCCAATTTACTGCCCCTTGCTCCAAGCACACAAGGGAATGAGACCCACTGAAGTGTCCCATTCACATGTAGGTGACAGGACTCCTCTTTTCTGTCCTCTCCATGCTGCTATCAGGTTCCCTGCCAAGCAGGGAGGAACCAGATGCTCTGCTCTGTTAGACCAGTTCAGCTTCCATAATGCTCTGCCAGGATTCACAGATTGCAGCAGGCTGGAAGGGATCCTCAAAGGTCATCCTGTCCAAGGCCCCTGCAGGCAGCAGGGACACCTCCAACTAGAGCAGGCTGCCCAGGGCCACAGTAAGGCTCAGCCTGAATGTCTCCAGGGATGGGGCCTCAACCACAGCCCTGGGCAACCTCTTCCACCTCGTTGTGCAGAGTTTCCTCCTGAGATCTAAGCCAAATCTCCCCTGCTCCAGTTTCAAACCATTGCCTCCTGCCCTACCACCACAAACCCTTCTAAATAGTCCCTTCCCAGCCTTCCTGTAGGTCCCTTTCAGCTATTGAAACCAACCTGAAGAAGTGAGATTGTAGCCAGGGGAGGTTGGTCTCTTCTGCCAGGCACTCAACAACAGAACAAGGGGACAGAGCCTCAAGCTGTGCCAGGGGAGGTCTAGGCTGGGTATTAGGAGGCAATTCTTGACAAGAGAGAGTGATTGGCATTGGGATGGTCTGCCCAGGGAGGTGGTGCAGTGCCCATCCCTGGAGGTGTTCAAGCAAAGCCTGGATGGGGCACTTAGAGCCATGGTCTGGTTGGTTGGCTGGGGCTGGGTGAGTTTGGAGGTCTCTTCCAACCTGGTTAAATCAGATCAAATGTAGCTGTAAGATCACCCCCCAGGCTGAACAGCTCCCAATTGCTCCAGCCTGTCTTCACAGGATGTGTGGATGGAGCAACAGATGCAGCAGGCAGGATGCTAAGCTGAGAGCTGTGAAATGTTATTTCTGCTCCTGCCTCCGACACCAGCCTGCTCCTGTCCTGGCAAAGTCACACAGCTGCATTTGTGATTCTGAGCACAACTGGGCAGGTCTGCATGGCACTACAGGAGACAGCTACAGCTGGAGCTGACACACCACAGAGGCTTTCAATTAGCTACTTGAGCACAGCAAGATGAGTGTTTGGAAGCATTGGTCCTACAGCTTACCTGGGTGGTGCTCAGGGCAATTATCCAGGCTGCACACCATGTCAGCAGAGGAGACTCAAGCAGCAGTCTCCTCTAATAGCTCTGCAGCCTGCAAGGTCTTTGGGACCTGAAGTCTGTCTTCTGCTGTTTCCAGAGCACCTGGCACAACAACATGTTGATCCAAGGAAGGCTTCCAGGCAAACAGCAGACACTAATTAAAAAGATGAGCAAGCCAGGCCTCCAGCTCTACAAATCAACATCCCCTGTACTACCACACAGTTTACACTGAGCATTTATTCCTACTGTGGCCAGTGACACAAACACCAGCTGGATGCTGGGAACAAGTCCTTTACCACAAGGGTGGTGGAATGCTGGAACAGGTTGCCCAGGGAGGTGGTTGGGGGCCTCATCCCTGGAGATATTAAAGATGAGGCTCAAGAGGGCTCTGGGCAGCCTGTTGCCCAGTTGAGGATGTGCCTGCTGACTGCAGAGGGGGTTGGACTGGATGACATTTGGAGCTCTCTTCCAACCCAGACCATACCTGCTGACAGGCAACCCAAAGCCACAGGCACTGCTGGCTGTAGCAAGCTCTGTTAGCACTGTTGGTTGAGCACAGCCTGAGCACTCCTTGAGCTACTGACACTTGGGAATTCCCTATGTAACCTGGGAAAGCCAGGAAAGGCTTTTAAAGCACCAAACAGGTTCTATCTCATGGTCTGTGTCTTCAGTGCTTTCCATCCTGCATCCCTGCTGCCAGCACCATTCAAGGATCTCTGGGAGACAGGAAAACATCAGCCTGGCTAACTCAGGCATGCTCCTCTCCACCTAGCAAGTCCAGTGCCTTTCTGTCTTGGCCACACCTGACTCAGGAAAACACAGACCTGGGGATCAGTGCCTGCAACAAGCCCTGCCCAAGCAGTCAAAACTTGGCCCTTTGGCTCAACATTTAGAGTAGTGAAGAGAATTTCTTCCTACAATGGAAGTTGTGGATGCCCTCTCCCTGGAGGTGTTCAAGGTCAGCCTGGGCTGGTGGGAGGTGTCCCTGCCCATGGCAGGGGGTTTGGAACTAGATGAGCTTTCAGGTCCCCTCCAAACAACCCACTCTGAAGTAGGGAAAAGAGGAGCAGGGAAGACTTTCTGGAGTTGGGAAGAAAAGGAGAGAAGAATGATGTCTATTTTTTTTTCCTCCTTAACTGAAGCAGTTTTGAGTGCTAAGCTAAAACACTGCAGGGACTCCAGGGGGAATCAGATCCTGTCACAGGTTCATATTTCACAGCTGATCTTCCAAAGGTTAGGACAGCACATTTGCTGGGAGAGGGAATGATAACTTTGTCCTTCAGACTAAAATAACAGAGCTGAACATATTTTCATTCAAACAAGAGCAGAATTTATAGGATAAAGGCTAAGTGGGTATGGATGTGTGCATTAGAGGAGAAGCAGGAGACAAAGTCCACAGGGCATCACTGCAAGGATGACAGAAGATATTCTGTGCCCCAGAGAGTATGTACTGAGGAGCTGGGCAGTGTTTAACCTACTGAGCCAAAGAGATCATAGAATCAGTCAGGGCTGGAAGGGGCCTCAAGGAGCATCCAGCTCCAACCCCCTGCCATGCCCAGGGACACCTCACACCAGCTCAGGCTGCCCACAGCCACATCCAGCCTGGCCTTAAACACCTCCAGGCAGGAGGCTTCCACCACCTGCCTGGGCAACCCCTGCCAGGCTCTCACCACCCTCATGCTCAACAGCTTCTTCCTAACCTCCACTCTGACTCTCCCCATTTCCAGCTTGGTTCCATCCCCCCCAGTCCTATCTCCACTGACAGCCTCAAAAGTCCCTCCCCAGCTTTCTTGTAGCCCCCTTCAGATCCTGCAAGGCCACAAGAAGGTCCCCTGGGAGCCTTCTCCTCTGCAGCCTGCACAGCCCCAACTGCCTCAGTCTCTGCTCACAGCAGAGCAGCCTCAATGCAGAAGGGGAAAGTGAGTCAGAGAGCAGCTCCACTGCACCCAGGGCAAGGGGATTCCACACGAGGCAAGCTGGAGGAGGAGGAAGAGCTCTACCAAAGACCTCAAATCACTCCATCCCAGTGAGAACAGCAGGGGAGAAATCAATAACCTGAGCAAGAAACTGTAATAACAACTGACATTTATACAGCATCAGATACCCAGGTGTCCCCAAACACTTGACAGATATTACAAGCTGAGCTGATTTACAAGCAGGAGTCCTGGCTGCTCGCAGAGCATCGATTGCCACACACCAACAGCCTTCCCCTACCTCTCCACAGCAGGGTGAAGGCCTGGGTCCTTGACCTTCCACATCTCACCCAGCACAGAAATTCCCTCCACCATGGAGTGAGGTATCTCACACTCAAGGGATGCAGAGAACCGCACAGAAACATCCAGGCAAAGCCCCTCAGGAGCACCAAGTCCAACCTAGAACTCTGCTCTATGAGATTCACCTTGAACCACAGCCCCAAGCACCACATTCACAAACCACCCTGAAACACCCTCAGGCTGGGGGACTCCAGCACCTCCCTGGGCAGCTCCTGCCAGTGCCTGGAATGCAGATGTATGGCTGGACATACAGCATCCCAGTGCTGAGGACAGTACAGCAGCATCTTGGTGGAGTTCTGCTTAGCTTGTAACCTCCTCAGCCCCTCACAGTAGTGCAGCTCACACACTCTGCTTTATATTAGGCAGGAAATTATCTCAGGCAGCCCTCAGCCCTGGATTTGCCCCTGGCACAGATGCTCAGCAGGGGCACCAAGGACATTCTGAACAGAGCATTTCCCTGTCTCACCTCGGCCTTGCATTTCTTTTACAAAGGGGGAGAGGATGTGAGAATGAGATTCCAAGGCCCAGACCACACATAAAAGCCACTCTCTTGTAGCTAACGAGGAGAGCACAGGTCCAGGGCACTAACAACTCTAAGATCCCAGATGCCTGTTAGGTTTGAGGCACTTGCACTTAGCACAGCCTGCACAACTTCACGGGACACTGCCTGCAGCAGCTGAGGACTTGTCTGTGCTGGAATCCAAACAGGTCCAGCAACAACAAGGGAGTGCCAGAAGCCTCTGCAGCATGAAAGATCTGAAGAGCTGGACAGAATCAAGTTCAGCAGCCAAAGAGCTGCTGCTGCTATGGGCACACAGCCTGCTTTGCATGCACCACCCTGAGGGCCAGCAGGTTGTTAAAGGAGCTCACAGAAGGCAAAGCCACTGTGCCAGGTGCTGCACTTCACACTTTGTAGGAGACTCCCATTCCCAATGGATGGTCTCAAGCCTCTAAACACACTCTCAACTGAGCCAGCACTGTGTCCAGGAGGCAAAGAAAACCAAAGGCATCCTGGCTTGGATTAGAAAGGTTGTGGTCAGCAGGAGCAGGCAGGTGCCCTTGGACTCTGCTCTGGTGAGGCCACACCTCAAGTGCTGTGTTCAGTTTTGGGCACCTCAATACAAGAGAGATGTGGAGGTGCTGGAGCCACTGCAGAGGAGGGCAAGAGAACAGGGGAAGGGCCTGGAGAATCAATCTTATGAAGAGAGACTGAAGAAGCTGAGGATGGTTAGTTTGAAACCGGAGGCTGAGGGCAGACCTCATGGCTGTCTACAGCTGCCTGAAAGGAGGTTATGGAGAGGTTAGTGCTGGTCTCTTCTCACAGGTAATTAGTGGTAGAACAAGAAGGAATGGCCTCAAGCTATACAAGGGCAGGTTTAGACTGGACATGAGGAAAAAAATTCTCAGCAAAAGTGGTCAGGCACTGGAATGAGTTGCCCAGGGAGGTGGTGGAGTCACCAACCCTGCCTGTGTTTAAAGGTTGTTTGGATGTGGTGCTTGGGGACATGGCATAGGATGAACCTTGCTGGGCTTGGTGATCCTGAGGGTCTTTTCCAACCTGGTTGTTTCTGTGATCTCTCCCCTTAAACTGCAGGCAGTGCTTTGGAGAGGGAATTGACTCTCTCCCACACAATCACTGCCTCTCCATCTTTCCTTCACATCTTCCAGCTGACGCAACTGTTTGGTTCCAATAACAATGCAAACATATGGGGATTTAAAAATTATTATTAATAAAAAAATTCCTTGAATTTTTCATGTGTTTTTCATCTTGTGTTTGCCTCCTCAGGGCATCCTACCCATGCTGCACGCCGAGCGTGGGAGGAAGCAAAGGCTCTAGCTGGGCTGTGCACTCACAAACAGCACAACTGCCTCATGCAGCAGAGCCCCAGGGGAAAGCTGCTGGCTGCAGCTTCTCACTGCTGCTCCCTTCCCTGGATGGATGTTCTGATCCCCTAAGTTTATCTTCCAGGCACCTGTAAACCAGCTTCTTTCTGCAGCATCAGCTGCTCCTTCCATCCACCGCTGCTCCTACTCCATCTTCCCCTCCGCTCTGGTCTCCTGAGACCCAGCCTGGAGCACTGCATCCAGTCCTGGTGCTTGCTAGCAAAAGGAGGTTGTGGCACTACTGGAGTGGGTCCAGAGCAGCCACAAAGATGATCAGGGGGCTGGAGAATCATAGAATGGTTTAGGTTGGAAGGACCTCAAAGATCATCTAGTTCCAAACCCTTGCCATAGCCAGGGACACCTCCCACTAGAACCTCTGCTATGGGGGCAGGCTGGGAGAGCTGGGGCTGTTCAGCCTGGAAAAGAGAAGGCTCCACTGAGACCTTAGAGCAGCCCTCCAGTACCTAAAGGGGGCTCCAGGAGAGCTGGGGAGGGACTTTTTACAAAGGTTTGGAGTGTAAGATGAGAAGGAATGGTTTGAAGCTTGAGGAGGAGAGATTTAGACTGGAGATGAGAGGAAAATTCCTTATGGGAAATTCTTTACCCTGGCACAAGTTGCCCAGGGAGGTCATGATTGCCCCCTCCCTGGAGGTGTTCAAGGCCAGGTTGGATGAGGCCTGGAGCAACATCATCTAGTGGGAGGTGTCCTGCCCATGGCAGGGAGAGGTTGGGACTGGATGATTTTTAAGGTCCTTTCCAACTCAAACTGTGAAATTGAACATGCAAGAAAGGTAGAAAATCCTGCGTGGGCAGCCCGAAAGGAAGACCAAACCAACAAACATTCCAAACTTTTTAAAAGGCTTCCTGAATTCCCAGCTTCACATTTCTCCCTCTGAACATCAGTGCTGCTGATCCTCTCTGCCACTCTGGGGCTGTGACAACTCCTCTGCTATTTCGACAAGCCCTGGGAGAAGAGCGGAGGATGGATTTGAGCGCAACCGCTGCAAAGGTTTGCAGCTCCCTCCAGCTTGCAGATCACAAGGAAAGGAAGCTTGATGGGAGGCTGTTGAGACTGATGTGACAGAAAGCACTCCTCCTTTCCAGCAACAGACCTGCTTCAGGCCTTGGGTAGTTTCAAACCAAGAAAAACTGCTCTAAAGAAAAACTGCATCCAGCGATGCTTCAGTTTCAATCGGTTCAGGTTTCTAACCAGGAGCCTGCAGTACACCAAGGCACTGGGAACAACCCTCAGGAGAGGGGGAGAACAAAACACCTCACTGCAGAGAGCATCCTCTACAAGAGGCTTGCATCCAGCCCCTACGAAGTCTGAGGGATGTCAGAGTGAAAGTTTCTCAGCTAACCTGCTGCTGTTTTTCTGATGGTTGCTCTACTTGAGCTCCTCAGGTGTAAACAAACCTGGATTAGGCTTTCTAGGATCATAAATAACTGTGGGAGGAAATGAAAAAACAACAGACCACAACTCAGTGGCATTTATTCAGCACTGTAAAAGTGACTTTGTCAGGCCTAAGAAGCGTAATTAGTTCCACTGAGAAGCTTTTCAGTTCTACATGGGAGCACTGGAGGTGTATTAAGCACCTACTGAGAGAGTTTCCCAGCTCTGAGTTTTTGGCTCCACAGGAGGAGCTATTGGAGGCTCAATAGGCTTTCCCCCAGTTTGCCAGTGGGGCAGTAGCAGCCCCTAAATGCCCCCTCAAAGGGCACACAGTAATTTCTGCCAGCTCCCAGGACCCAGAAGGGGCTTGTGCTCAGGGCATGTGCTCTCCTTACATTAGAAGTGCTGAACACAGCAGACACCATGAAGGAAAAGCAGCTTGGAACCTGATGAAGAGCTATGGAAAGGAGCTTAGATGGCAAGCATCATGCAGACAGCCTTGTTCCAAGTGTTAAGTCAGTGTTAAGTGCAGGAGCCAGGGCTGAGGTGGTGGTAAGGACTGTAGGCACTTTCCATCTGCTCCAGACAGTCTGAATTTTGGCTCCCTGAGCCTGCTCCTCAGTAATGTGGTCCCTGCAGTTGCTGCACGAGTCGGAGGGAGCCCTGCTGTCACTCACACTCCCCACAGCCTTGGCAGCAAACACCTGCCAGTCTGATGGGATGTAGTAGGAACACAGCAGTCTCCAAGTCCCACTTTGTTATGGCAAAGCTCTGGTGCAAGGCTAAGTTGTTGTAGCAACAGTTTGTCAAGCTTTCAACTTCCCAGGCTTTGTATACTCCTACCCCCAGCCCTGTCAGCTCCCATATCGGAGCTGCTCAGCGAGATGTCAGCGGCAAGTGGCCTCCGCCAGGGCTGGCTGCAGAGCTCCAGCTGAGCACCAACCTCTCCTCTCCTCTTTGATCACCCAGCCTGCTTCCCCCCAACACTACACATTCACTGCAGACAGTTTTGCATCTTATTTCAAAAAGAAATGAAAATATGTTACCAACATGCTCACTGCCAAGCAAACTTCAGAGCCCGTGGCACAGCTCTCCCTGGCACAAAGTTAGAATGCAGCCTTCAACAGTTGCAATCAAGTTTTGCTTTTCTGTCATGACTTCAGTTTCAGAGGAAAAACCATTCATGGTCATCTGCTGAAATCCAGGTGGATTTGGACTGCATCACATTTAGGTTTCTGGTGCCCAAAGACAGCACCATAGCAGGCAGTGGTTGCACACAAGCAATTGGCACAGAGCTCATGACCCAGATAACCACACAAACAGCCTAGGAACACACTGAGCTGGTGAGGAGCTCCTCTGATGCCTATTTTTGTACCAGCTACTCATTTTAAAAGCCACATACTCTCCTGTCTGCTTTCCTCACCTTGCCATCCAAAAAAAGACATTAGAAACACTTCTTGCCTCTGCTGCACCTGCTTTGTGCCCATACCCTGAGGTTGGAGTATTACAGAGGCATTGCACCAGGCACTGATGGAGCTGAAGCACTCAAGCCTCTGCAAGGCTCAAAACCCTCTCAAGGCTTCAATGCACAGTTTAATAGCCCAGAGTAACACTTCAAGCCAAGGCTGCCTGTGAACTGCAGGAACCACAGCAATTCTTAATCTTCTGAAGTGCTGCTGCCAAGGCTCCCACCAGCACCAGTGACCTTGTCACACTGCACACCCTCTCATCTCCTGCTGCTGGAAGCAGTAGAAGACAATGGAGGTGCATCACTTGCTGAACATGTGGTGCTCCAACAACCTTTCTTCAGCGTTTTCCTACTTACCATGCAATAAGAAACCCACTGACACAAACCCAGGTGCTTTTCAGGCAGCAACACTGGAAATGATGACCTGTCCTGAATAGACCCAAGCATGAGCTAAGCTTAGGATCAGATTCAGGCTTCTCCAATAACTTCAGGCACTTTGGGGCCAGTTTTGTCTTACCCTTATTATTGTTTACACCTGAGAGGTAGTCCCTCTGCAGCACCTCCTGACTCATTCCCAGGGAAACAGTCAGGTTTAAGGCATTGGTTTTACTGCCTCTAGAAACACACCACTACATTGCTGAATTAAAGCCAGCCAGTGTTAAACCCCAAATCTCAGTCCAAAGGGCACATAAAAAGCACCTTGAAACCCACTGCTCTGCACCTTGTAGCTCACTTTCTTTACCTTCATAAAAGCCTAAACTCCAAATCTCAGCTCAAAGTGCATACAAAAAGCACCTTGGAACCCACTGCTCTGCACCTTGTAGCTCACTCTTTTCACCTTGGTAGAAGCCTGAACACGAGGAGAGCAAAGCATCCAGCAGAAGTTAGAACCTCAACATTCCAAACCCATTGCTCCCAAATTTCCTTCTGCAACCAACAGTTCAACCTCAACCCACCAAAGCAAAACAGATACCATTGCATTATCCCCTCAACACACCTGCTCTCCAGGCCTTCCACGACACTCTTCACTCCAAGAGAGGAGCAAACACCTTATGGAGTCTCTCTGTCCTCTTCCCCAGGAGTGAAGCTGCAGTGCTCAGTCCTAAATAAGCTGCTTCATTACTTTTATGAGGAACAGCTGATCCTCACACTCACAGCTGCTGCTACTTCTCACAGCACCCATTAAAGGTCCCCTCCAGAAGAGTGAGCATCTTGTCACAGGTGCAGGTGCCTGCTCTCTCCTCCCACTCTGGTTTCTGAGGTCCTACTTGCAACAAGATTATTTTTTGCTGCTTTCAGTCTGAGGATGAATTTCATCAGGAGGAGCCAGACAAGCACACAGACACTTTGTGTCTGACAGGTGTAGCTGCACCCCACCCAGCCACCTTGCCTGCCCAGGAGGCAGAACTAGAACCTTAACACAGATGTTAACTGAGCATTTACCTTCTTTTTATTTTGCTTTCTTGTATTCTTTTTTTTTATTTGCTTGTTTTTAATCTTTTCTAACTCCACTCCAGATTTCTTCCTTGCAAATTAGGTTTACATGAGGAGGAGCTAGCAAAAAGTGCTTCACTGTCTTGCCAGCAGACTACAGAAAGCCTTTTTGTTTGAGTTTATCTAGTTGGAAGCCTAAGTAATTGATGTGAATTTGGAAGGGGGAGAGGGAATCTTCTTTCCACCACTGCTCTCCACCCCCCCCAGCTTATAGCTCAGTCTATCGCTCAGGGCTGGTTAATTGTAGCTCTATTATCACTTTTCTCTCCTGCAGAAGAGGGACTGGGAGGGAAGCTGAGATGAGGACAAGGTGTAAATGTGCACATGCTGCAGTTTCTCCTCACTGCTGTCTGGAAATGAGGCTGCAGTGAGAGGGAAAACAAAATCTTCCATCTAGCCAGAGTCACTGGGATTTTTCCTCCAGGTTTCCCCCACCACATTCCTTTGGTTTTATTGCCTTTTCTTCTGTGGATGACTTCTCATTCCAAGCAAAAAAAACCCAAAGCCACTAGCACTGAACAGCTGTTTGTTTACTTAACAGCCCAAGTGTGGATTGGCACATCTTACAAACACTGCCAAGAGAACAATTTGTTACTCATCTCTGAGTTTCCCAAGGAAGCCTCCTTGTCTGAAACCAAACCCTTCCCCTTTTACCTTCCACAGGGGGAAACAAACCAAACCAACTCCTGCAGGCACCTTCCCATTCATTGTCACCTCTTGTGGCAGTGTGCTCTTGGGGCTGTTGTTGTCAATCAGGAGCAATCTCCTTCCTTTGCTACCCAGACCACTGCACAAGAGGCTAAATGGGACCATTGGTGTGTCCTAGGACTGGCATCTGCGTTGGGAGGGCTGTCAGTGCTAATGAGAGTGCAGAATGAAGGTGCAGGTCTTTGGAGCAGGCTTGACTGGTGACAGCAAGGCATGGCAGTCACCCTGAGCCCAGATTTAACTCCCTCCCACACGTGGCTTTTGTTAGCTGGCTGCTTACAGCTTTACATTACTGACATCAGAAATGTTGAATCATGAGGCTGAAATTAAAGGATTCCTGCCCTGCCTGTGGCTCCCTCCTTTGCACATCCTCCTCTCCCCCCTCTGCTTTGGTCATGTATCTCATTCAGCCTGTGTGACACGCTGAAGTCTCAGAGGGCTGAAAGCTATGGCAACAGGAGCTGTGCATCTAATCCCTGATGCAGAGTGCTAAAAACATAGCATGAGGCACCACATTGCCTATTCACAAGACTGTTCACGTTTTCATTCATGGTAAATTCATGAGAGAGGCTACAAAAATTCTCTTCTAAGGGGGAAAACTTGGGGCAGCAGGTCCCACCTGGAGTCAGGGCATTGGAAGCAGGTGGAAATAGAGCTCATGCCTGGAAGCCTGGGATCAGCCTGGCAGCACAGTAAGTGGTGTGGCCAGCAGATTGCATTGGGTTGGGAGGGACCCTCAAAGGGTATCTTGGCCAACCCTCCTGCAGGCAGCAGGGACACCCCCAACTACAGCAGGCTGCCCAGGGCCACAGCAAATCTCACCTTGAATGTCTCCAGCCACTAAAAGCCAATCAACGTCTTTGGGGATGAGGCTTCAACCACATCCCAGAGCAACCTGTTGCAGTATTTCACGACTCTCCTTGTGCAGAACCTCCTCCTGCTGTCCAACCTAAACCTCCCCTGCTCTAGTTTACAGCCATTGCTTCTTGTCCTATCCCCACAGGCCCTTCCATACAGCCCCTCCACAGCCTTCCTGTAGGTCCCCCTCAGCTACTGAAATGCAGCTCTAAGGTCTCGCTCTGTGTGCTCCTGGTGCAGGGCTGAACACAGCGAGCGGCTCCTGAGGAGGCTGTGATGTGCTGCTGCCTTTGAGCGAGCAGCAGAGCCACCTCCCTGGCAAGTCTGCTAGCTCTGCTGGGAGACTCTTTTCTTCTCTGTAGCCCTTCAACAGCATCCAGGGACGCCTCTCTGGAGTGGATGACAGGGTTGTTAGTATGCATGCACCATGGCCCCCTCTCCAAACACGCACCCCAAGTGTTAATAAGCAAAGTAAACACCACAGAGCTCCATGCTGAGCTGCTGCAACTCTTAATAACCAAAATCTTTCAGAGTTAACATTTGCTATCAAACAATCTGCTGACTGTGCCTCAGAGTCTTTTCTTCTTTTTTTTTCTCCCCTTCCCCACCACCCTCCCAATCTAATTGTTGAACTGGTGATGCTGTTATTTACTCACAGCTAATATTCCAGTGCTGCTCCTTCATGGTGCTTTGTTTAACTTGATAAATATTGTATCCTTTTACACACACTGGGAGCAATTCCTTAGCCAAGAGGTCAAATGGCTGTTAAGTGGCAGAATCATAGAATGGGTTGGGTTGGAAGGGATTTTAAAGACCATCCAGTTCCAACTCCCCTGCCATGGGCAGGGGCACCTCATACCAGCCCAGGTTGCTCAAGGCTTCATCCAACCTGGCCTTGAACACCTCCAGGAAGGAGAGATTCACAACCTCCTTGGGCAACCTGTTCCAGTGCCTCCCCACCCTCACTGCAAAGAATTTATTCCCAATCTCCAGTCTCAATCTCCCCTCTTCCAGCTTCAATCCATTCCCTCTCATTCTATCACCCCAAGCCCTTGTCAAAAGCCAGAATGGCATCTTCAAAGAAAGCTTCAACACTTAATTCATTTGTGAACAGAAATCACACTGGAGGGAAGCACTCAGGCATGTTTCAGATGCACTTAAAATGAGGGCAATGTAGTTAGAGAGTGATGAGGGACAAGGCTCTCACCCCGAGGTGGTCCCTCTTACAGACCTGCCTTGGGCTACAAGTGGATTAAGATTGCTATGGTTTGTAGAGTGATGTCTTGAAGGAGCAGTTTTATCCTTTCCTGACCCTTTGGCTTTGGGACAGGAAAACTAAATTTTATTTATGCTGCTGATAAGCTTTGAGTGAGCTCTGTACTGTCATTTGCCAGGATTTGCCTGGATAGGGAAACAGATTCGTGTGGCTCCTGCAAAGCGAGGGACTGCAGGCTGCATATTTGAAGCCAGCTCTGCCTGAACTCTCTCCTGTGTAGGTGTTTACCTGTTTAGGTTTACCTGTGTAGGTGAGCCCCCCAAAAAGCACAGTGCACTTGTCTGTGACAGCAGAGAAGCCCTGTTTGTGATGCAGGCTGCAGCATGTCTGACAGCTTGCACACACTGCGAAGCAGCACTCCTAAATTTTCAGGTGCTGAGGCTGTGCTGAGCAAACCAGGTTGGCTGCCTTCACACAGGCTCTTTGAACCTGTTGTAAGATGAAGCCTGTCCTTGTCAGTGAGGTGTTTGTAGACCTGGCAGTGCATCTGTACGCAACAGAAGTGTTAAGCACACAAAAGCATCTCTTCCTGCTACACATTAGCCTGCAGATAATCCATCCCAGGAAGCTTCATTAATCCAAAGAACCCCCCAAACACTCTGCAGATTACTTTGATGGAATAGTTCCAGCTAATGGGACAAGACATATTCAACTCAGGAAAATATGAACTAAATCCAGACATGGGAATTAACTGAGAGTAGATGAGGCAACTTCATTATTTAGCTACTTCCACACTTTGGCTGTACCTGGGGGCTCTCACTCCTTCCCTGTAAGCAGAGAGTGGCTTTGAGGCTGGGTAGCATTTGCTTTAGATGGACTGAAACAAGAACAAACATAGCACAGAAGTAAAAGCTTTAATGGAGAGCAGGTGTGCTGCTGCTCTCCTCGTTAACATGCCACATTAATTTGGCCTGCAGCAGTTGCAGCTGCCCTCACTGAAGTGAAGAGCCTTGGGAAGAGGAAGCTGGAGGAGCAAGAAGATGATCTCCACTGAGGTAACTCCCCTTGGTGTTTCTTAGTGTGGCTTTGGTTGTTTAGAAGCAATTTTCATTTTAAAGGGGTTGCAAACTGCTGTACTTGGGCTCCTTCAAAGCAGCACTCTGCAAAGAAAGCAGCTTTCTTCTGGTGTCCCAGAGGAGGTAGGGGAGAGGTTGCTCAGGCAGCGAGCACAAGCTGCAGATGGATGGCTCCTCACGTGTCTGCTGGTGCCAGCACTGCTCTGGTACAGGAGGAGTTTTAGTCTATGTCAGGACACTGTCAGCAAATGAAGCTTAGGAAACCTCTCCCCCCATAACTTCTCTTGTGGGGCAGTTCTATTTGTTGGCACTATGGAGGATTCATTCATAGAATGGTTTGGGTTGGAAGAGATCTTTAAAGCTCATACAGCCCCAGCCCCCTGCCACAGGCAAGGACATCTCCCATCAGCCCAGGTTGCTCAAGGCCTCATCCAACCTGGCCTTGAACATCTCCAGGAAGGAAACGTCCACAACCTCCCTGGGCAATGTGTGCCAGTGTCTCCTCACCCTCACTGCCAAGAATTTCTTCCTAATCTCCAGTCTCAATCTCCCCTCCTCAAGTTTCAATCCATTCCCTCTCACCCTATCACTACAAGCCCTTGTCAAGAGTCCCTTCCCAGCAATCTTGGATGTTGTTCAACTCCTTAGTGCCTGGTTCTGGCATAAAGAAGGTGTGAATCAGTAGCAAAGAAGCTAAGTGCTGGTGTTGAGGGACACAGGACCAGTTGTGTTTGCACCACGGAAGACAGCGAGGGATGATCTCTGCTGGCAGCAATCAAAGCCACTGGCCAAAGTCTCATTGAAACCTACCAACACAGAGCACTTCTTTTCTGAAGAGGTTAATTGCCTACAACTACCTGAAAGGACATTGTGGAGAGGCTGCTGCTGGGCTCTGCTCACAGGTAATTAGAGACAGACCAAGGGGGAATGGCCTCAAGCTGAGGCTGGGGAGGTTTAGATTGGACATTAGGGAAAAGCTTTTCCTGGAGAGAGTGGTCAGGGACTGGCATGAGCTGCCCAGGGAGGTGCTGGAGTCCCCCAGCCTGGGGGTGTGTGAGGGTGGTTTGGATGTGTGCTTGGGGCTGTGGTTTAAGGTGAATGTTGCAGAGCAGGGTTCTAGGTTGGGCTTGGTGCTCCTGAGGGGCTGTGCCAGCCTGGGGGGGCTGTGAATCTGTGGAGTATTTTAAGAAACATTTTCCTTTTCCAAGGTGTTTTCTTGAAACTGAAATTCTATGCTAGGTAGAGATTATTTGGGTTGGTTTTGGCTTTGCTCTTCATGACCATGTCTATTACCTTAAGTGGTCAGTGGCAAAGGTGCTTTTGCTTCTCTGTTGCTGTCCTGCTTTGAATTCCAGCTCCTTGGTCTTGAGTCAGTTCCCTGAAAGGCATTGTTTGGGATAAACCTGCAGGAGGGCTTTTGGCTGTTGTGATGTGCCATGGGAAGGAGCCTCTTGGAAAGCACTAAGGGTGGGAGAAGCATTCCTGCTTAAGCAGAGAAGAGGCAGCAGAAAAAGGGGTGAGCTTTGTTTACAGGCTCTTGAGCAAAGGTGATAGCTGCCAGCAGTGAAAAGTTCAGCACTGACAGACCTGTTAAAAGTTGCCCTTGACTGCTTACAGGCATAATTTTAATTTAAATGTAATAAAAACCTAAAAGGGAAAATTAAGATGCGGAAAGCAGTTAAAAAGCCTGTCTGGAGCCATCTGCAAAATGGTTTTATTCCAAGCAAATACAAGAAAACTGTTTGGGTTTTTTTATTGTCAAACAATAAGAGTGCCTCCATTTATACACTGCCTTTTACAGCCGAATCTTTTTCAGAGATTACTTCCAAACAACACAAAAGTTGATTTATTTTTTCAATGCTGTCCTCATCACCCTTCTCCTCCCAGCAGCATGCAGCTCTCCGTTGTGGCACTAAGCTTGTTGAGACCTGAGCACAAGGCTGTGAGGGGAGTGGGGAGCCTGCCTGCCTGGGTCAGAAGGAAGCAGAAACTCCATTGCAGCACAGTCAGCACTTTTTGATACCATAGCTAAGAAATCACAGAGAGTGATTTGCCATTGGAATGGGCTGCCCAGGGAGGTGCTGGAGTCACTGTCCCTGGAGATGTTCAAGGGAAGACTGGATAGGGCACTTAGTGTCATGGTCTAGTTGATTGGATAGGGTGGGTGATAGGTTAGACAGGATGGTCTTGGAGGTCTCTTCAACCTGTTTGATTCTATGATGTTTACATCAGCTTGTTTCTCTTGGTGCTTCTCTTTGTGCTGAGCCTGGTGGCAATGCTCTGGTATGAAACCATTTACTCGGTGGGGCCCATTGCAGCACAAGTGAGATGGAGGATGAAGGATGAGGGAAGGTGGTTGTGCTGGGGGTAGCCTGTATCTCAGTTGGTGTAGCTGTCTTTTTTTCCCCTAAGCAGGCCCCTTCCCAGCTGTTTGATAACCCTCTTTCCAATCCACGTTGTGTCAAGATGCCAGCAGATGTGCTCTCTGCATTCACAACTCTCTTTTGCTCTCATTTTAGCACAGACACATCCCTGAGACTTCCACTTCCCTTGGAATCCCTGCAAATGGGCTGGGACACAGCTCTGCCATGTGCAAATAAAATGGAGCCCCTTGTCCCAGGGATGTGACTGGATCCAGTGCCTTTGGAAGCAGTAGTGCATAGATTTGGGTTGGGAAGGACCTTTAATATCATCCAGTTACTACCCCCCTGACATGGGCTCCCAGGGCTTCCCCAGCTCGCAGTGGCAGGCAGGAAACAAGGACTGCGGCGGCGTCTCAGAGCAGCAGGGCCCGGGTGCCGCCAGCAGCGTTCACAAACGGACCCCAGAGCCTACCCAGCTTCCGAATCCGCACAGAACGGTGCGGAGGTGAGGGAGAGCCGCCCGAGAGCCGGGACGGTGCAAAACAGAGAGCCGTGTAAAGGTAGGAGCCGCCCAAAAGTGGGCACGGCCCAGGGCGGGCCCCCCGTACCTTTTCCCCTCGCTCCGTCGATCCAGTGTCCGTTCGCTGCTTTCTCCTGGACGCCGACTCCAGCCCTGCTCCCGCGGGAGCTTCCTCACGGCTCAGCACCTGTTGGAGGAGGTGCCCCGGAGCCAAGACACGACACCAATGTGATTTTAGGTGTTGCTCCTGCTCCAGCACCGTGTATTGAATCTGAACGTGCATTTATATACCCTTCTAACAGACTGTTCAGGCCAGCCCATTACAAATCTAACTGGTCCAAAGCTAAGGTACAGGCTGTTGCTCCTACCAGCTGGCTCAAATATCCCAGGTACAAACTCTCGTGGCATGCTGTAACTGGTGTCAGGATGCCCCTTGGTTTCAGTTCTTCTGCAGGCTGCTGTAGCCTGTGTCCTTGGCCGTTCAGATAAACATCCCGAGCAGGCTTGAAAACGTTCGCCTTACAATTTTGCAGTCAGCAAACTTGGTTAGTCAACTGGAGTTGCTCACATATGCAGCTAATACAGAATATTTCCCTACAAGCACCCCGACGGAAAAGGCCTTTGGCTGTTCCCCCTTCAAGCCCGCGGGGCGAAGCAGTTTCCTTGCCGCCTTCTCCTCTGTCCCGCTCACACCCGTGGCTGGGGGAAGAAAGGAATTTGGAGTGCTCCGGAACAGTGTGGAGAGGCTGCAGCCCTTGGACAAAGGGCTCTGGGTGAGTGCAATATGCAACAGCTGCTGTTGCCGTGAGTTGTTCTGCTTTAATGTGGACTGGGCACATGAGGGCCTTTAAACAAAGCACTGGCACGATACTTTTTAAAGAGGAGAGGCCTGGCACTGCCTGGGGATATGCTCACAGACAGGGCAGAGGACTTGAAGACCTCTCTCCTGGGGTGTGTGTGAGACTTGAACTCTGGAGCTGCTTTGCCTGCTGCTTTGGAGTGCTCGGACTACTACAGCTGTCAGTGTGTGTCTGTATCTGAGGCAATTATGTTAACTGCAGGGACCAGAACCCCCCCAGCTGACTGCCAGTTGGTTGATGTGCAGCAGTTAGTAAATAGTATTAGCTTAATCCGGGAGAGAGTGGCTTTGGTGCTCCAGTGCTGTCTGCTAGCAGCATGTGTGCAGTGCAAGTTCAGCTGATCAAGCAGTGCCTCATCCCTGATTGTCCACATCCAGCTCTGTCATCTGCTGCCCTGATGACAATGACAGGGTTTGAGTTATAGGAGCCCTGCTGAGCCTGGAAGTGCTCCTCAGAGCAGGACCTTGCAGTACTTCAGGGAGTTAAAGCTACATACCCTTGTGTGGACTGTGAAGGATGTGAGCTGTTGCTGACCTGCCTGGGGAGCTGCCTTCTCCTAGGGCAGCTGCCTGTCTGCACAGGGGCATGGTGACTCAGGTCACCAGGACATGTGTTTAAGTGTTGCTTGGATGTGGTGCTTAGGGGTATGGTTTAAGGTGAATCTTGTAGAATCATAAAATGTTGGGGCTGGAAGGGCTCTAAAGCTCATCCAGTCCAATCCCCCTGCCAGTACAGGTCACACAGAACACATCCAGGTGAGGTTTGAATATTTTCAGAGAGGGAGACTCCACAGCCCCCCTGGGCAGCCTGTGCCAGGCTCTGGCACCCTCACAGGGAAAAAAAAAAACTTCCTTGTTTGCATGAAACTTCCTCTGCCTCAGCTTCCACCCAGTGCCCCTTGGCCTGACACTGGGCATCACCCAGCAGAGCCTGGCTGCAGCCTCCTGGCACTCACCCCTTACACACTTATAAACATTCATCAGGTCACCCCTTAGTCATCTTCTCTCCCAGGTAAACAGCCCCAGCTCCCTCAGCTCTCCTCATAAGGAAGATGTTTAACTTCCTTAGTCATTTAGAGTAGGGTTATAGGTTGGACTTGGTGATCCTGAGGGGTTTTTCCAGCCTGGATGTTTCTGTGATTCTGTGACATGTCTGTCAGTGCTGGAGTAAACAACACAGGGGCCTGGGACCTCTCTGTAGAGGAGATGATCTGTGGTGCCCTCAGCGTTAGCATCTCTGCTGCTGCAAGGAGCTCTTGTGCTGTGTGTCGCAAGCGCTGCTTTCTCTCCTCCCTGTTCACAGAGGGGGCATTAAGCCATGTCACTCTGCCCCAGCATGGTGGCCCCTTTGTCTCAGCTGAGCCTGGCTGCCCTGCTGCCTGCCTTTGAGAGAAGCTGGCTCTGAGCACATCCTCCCTGCTGACCTAGAGCAGAGACAGACCTCACAAACCTGAAGCTTTCCGTCCCTGCTGCCTCCTGCAAGAGTCACTTGGCAAGTGGCAGCTGCTTTGCAACCAAGAAAGGCAGGGAGGTTCAGAGGGGGCTGTGGTCTTGAGACCATTGCCTTCTGAGGAGTTAGTGCTGTGAGCACAGAGTGCCTCTTGGAGCTGCTTGGAGAACGGTGGGAACTGACAGAACTTCCCTGAGCTCCTCGCTGGGGTTAGGCAAGAGCATATGGGGCTCACATGCATGGCTTGGTGCTCTCTGTTGTTGCAGTAATTGCTCATCTGGCTAAAATCCATTCCAATTCAGATGTTGAAAAGGACCTGCTGGTGACACTTTGCAGGTTTAAGTCCTCCTCCCACCACCTCCTTGCTGTCCTAATTAAATTTAATATTGAAGTGAAACATTAAAGCCATTATGACAGCCTTAATCTGACACACACAAGCCCCTTTTAAATGTGTTAGGTCATTAGCAAGGGAAAACAAATAGAGCTGAGTTTGTGGAGGCTGGAATGTTTGAGGAATCAGCATTCAGAGGACTAGGCTGTCCTTAGGTTTTCCCACTGAGCACGTGCTCTGCCAAGAGGGGCTTGGCAGCTTGGTGTTGTCTAAACCTGGCATGGTCACAGCATGGCACAGAGCTGTGCCAAGTGTGGCAGTTGTACTTGTTTGTGCTCCTGGGTGTTTGCAATGCCAGTCCAAGAGCTGGGATTCCCTCTCCTCCTTCCAGTATCACAACACTTTCTTAATGTGTGTTTGAGTTTGACTTGTAGGGGAGTTCTTTTTCACTCTTTGCATCTCATGCCTGCAGCTGTGAGGGTCTGGTAAAATTATTTGGTTACAGCACCTGAAGCTTCCAGTAGAGCAGAAGCAGCACAGTAAGCTGCAGAGATGGAATCATCCAATCATAGAATTGTTTTGGTTGGAAAAGACCTCTAAGATTGAGTCTAAGCATCAACCCAACACCACCATGGGCACTGAACCATGTGCCCAAGTGCCATGTCCACATCTGGCTTGAACGCTGCCTGTGCCAATCCCTGACCACTGCCATTTTTTTCCCCCCTACACTCTTACCTAAACCTCTTCTGGTACAGTTCCAGGTGGCCTTCTCCTGCACACACTGTGGTGGTCAGTGCCACATACTCTCCAAAGAGACCTGTCAGGTGGCACTGAGGCTTCTCAGAAATAAGGATTGGACAAGCTATGAGGTCAGAATTGCTCTGCTGCTGTCAGTGATACAGGAGTAAGCTGCTCTCCAAGCCAGAGTCAAGCAGCAGGCTCTGTCAGGGGACATAAGGTGACTGCAGGAAAGCACTTAGCTGTGTGCTGACTTTGAGCCTTTCTGACAGCAAGGCTCCCAAAAAATCATAGAGGCAAGCCCTGCCATCATGTTAACTCCAACTACCACTGCCTGCATTAAAGGTGGGGGAAGCCTCAGGTGACATGAGAGGAAATGGCCTGAAATTGCACCAGAGGAGGTTTAAGATGGGTATTGGGAACAAATTCTTTGCTGCAGGAGTGGTCAGGGATTGGCACAGGCTGCCCAGGGAGGTGATGCAGTCCTCATCCCTGGAGCTGTTGAAGAAACCTGTGGCTGTGGCACTTTGGCCTGTGGATTAATGGCTGTGGTGGTGTTGGGTTGATGCTTGGACTCAATGACCTTAGAGAGCTTTTTCAAGCTATGATTCCATGCCTCTGAGAGGAAGGAACCAGGACCCTGCTGTGACTCCCTGAAGTCTTGAACAAATGGCTGCTCTCTGGAGTGGCAGAGTGAACGTGCTGGTGTCATTTCTGGCTGAGGGAGGGCTGAGGACTGTAGTTCTTAACTGTCTGAGTGCCACAGGGTGGTTTGTGTGCTTCAGAGGATTCACTATTTGGAAGGCTTAGGGTTGGCACGTGAAGGTTTATCCCCTGTCTTTGTGACAGGTAACCCTTGTATGAAACCCTTCTGAGTGCTGGTTGTGAAGGTGCTAAGGGCAGAATGCCTGGGGCTCCTAGATGGCTTTTGTGCCTTTCTACCTTAACCTCTGCATTGGGCTGAAAAGAATGAAAGGGGGGGGGGGGAAGCCTTGCCNGAAGGAGGGGGGGGGGGGGAAGCATTGCCCTGTTTTAAGGGAGCAGGCATCAGAACAGTTCTAAGGACTAAGGAACAGCAAACAAACCACTTTCAGCTTCCTGTACAGAAAAAAGCCTATTGGCTGCTTTGACAGGTGGAAGCTTGGAGTAGAAGTTCAATTGCAGGTGAGATCTGTGTTCACCAGACAGGCTGAGAGCCAGAGGGTCTGGTTCAGGAGATAGAATCATAGAATGGTTTGGTTGGAAGGGACCTCAAAGCTCAGCCAGTTCCAACCCCCTGCCATGGGCAGGGACACCTCCACTAGGTCATTAAAGGCCTCATCCAGCCTGGTCCTGAACACCTCCAGGGAGGTTGTGGGGCACAGAATGTGATCAAAGCTTCTGTGCTCCACAACCTCCCTGGGCAACCTGTGCCAGTGTCTCACCACCCTCACTCCAAACAACTTCCTTCTAACATCCACTTTCAATCTTCCCTCTGACACTTCAAACCCATTCCCCTTGTCCTGCCATTCCCAGCCCTTGGCAATAGTCCCTCCCCAGCCTTCCTGTAACCCCCTTCAGATCCTGCAAGGCCACTCCAAGCTCTCCTGGAAGCCTTCTCCTCTCCAGGCTGCAGAGCCCCAACTCTCTCAGCCTGTCCTCAGAGCAGAGCTGCTGCAGCCCTCTCAGCATCTCTGTGCCCCTGCACTAAAAGGGTTGTCCTTGGGTGGGTAGGTTTGTCCTTCCATATCAGAATCCAGAACAGATGAAGCAGGGAGGTTGTGCCTTGACCAGAGGTCATTCTCCAGCCCTTTGCAGCAAGGATGAGGTGGAGCTGAGGTGTTCAGAGAGTAAAGGATGTGAGTCTAAAATAAGCACCAACAAACTCTCCAGGGAAGTTGGGTTCATTTTTCTCTTGAAAACCCTTGATAACAACTCTTGCTCAAAAGAATAAGAAATCAAAATACTTTTGGGGGGTGAATGTTTTTTTCCATCAGCCTCCCCTCCTCTGTTTTGAAGTCCTAGCTGTGCACTCCTCTCTACCACTTCATTTCAGCAAGCAAAGGCTCTTTCATTAACATTTTTTGTTGTTGTTGAGCAGAGTTGTGCATTTGCTTGATGAATCTTCTCCCCTGCATGTGCTCAATGCTTGGATGAATGAGTTATTTAAGAGTATTTGAAGGTTATGACAGACACCTGTAAACAGACAGATATTGATAAAAATGTCATTTGGAACCACATCTCTGCCTTCCCTGCAATCCAATTACTACAGATGGCCAACAGCCCAGAACCAGCAGCAAAGTGGATTAGCCCAAACCCTGATGTGCAGGCTGTCCTGAGAGGCAACAGGAGCAGGGCCTTACTTACCTTGTGCTGTGATGTAACCCCAGGAGTTAAAGGAGCTATTTGTAATTGGCACCAGGGCAAGCCAGGACTGACTCCAGGTGTGTATCTGTGGGCTGACCATGGGCTCCTTGGAGCCTGTTGTATCAGCTGGGTGGTGGAGAGGTCAGTATCTGGAGGCTCCAGTCTTGCCTTCTCCTGCAGTTGTCCTTCTGAAAGGCTCAGAGAATCACAGGATTATTGCAGTTGGAAAAGACCCTGAAGACCAAGTCCAAGCATCAGCCTGAGACCACTGTGTCTGCTAAACCATGTCCCCAAGTGCCATCTCCACAGGTTTCTTGAACACCTCCGAGGATGGGGACTCCACCACCTCCCTGGACAGACTGTTCCAATCCTTGACCACTCCTGCAGCAAAGAAATATTTCACCTCCAGCCTTAACCATCCCCTGGCACAATTTCAGGTCACTTCCTCTCATTCTATCACCTGATGCTAGGGAGAAGAGACCAACACCCACCTCACTACAAGCTCCTTCAGGTAGTTGTAGAGAGCAGTGAGGATACTGGGGGTAGGCTGGAGGTGAGGAAGAAGCTCTTTACAGTGAGGGTGGTTGGACAGTGGCACAGGTTGCCCAGGGAGGTTGTGTATGCCCTCTCCTTGGAGGTGTTCAAGGCCAAGCTAGGTGAGACCTTGAGCAGCCTGGGCTAGTGGGAGGTGTCCCTGCCCATGGCAGAGGGGTTGGAACTGGATGAGCTTTAAGGTCCCTTCCAACCCAACCCCTTCTATGAGCCTATGAAGTGATGCTGTTCTACAGCTCCCTGCTGGGGCTGAAGTCCAGAGCTGTCTCTGATGAAATGGTTACTTGGTGGTAGGCTCAGCTTCCAGAGCAGGAGTGAAACCAAAAAGGTGAGGTTGCTGGAAGCTGCATTTCATCTGGGTTGCTCTTAGTCCTTCTTTCATAAGCCTGTGTTGCATGCAGGTGCTTGGCTTCTATCTTCATGCTGTCAATAAACCAAAGCCTTCGAGCAGACAGGATTAATGCAGATTTTAAGGGCTATATTTAGAAGTAATTTAGCTATCATCAGTCAGAAGGGTGGGGAGAGATGTGATGGTTATTCATACTGATTGAATATTCTATTGATAGAGAAACTTATTAACCCTAAACATGTCTTTCCAGCATGCTTTCAAGGCTCAAGGTAAAAAAAAAAAAACAAACCAAAAGCATCAACCCCTGGAATTCAGATAGAGGGAGGCAGAACTCAAGTGCAGAAATGAGCTGGGAGGGAAGGAGCAGAGTGGTTAATAAGGCAGACCTGTAGAGTTGGCTGGGGGCACTGGAGCAAGTGCTGCAGAACATGGGAAGCAGTGATGCTGGAGGCAGGCAGACAGCTGGGGGTGGTGGCACAGGTGCTCAACGTGTTTAGGATCTGGGGCTGTGTTTTACCTTTCTTCCCTGAGCCAGCAGTGAAGGTGCTTCCTCACACCTACATTCCTCCTGTTTTCTTTCTTTTCTACCAGAGATACAGGGGGGAAGGAACAGGCTGCCCAGGGGGGTTGTGGAGTCTCCCTCTCTGGAGATACTCAACGTGCCTGGATGTGCTCCTGTGTGTTCTGGTGCAGGTGATCCTGCTCTGGCAGGAGGGTTGGACTTGGATGATCTTTAGAGGCCCCTTCCAGCCCCTAACCTTCTGCAATTCTGTGACTGCTCTGTGAGTGATCTCTGCCTCGTGAGCAAGCAGGATCAAAATGCTGCTGCTCTGATGGTAATTAGGTTAAGAAGCCACGAGGCAGGAGGAGTCTGGTGGAGAACCAAGTCCTGGCCACTCAATGCAATTTCATCTCTGTTTCTAAAGGCTCTGCCCTGCACTCTCTGCTCCCTCTCTGCATTTCCTCAACAGAGATTTCATTTCAGATAGTGCAGTCAGCTCTTCACACTTTCAGGAGCGTTTATGAAATGGAATTACCAGAAATAATCATGGTAATTAACATACAGAGTTATAAGGAGGAAGATTAATTACAAAGCTGTAACTCAGCTGCAAAATGCAAACCATGAAGAAAGCCTGAATAGGTTAGCAGCAGAGAGGTGCACTTGGGAGGTGCACCCAGGTTCAACCTGAGCTGCTGCCCAGACTCAGCTTCCTGAGGAGGAAGGAGGAAGGGAATTGAGGCATGGAGAAGGGAAGTGGCTGCTTGTTGAGGTCCAGAAAATTGGAGAGATGGGAGGCAGGGATTCAGACATCAGGCAGGGGAGATAGCACTGCATAAAGGTGCTTGCTGCCACTGGAAGCCATAAGCTTCCCTTGCATGTTTCCAGCCAAGCTTGGGATTGGCAGTGCCATGTGAACCAGAAACACCCAACAGATGTTCACTGCCACACTCCTAGAAAAGTAATAATTACAGCTAAAAGTCAGACCAGGTGATCCTTGGGGTGCTTCCTGCCTGGTATTCTGTGATGATTCTGCTTCATGCTCCTTGCTCCCCTCTGCCCTGGTGAGAGCTCATCTTGAGTACTGCCTTCAGCTTTGGGCTCCCCAGTTTCAGAGGGAGAGGGATCTGCTGGAGAAGGTCCAGTGGAGGGCTACAAGGATGAGGAGGGGATTGTAGCACTGCCTGGGGAGGAGAGGCTGAGGGACCTGGGGCTGCTCTGTGTGCAGAAGAGAAGACTGAGAGGGGATTGAATCAATGTTTAGAACTATCTGAGGGTCAGGAGTGGGGGACAGGCTGTGCTCACTGCTGCCTGGGATAGGACAAGGAGCAATGGATGGAAGCTGCAGCACAGGAGGTTCCAGCTCAGCACAAGGGCAATGTCTTGCCTGGAAGGCTCCCAGAGCCCTGGCACAGGCTGCCCAGAGAGGCTGTGGAGTCTCCTTCTGTGGAGCCTTTCCAGGCCTGTCTGGATGTGTTCTGTGTGCCCTGAGCTGCATTGTCTGGTCCTGCTCTGGCAGGGGTTGGACTGGCTGAGTTCTTTGGGTCCCTTCCAACCCCTGGCATCCTGTGAGGAGGGGACAGCAAACTTTACTCTTTTTTCATTATGCTGAGTGTTCTCTGCATTAGAATGTTCAGAAGTTGCAGAAGAATAATTCAGGGGCGTTGCTGAGAAATGACTCTGCCTGCTGGACTCCAGTCTGGTGCCTGCTCAGCAGTGTTCTCCATCACTGTGTGTCACTTACAGCAGCAGAGAGGAGCTGGCCACTTTGATTTAACAGTCTATTGAGCAGCTCTGGGTTACTTTCTGAAGGGAGGAAGGTCTGGGAGGTGATGGTAGACCACAGAATGCTGCTCACTGCAGGGCAGGGGTTTCTGGTTTATTACAGTAATTGTAAGGGAGGGCTGGATCCTACAACTAATTACTTGGGCTGCCTTTTTTTATTTTTTTTTTCTTTCTCCTGAAGATGCAAGTAGTTGATAATGACAGTAATTAACACTGCAGAAGCAAGGTCAAACCCAAGAACACTACCCACTAAAAGTCACTTTCCCAAAAGTCCTGTCAAAATCATTGCCTTGGAGAAGCTTTGGGATAATAGTCATAAAAAAAGGAATAATAAAAAAAAGGGAGGCAACTGATGATGAGCTGTTTGAATTATGTAAATGCTCAGGTATCCGTGGGGTTTGACCTTTTTGCAGATGTAATTTAGCATTCCAGACACTGTCATCTTGCTGCCAAAGTCAAATTAGATGCTTGCTGCTGCTGCAATTGATAGCTGATACCCGATCTCCTTCAGGAGCAGGCACAGAGAGGCACAGCAATGCTGCAGGGGTGGGAGGCTGCACTTTTTAAAATACAAAGTGGTTGAAGAGTGGTTTGGATCCTGTTCAGAGGAGCAA
This sequence comes from Eubucco bourcierii, assembly GCA_013396675.1. Classification (NCBI taxonomy): domain Eukaryota; kingdom Metazoa; phylum Chordata; class Aves; order Piciformes; family Ramphastidae; genus Eubucco; species Eubucco bourcierii. Next base: position 330,949 of record VWZE01026256.1, read on the forward strand.
TATCCTTGTATAAAACCCTAGCACCAGGTTCTTTGGGGCAGTACACTCCAGTGGCTGCATCTGCAGCCCTGCAGGGTGGCTCTGGGCTCAGCAGCTCCTCCAGGTTCTGTCTCACCTTGGGCTTGCTCTGTGGCAGCAGAATGCCCTTGGGCCAGGCCTGCTCCACTGGCCACTGGAGTACACTTCAATGCTACGTGTCAATAGCTGGAGTGGACTTACAGGAAAGCTGGGGAGGGACTGTTGAGAAGGGCTCAGAGTGACAGGACAAGGGATGGATCTGCTGGAGTGGGTCCAGAGGAGGCTGCAAAGATGATCAGAGGGCAGGAGCACCTCTGCTGTGAGGACAGGCTGAGAGAATTGGGAGTGTTCAGCCTGGAGAAGAGAAGGCTCCAGGGAGACCTCAGAGCTGCATTTCAGTAGCTGAGGGGGACCTACAGGAAGGCTGTGGAGGGGCTGTATGGAAGGGCCTGTGGGGGTAGGACAAGAAGCAATGGCTGTAAACTAGAGCAGGGGAGGTTTAGGTTGGACAGCAGGAGGAGGTTCTGCACAAGGAGAGTGGTGAAATACTGCAACAGGTTGCCCTGGGATGTGGTTGAAGCCTCATCCCCAAAGACATTGATTGGCTTTTAGTGGCTGGAGACATTCAAGGTGAGACTTGCTGTGGCCTTGCTGTGGCTAGAGGTGTCCCTGCTGCCTGCAGGGGGGTTGGCCAAGATACCCTTTGAGGGTCCCTCCCAACCCAATGCTCTCTGAGTCTGTGGGTAGGGGACAGTGATAGCTGTTGCCCAGAAGTGCTGTGTTGCCAGCCAGCAGTCAGAGGTGGAAGGAGTCCTAATTGAAGTGAGAGCTCATCCTTGCTGCTGCCTGCCAGAGATGTGCAAAGGATTAACCAAAATGCAGTTCTTCCATTTCAGAGGTTTCCTGTGAGCCTGTGCAAATTAGCAAATGACTATAGAAGAGCAGCAATGAAAAATGAGGCTATGTTTCCCTCTGACTAGGCTCAGAAGAGCACTGCAGGCTGCTGTTTGCATTTTTCCTCAGCATTAGCCCAGTAATTTCCCTGAAGTTGCTCTGTATTTCCACAGGAGCAAATGAGAGCTAAAGCTGGCTCCAGATTCCTGCCTGTAATTGCTCCTTGGTTGTTGCCAAGAGTTAACTTCTAATCTGGTACAATTTTGTTCCTGTTCAAGTGCTTTCCACCTCATGCCTTCAGTGCAACTCTTTCCACCCAAAGCCAGCAGAGCATTTGGCCCAGGTGTTTTATCACCCTAAAGCCTTTTTTCCCTTCCTGGAGGGTTGGATTTGGAGTGAGGGGAATGCTTTGGCTTCTAAATTGTCCTCTGCATCTGGGCAAGAGCATTTAACTGGATCCAGCTGTGTTGCCTTTCCTGTCTAATGGTTCAGTTCAAATGCAGGTTTTGTATTTCATGCTTCATTATTTTGCTTTTTTTCCCTTCCTCATTTTGTGGCCATTTGTAAACTGAAGGTGAATTGCAGGATGTGTTCCAGGTGTGCAGAGAGGACAAATATGAGGATAATCTGAGAGCTTCTTTGACACATTTGTCATGTTTGAGTAGCTTTTACAAACCCAGTTCTGCCACTCCTTGCAGCTGAGCTGATCCTGCTGCCTTCAGAAGCAGAGTCTGGGCAGCTGCTTCCCCTGTCTCCCTTCCCTCTGGCACAGGAGTCCCTGAGTGGCAATTTTAGTGAAGGGATATTCCTAGAGGGGCATCCCCCTGGTGAATGGTTCTGCCCATCCCTGCTGCTGTGAGCTGGGAAGGGAAAGAGATGTTGGCAGTCCTGAAGCTGGAGGCACAGCTAATGGTGCCTGCAAGGGTTTCTCCTCCCATGTATCAGGTGATGGAATGAGAGGATATGGCCTGAAATTGAGCAAGGGGAGGTTTAGGTTGGAGACAAGGAACAATTTCTTTGCTGCAGGAGCAGCCAAGGACTGGAATGGGCTGCTCAGGGAGGTGGAGTCACCATCCCTGGATGTGTCCAAGAAACTTGTGGCCGTGGGGATGTTGGGTTGATGTTTGGACTCAATCTGAAAGGTCTTTTCCAACCTTTCTGGCTCTTTCTGGCTCTGTGGTGATCTTGGAACAAGGATCCAATCACAACAATTCTATGATTCGTTGCTTTCATGATTCTGTGTGGCTTGAGAGTATACAGGGGAGGCAGCACTGGAATCTGCCACTGTGAGCTGGAGTGCAGGGAGTGCCACAAGACTGCAGGCATCTCCTGCAGGAATGTGCTTGGAGCTGTTGGGAAGCCTGCTCAGTTTTGGGGGTAGATGTTTGCATTGTTGCCTTAGCAGCAGCAGCAGCTGAAGCACCATGCACCTCTCCAGCTGACTTTAGGGAGGGTAGTAGAATAATCAGTAGTAAACTATTAACAGGGAATCTCACCCTGGGGAGGTGTTTGAAATCAGGCAGGTTCTAGAGTGTTTTCACTTTTCACATCCTGCTAAGTGTTTTCCATTCATCATGGATTTCATAGAACCAGTCAGGGCTGGAAGGGACCACAAGGAGCATCCAGCTCCAACCCCCTGCCATGCCCAGGGACACCTCACACCAACTCAGGCTGCCCACAGCCTCATCCAGCCTGGCCTTAAACACCTCCAGGCAGGAGGCTTCCACCACCTCCCTGGGCAACCCCTGCCAGGCTCTCACCACCCTCATGCTCAACAACTTCTTCCTCACCTCCACTCTGACTCTCCCCATTTCCAGCTTGGTTCCATTCCCCCCAGTCCTATCCCTACTGACAGCCTCAAAAGTCCCCCCCCAGCTTTACAGAGGCTCATGTTCAAACCTCTGTTTCCATCAGCCTGTCCCAGAAAGGAGAGGTGAAAACAGTGAGCTGGATTTCAAGAAACATTTCCTAATATGTCAAGCCTGAAACACTTCTAAAAGCAAAACCTGTGTCTTGGTAGGGGGAGGGAGAGAGTTATTTTGAAGTTGTTAATAGCAATGATGTGCTCAAAAGAATAGATGGTCCTTGTGTGTGTACAATTAAGGCTAGAAATGGGCTTTGAAAGGGAGATGATTGCATCCATAACTCCATGTGCAAATTAGTTTGTCCCTTGGCAAGCAAACGACTGTCCAGGGCTGAGCAGTGCTGCCAATGCCAGCTTGTGTGCTGAGCACAGTGGCAGGCAGTGCATCCTGAGGGACCCCAGCTCCTCCAGAGGCTTTCCAGGGGAACCAATGAGTCTTCAGCCTGGCAGTGCTGCAGGAAGCTACCTGCAGAGCTGAGGTGGGTCTGGGGGTAGCTCTGCTTTACCCACCCAGCCACCATGCTCCAGTGTGCCCAGAAAAGAGCCTAAGTGTCCTCCCTTGTTTGTGAAAGCAGAAATCTGCAGGCAGATGCTCCTGGTAGATCCTGTGGCTGTGCTAACACAGTGTTCTTGGAATGTATTAACTTGTTCTGACAAAAAGCCATTAACCAGACAGGCAAGACTGTGTCTTACCCTGTAGCTGTGCCTGCAAAGCAGAGGCAGAATAATTTCTGCTCATTAAAAACAAACATTTGAGAGCTGTGCTGCCTCCCCTCTGCTCAGATGCTCTGTCCAGCACAGGGAGGAGAAATGCTAACCCACTGGGAAAAAACAACTGTGCAGAGGTTTGCCTTGCTTTTTTTTTTTGGTCTGTCTTTGCTACAGTTAGCAAGTTAAGGCTGCTCCTAGCTTGGCATCTGCTTGTGTTGCTGGAGGTTTGGAGCCTTATTTATGGATAAAAGTTTGTATATATCAGATTTTGCTGCTATTAGCTCACCCAGGTGAGCCTTTGAAAAAGAGGATGCTCAGAAGGGAGCCAGAAGCTTATTCCCCTAGTCACGGGATCACAGAGTGTGAGGGGCTGGAAGGGACCTCCAGAGCTCAACCACTCCAAACACTGCCAGAGCAGGATCTGCTAGAGCAGATCACACAGAACACATCCAGGTGGGGTTTGAATATCTGCAGAGAGGGAGACTCCACAGCCCCCCTGGGCAGCCTGTGCCAGGCTCTGGCAGCTTCACAGGGAGAAAATTCCTCCTCATGTTCAAATGAAACTTCCTCTGCCTCAGCTTCCACTCAGTGCCCCTTGGCCTGGCACTGGGCATCACCCAGCAGAGCCTGGCTGCAGCCTCCTGGCACTCAGCTGTACATATTGACACCCATTGCTGAGGTCACCTCTCAGGCTCTGCTCCTACCAGAGCTGTTCCATTCCCCTATGGCAGTGGCTCAGTGTGGAGGTAAATCTGTGTTTGTCAGTTTTGCTGCAGGGAACTTGCCCAGGGAGGTTGTGGATGCCTCCTTCCTGGGGATGTTCAAGGCCAGGCTGGATAAGGTCTTGAGCAACTAAGTCTAGTTGAGAGGTGTCCATGGCAGGGGGGTTGGAGTAGATGAGCTCTGTAAGATCCTTTTCAACCTAAGCTGTTGCAGGATTCTGATTCAAAGCAGCCAAGCAACCTCTCAGGGAGGGAGCTTCTCCCCTCCGTTAGAGCAGGTAAGCAGCTTGGTCTCGGTGCAGGGTAAGCTCTTGACTCTCTGTCCCTGCCCTTGATGATGTTGTAGCAGCAGGACAGGGCTTGCTGGCTCTCCTGCAGGTGGAGGTCACTGTCCCAGCTCATTTCAGCTTGCAAGTGTTTCATGTACACCTTGATTAGGTAGGGAGGTGCAGAGCCCACAGGTCGTACTTTTGTAGAATGGGTTGGAAGTGACCTTAAAGATCATCCAGTTCCAGCTCCCTGCCGTGGGCAGGGACAGCTTCTGCTAGCCCAGCGTGCTCAAGGCATCATCCAGCCTGGCCTTGAACACCTCCAGGGAGGGGGCATCTCTGGGCAGCCTCCTTGGGCAACCTGTGCCAGGTTCCCACCCTCACTGTAGAGAATTTCTTCCTAACCTCCAGTCTCAATGTGCCCTTCTCGACCATCATAGCTGCTTCATTGCTGCCGTGAGAGCTGCCTTGTTCCATAGCCACCTTTTATTCCCTGTTATTCCCCTGGCTTTACTTAGGAGTTTCAGGCACCACAAGCAGTATTCCTGGAAGATTTTTTTAAAGTGTTATTTTCTTATTTCCTTCTTTTTACAAGCTGCTTCTATCTCAGTGAATGCTTTGAGTTCACTTTCCAAAATATGAGGTGGGGGGAGGAATACTGAAGTCAATAAACTCTTCAGTTGTACACAATTCAGTCCCCAGTTGACAACTGAGGTGTTTCTGAGAGAGAGGCAAAGAATGGCAGCAAGCAAAGAAATCATCTGAGGAGGAGGAAAAACCAAAAAACAAACCCAAAAACCACACCAGAAAAAGCTCTCAAAAATGAAATGCTGTTCACAGGAGCCTGGGCCTGTGGTGAAGTCATTCATGAAATCAGGCAATAAAATCTAACTGCATTGTCAGCTCCCAGAATGACATTGAAATAGACAAGTAACGTACAGCAGGTTCAAGTTCCACCTTGGGACTTATCAATATTGTAGATAAAATTATAGAGCTTGTTTGTGTGACTTAAACAGGAGGCAAAACAGGCAGGAGTAAAGAGAAGGACTTGGAGGTGTTTTTGTGAGCAGGCAAAAGTGAGTGAATTAAGTTCCTTTCTGCTTGCTCTGTCCCCGAAGATGAGCCAAGGGCTGAAGCAGCTCTGCTATGAGGATAGGGCAAGGGAGCTGGGGGTCTTCAGCCTGGAGAAGAGAAGACTCCAGGGGCACCTTAGAGATGCTTTCCAACAGCTGAAGGGATCTTATGGGAAAGCTGCAGAGAGACTTTTCATGACTGTGTCTGGGGAAAGGCCAAGGGGGAATGGTTTGAAGCTGAGGGAGAGCAGGGATAGAGTTGATCTTAAGAAGCAGTACTTGAGCAGCAGCGTGGTGAGACTGAATGGGCTGCCCAGGGAGGTTGTGGATGCCTCCTCCCTGGGAGCTTTGAAGGTCAGGTTGGATGAATCTTTGAGTAGCTGAGTCTGGTTGAGAGGCTTCTGTGCCTGTGGTGGGGAATTTCACACACACAAACGTTCAGGTTGGCAAAGGCCCTCAGGATCCCCAAGTCCAACCATAAACCATATCCCTAAGCACCATTTGGATTAGGTCATCTCTAAGGAATAAGAGACAGAGCCAGCCCAGCTCCAGCCTCCTTTCAGGGAGCTGTTGAGAGCCAGAAGGTCTCCCCTCAGCCTCCTTCTCTCCAGAGTAAACGGTCCCAGGCCCTTCAGCTGCTCCTCCCCGGTCCTGTTCTCCAGACCCTTCCCCAGTGTTGTTGCTGCTCCTGAGCTCAGTGCTCAGGATGCTGCTAGCAGTGGCTGAGCAGAAGCTAACTTACACTCACATGCACTTGGTTGTGGCCAAACCCCAATTAGAGTAAATCAACACTTCATCAAAATCTGAAATTGAAGCGAGGGAACTGTCATTGTCTTGGTGTGGGAATCTTGGTCACAAAGACTTCTCCATGGCCTGGGTGATTTCACTTGTTGGCTTTGCTGCCCCTGGTTTTCTCGAGCCCACTGGAAAACATTTCTACATTTGCACTTTTTAAAAAGGATATTACAGTTTGTTCTTGCCATAATGTGTTTATTTTCTCTTCCTTCTAACAGATGTTCAGCAATTAGAGAACATGGCAGAGCAACATATTTATACAAATGAAAGGAAGCAAGGAGTAACTGCTCTGAATATTCTATTTCCTAATAAGATTAATTCAGTAGCCTCCAAATGGTGCAGCACAGCCACAGCAGCAAGTGGGCATTTATCAGTGACTTGTTTAATATGCAAGAGACCTTATTAAGGTAGAGGAGTAACTGCACACACCCAGCCTGTGGAGCCCAGTTTGAAAAGCATACAAATGAGTGGCAGAAGAAGCCCACTGGGAAACCATGGCTGGAAAACAAATTGTGCAGGCTGCTTAAAAAAAAAAAACACCACAAAAAACCAAAAGACAAAACTTCTCCACCAAGCTGAAGTGGTGAGAGCAGTTAGGCTGCTTTGCAGAGCTCCTCACTCCATTCCCTACAGTCTTGCCACGTTGTCTTGGGAAGTGTTTTGTTTTTTCCCCCACTCCTTGTGTCTATCCAGATGTGCTTTGCTGTAAAGTTCATATTTTAATGTTGCTTCTGTATGTTAGGAGTTCTGAGGAGTGTGAGCCAGCCTCTTCAAAGTGTGTGGAGCTCTGGGTTTCAGTGGGAGGGCAGGGAAATCTTACAGGAGGCATGGATCATAGAGTCCTGGCATGGCTTAGATTGGAAGGGACCTTGAAGATCATCTACTCCAACCTCCCTGCCATGGGCAGGGACACCTCTCCTTAAAACCAGGTTGCTCAAGGCCTCATCCAGCCTGGCCTTGAACACCTCCAGGGAAGGGAACATCCACAACCTCCCTGGGCAGCCTGTTCCTGTGTGACCTGCCCTAGCAGACCCTGCTCTGGCAAAGGGGTTGGACTTGATCTCTGGAGGTCCATCCCAGCCCCTTTTTATTCTGTAAATGTATCATTCTATGAAGCCCTGCATGGAGAGCAGAGCTTGAATTGTAAGCCCACAATTTCTGCTAGAGAAGAGACTAGGGGGAGTAGGTGGCCAAGGCACTGAGTGATTAATCCCTAAACTGCTTTGCTTTTATGAAAACAATCCAGTCTGGTCTTAATTAAACCCAACCCCAAGCCAGTGTTCCTCAATTAATTGCAGTGCTGGGTAAAAATGCCTCTGGGAGGTGCTCCTGGTGTCATTAACTGTTCCACTAACAGCTGCTCAAGGCCAGGTTGGATGAGGCCTTGAGCAACTTGGGCTGGTGGGAGGTGTCCCTGCCCATGGCAGGGGCCTTGGAACTGGATGATCTTCGAGGTCTTTTCCAACCCATTCTGTGCAGCAGGCAGATGAAACAACCTGGGGGGGAAACAGCACAGATCAGAGAATCTTAGAATGGGTTAGGTTGGAAGGGACCTCAGAGCTCAGCCAGATCTTTGATCACGTTGGGTGGTTCTGTGCTCCACAACCTCCCTGGGCAACCTGTGCCAGTGTCTCGCCACCCTCACTGCAAACAACTTCTTCCTACCATCCAGTTTCAATCTCTCCTTTGCCAGTTCAAACCCATTCCTCCTCCTGTCATTACCAGACCTTGTCAGTAGTCTCTTCCCAGTAGCCCAATTCTGGACTGGCTCCAACAGTTCCATGTCCTGCTTGTGTTGGAGTCTCCAGAACTGCACACAGTGCTCCAGCTGGGTCTGAGGAGAGCAGAGCAAAGGGGCACAATCCCCTCCCTTGCCCTGCTGCCCACACTGCTGTCTGCAGCCCAGCACAGGGTTGCTTTCTGGGCTGTGCATGCACACTGCTGGCTCAGGTTGAGCTTTGCATCGGATAAGGTAGAACCTGGTTTTGATAGTCACTGTATAGGGACAAGACATGTTGGCAGTGAGTGTTTGGAAGGAGATTCTCTGAGCAGTTGGTCTCCTTTTCAGGACAAGGTGCCATGTAAACATGAGTAACTCCTCTGTGCAGCAAAGCATCCAGGCAATCTCTTTGCCCAAGGCAGGAGCAGCTCTACCTGTGTCAAACATGTATACGTCACCCAGGCAGATGTTTCATGTCATGTTGATCCTGCCTTAGGGTAATAGATGGACCAAGTGACCTTTGTAGTTTCCTTCCAGCCTTCACAGTCTGTGTGTGTGTCTGAATGCTGAAGCAGGCTACTGCATGCATGGTGTCAAAAGGAGCAGGGGAGCACAGAGTGACACATGAAAATGTAGAGAGGCTGCTTCCTGCTGTTCCCTTCTGCAGCTGGATCCTTCCCAGCTCCCAGGAGACAGAATCTGCTCTCAGAGGTGAGAAAGGAGTGCATGTTCAATAAGACACTTCAGTTCTGATGAGCTTTGCTTTTGCAGAAGCATCTGTGAAAGATTAACAGGGGCATGTTTCCGAGAGGTGAATATGAAGAGGAGATTAAATTTGCATACCAGCATGTTGGATGTGTTCCTGAGTCTGTTTCTCCTCACCTTGGGCTATCCCTAGCCACAGGGATTTGTCAGATGGATTTACCTCTTAAACAGCACAGACACCCCCCCCCATGAATCATAGGATGGTTTAGTTTGGATAAGCTTTGAGGTACCTTCCAGTTTCAACCCCCTGCCATAGGCTGGGACACCTCCTGCTGGAACAGGTTGCTCAGGGCCTCATCCAACCTGGTCCTGAACACCTCCAGGGATGTTGTGGAGCACAGAATGTTATCAAAGATTGTATTCTGTGCTTCTGTGCTCCACAACCTCCCTGGGTAACCTGTGCCAGTGTCTTCCTTCCTCACTTGCAGAAGTGAGCAGGGGTTTTGTCCTGGAATAATTCCACCCCCACCCCCCACTCCTCTCCTCTGAACTGCAGGAATCTCACAAGTTAGCAAAAGAATAAACTTTTTTAGCCTAGAATAATTATTAGTATTCACTACCAGCAACAGAATCTATTTTGTTGTGGTTTTGTTTTGTTTGGGTTTGGATTTTTTTTTTCCCCCTCTCCTTTTAAATGGCAATTTTATGTGGTGGAAAACTTTTTTGATTCTCTTCTGCAAGCTACATATAAAATATAACAGATAGGCAAAAACCTGTTATTAAAGCTATCTATTTTTCTTGGCACTCTTGTAATTTAATAAACTGCTTGAGCTCTATTTCTGCAGTTTGTGACATCACCAGGATAAATCCCATCCTTTGATTAATAGCTGCTCAATCAACACCCCCCCCACACACACTCCCCTCCCCTCCCCACATTATCCTCACTTTAATGGATTGGGAACCATGCAACTGATTTTGTACAAGTGTGGGTTTGGGGAGCTGGGCTCAACAGCTGGGGAAAAACTGCAGTGGAGGCAGCAGCAGCTGGGTGAGACTTCAGAGGAGAGGGAGAGCAGTGGGGTTTGTGCCTGCAGGTGAGGGTGGTTCTGTCTCCAGACTGATGTTGCAGCTCCTGCAGGTGTCTGCTGCATCCTCCAGTTGATCCTCCCTTTGCTTGGAGCAGCAGGGGTAGGGTTCTCCCCTGGGAGATCCTCAGCAAGACTTATCAGTAGGAGCCTGGAGTGAGGTGGGGATTGGTTTCTTCTTCCTAGTAGTGACTGACAGGATGGGAGGGAATGGCTTCAGGTTGCACCAGGGGAGGTTTAGGTTGGGTACTTGGAGAAATGTTTTTCAGGTGAAGGGTTCTGGAAGACTGACACAGGCTGCCCAGGGAGGTGAGTGAATCCCTGTCCCTGGAGGTGTTTAAAAGAGGCAGAGCTGTGGTGCTGAGGTCCATGGTTTAGCTCCAGCCCTGGCAGAGTTAGGGAATGGTTGGACTGGATGATTTTAAAGGGCTTGGCCAACCAAACCAATTCTGTGATTGCTGAGTGAGGAGTTCTGCAGACCTGATAAGCAGGGAGAGGAGATGGATATGGAAGAGGGAAAACTGTTGTTAGAAGCCTGCTGCTGTGGGTTCTGGCCTGTTCTGGTAGGTAATGAAGAGCTGTAGAGACTCTGGTGGTGCTGATGTAGTTTTGCATGGTAGAAATCAATGCCAGTTCCTGTTGTTGTAAGTGGAAACAAACAGTTCCATCACACAGAGGTGTTGTCAAGCAGTGCAGCATTGCAAACCCAGAGTAGTTCCTCCTGAAGGAAGCTGACCTAGGGCAAAAGAGGTGAACTGTTTAGATGTGATTGTGTACAGCAGAGTAGGAAACAGACTGGGGGGGACAAAGGCTGAAGACAGGGCAGGAGGGGGAGCTCTTAGCATGCCAGGCTCAGGTGGGCTCTGCATTTCTGGCTCGCATAGGCTTGGTTGGCCTTGAAGTAGTTCGGGTTTGGTGTTATTCTCACAGCAGTGTTGACCCAGGTGGGGCAGCTCTGACAAGCTGTGTGAGGCTTGCACTGGGGATCTGCATCAACATGGGATAGGACTGACCAAGGGCAGGGAGGGATAGGATGAGAAGGAATGGATTGAAGCTTGAGGAGAGCAAATTTAGACTGGAGATTAGGAGGAAATTCTTTCCATTGAGGGTGGGGAGACATTGACACAGGTTGCCCAAGGAAGCTGTGGATGTCCCCTCCCTGGAGGTGTTCAAGGCCAGGCTGGGTGAGGACTTGAGCAGCCTGCTCCAGTGGAAGGTGTCCCTGCCCATGGCAAGGAACTGGATGATCTTTAAGATCCCTTCCAACCCAACCCATTCTGTGAGTGTTGCTTCTGGTAATCACCCAGGCAGGAATTGGGCATGGTCGTGGCTCTTCTACGCTGCTGCCTGCAGATCTGGTAACACTATGAGCTTCTGCCTGGATCAGAGGTGCAGCTGCACCCACCCCACCATGCCAGGCCTGGAGTCTCCAGCTTGTGCAGTAGTGTGAGGCTCAGAGGAGAGCATAATGGATGATTATTTTTTTTAAAGATTCATATTTAGCTTTGCATTTAGTCTTGGTTGAATGGCTGAGAAAGGATCTAGTGTGCAGTCAAGTATAGACCATAGGAGGGCTTCTCCCTCCATCCTCTTCTGAGGCTTACTGCAGCTCACTGTAAATCTGTGCAAGAATGGAGCCATTAAGAATGGGTCTGGAAATAAATCTGTAAATGGCAGAGAGTCAGCAAGATGAGAGTGACCCTCGTGAAGCAGGTTGCTCCTCTGAGGCTGTGTGCTCTGAAGTTCATGTGAGAAGGGCGCTGCAGGTTGAGAGCGGTGCCGTGGGCGACCTTTATTCCCAACAAGCTGTCCCTGTGGCACTGTCCTGTGCTGCTCTTGCTGTAAGTGGCAAGCTGTGGGGCTTGGGGGAGCTTCCAACAAAGCCCTTGAGCCACAGCAGCGCAGGTGGCTCGTCTGGGTCTGGATTATTCAGAGGGGGATGGACATGTGGAAAGGGAGGCAGAGTTTTCTGTCAGGAGCTGAGGTGGCTTGTGAGAGCTGCAGAGCTGGTGCTGAGCCTTCTGCTTCCTCTCCCCACATGTGTTGCTTTGCAAGTCAGCAGCACCTTTATGTTTGAGCTCTTGGGTTGGGGATGCTGGGAGCAGTGATGCTTCTTCATTGCCATGTGGTAGTGTGGGTTCAGCCCAGTGCATGGGGGCTGGGCACAGGAAATGTGTGCCTGCTGCCATCACCAGTGTGCAGCATTTGATGTGTTAGACAGAGACAGAATTTCAGGGCCCCTGGTGATACCCCAGCTGTTGAAGCATCCCATGGTCTGCCATGCCCTCAGCAGCATCAAGCTTTCTCCCCAAGAAAAGAACTATTGAGTGCTGAGTGGCATCTGGGTCTGGAACCTAGGAGGTTCCACCTCAATGCAAGGGGAAGCTTCCTGTGTGATCTGGTGTAGATGATCCTGCTCTGGCAGGGGGGGTGGACTGGGTGATCTTTTGAGGTCCCTTCCAGACCCTGACACTGTATAATTCTGTGATTCTTTGCTGTGAGGGTCACAGAGCCCAGGAGCAGCTGCCTGGAGAGGTTGTGGAGCCTCCTTCTCTGGACTTTTCAAGGCCCATCTGGATGTGTTGCTGTGTGACCTGTCTGAGGTGGCCCTATTTTGGCTTCAGTCTCTGGAGAGCCCTTCCAACATCAGCATTCTCTGTTCTGTTGCCACCACTGAGGGGGAGTGCCAGGGACAAAGCCTTACCTACAGCCATGCTATGACTGTGCAGGAGACAAGAGCCTTGAAGCTGTGGCTTGGCACAGCAACCTCTGAGCTGCTTCTCATTTCCCTTTGTCTCAGTCCTCCTGCTTGCTGCTATTGACCACTCATGAGCTATGGAGTGCTCTAGAAAAGGGCCAGCTGTTTCCTTAAGTGGATTGTGTCCATCCTTCAAGTTGACAGACAATTTTTATTACGTACTATTACTTAATGAACTCTTTTGTGGCAAATGTAATCCAATACAGCTTCTGATTCCCAGTTTGTCATCAGCCCTTTTATAATGGAAGAAAAATGGGAAAGGACTTGATGATTCTTTTATCTTGTTATGCTAATTGCATTAGGAATATTGGAGAAAAACAGGCAGTGGATTTAGCAAGGAGAAAAGGGGGG
>VWZE01026256.1:343938-358835 GCA_013396675.1 Eubucco bourcierii
AGAAAAACGGTAGGGGGTGCTGCAAATTCATCTCCAAGCTTCTATTGTACTTAAAGCAAATGGGGATTTACTGGGGCAGAACGTAGCTGACTTTAGCCAAAGCAATTTCTGATCCAAGTTGAGGTTTTGAAAAACATGAGAAAATGATTGTGCTGTTCTGTGAAATTCTTTGTGAAAGGAAACCTCTAACAGGCATAATCACAGAACCACAGAATCACTCAGGGCTGGAAGGGACCACAAGGGTCAGCCAGCTCCAGCCCCCCTGCCAAGCACAGGGACACCTCGCGCTAGGTCAGGTTGCTCAGAGCCACATCCAGCCTGGCCTTAAAGACCACCAGAAATGAGGCTTCCACCACCTCCCTGAGCAACCCCTGCCAGGCTCTCACCACCCTGATGGTGAAGAACTTCTTAACATCCAGTCTGAATCTACCTACTTCTAGTTTGCTCCAGTAATAACAGAGGACAGGGGGATTGTGTTGCAAGAGGAGCTCAGCAGAACTCAGGGCTGAGTTCTGAAAGCAGTAAGGATTTAGCCAGGGAGCTGCATGGGATATCACGCAGCAGTGGGATGCACTGGGAGGGGGTTGCAGACAGGGCCAAGCTAGAGGAGAAGCCCATGTGAAGTTTGTCTGCTAGATACTGGTTTGTGTTCCTGACAGTTTGACTGCCTGCAGTTAGTGATTTTAAAGTGGATGGATGAAATCTTTGAACTTTTATCTCCCAGAATTCAGCTCTTTGTAAAATTGGGGATGGTTTCCCTTTCCTGTCTGTTGCAGAGGTTTGGAGAAGTGTTGTAAGAGGCAGGAACTGTGGATTTCTGAGTATGAACAGCAAGCTTCTGAGAGCTGGAATCCTTCTGTAGCTACATACAGGGCCCACAGCCACGTGATGAGTAATGGGGAAGAAAGAAAGCTCCTGAGAAGCTTCTTTATGGAGTATCTCTGGTGCTGTGCTTGAGAAGAGGGCAAGGGGTTTGGGTAGCAATGCAGTCCTTCATCCATGTGCTGGTGGTGCTGACTGAGGGATACAGCAGTGGCTCAGACCACGTGTGCCTGGATGGTCCTGTGGCCATTCCTCATGCAGGTAGCTGATCCTGATCTTCAGCAGCCTGATTTCTAGCCTCAACTGTGGGGACAGTGCCTTGAGCCCTGCGTCCAGTTCTGGGCCCCTCCACTTAAGAGAGATGTTGAGGTGCTGGAAGGTGCCCAGAGAAGGGCAGCAAGGCTGGGGAGAGGCCTGGGGCACAGCCCTGTGAGGAGAGGCTGAGGGAGCTGGGGGTGTGCAGCCTGCACAAGAGGAGGCTCAGGGCAGAGCTCATTGCTCTCTGCAGCTACCTGCAGGGAGGTTGTAGCCAGCTGGGGTTGGGCTCTGCTGCCAGGCACCCAGGGACAGAACAAGAGGACACAGCCTCAAGCTGTGCCAGGGCAGGGTCAGGCTGGATGTTAGGAGGAAGTTCTTCAGAGCAAGAGAGATTGGCATTGGGATGGGCTGCCCAGGGAGGGGGTGCAGTGCCCATCCCTGGAGGTGTTGAAGAGGAGGCTGCTTGAGGCACTGAGTGCCGAGGTTTAGTCAACTAGAAGGTGTTAGGTGCTAGGTTGGACTGGATGATCTTGGAGGTCCTTTCCAACCTGCTTCACTCTGTGATTCTGTGACAGCAGTGACCTGATTGGTTCAGGCTACTTGTCCCCCCCAGCCCCAGTGGTGGGGTATTGATGGAGGTGGTCTCTACAGCTGCTGCTCCCTCCTCTAGTCCTTTCTGAACATGAGGTGCTCTGCTGCTGCTGGGAGTTTGTAAGCAATATATAAGCTTGGGTTTGATTTCTTCTGCCTTAACATGATCTGAAAGGCTGTTAATGTTCTCCAGCTCTCTCCCCTTACCCACAAGGCAGAGAGAGCAGAGGAAGTTGATGCTTTGTGGCAATGCAAGAGGTTCCTAATTGCTTCTCTAATTTGTCTTCGTTGAGAGTTTGTCCTACAGTGGTATGCAGAGAAAAAATAAAACAGGGCTAGTGGGAACCTCTTGCCAAGGCATGAATTCATTAAAAATTGTCCTAGATCACCTCAGCCATCTGGGGAACCCAAAATAGATGTGGATGCAGTGTGGAAGGAGGAGCAGTGAGGAGTAAATTAGTTAGCATGTGCAAAATGTCACCTGGAGGACCACTCTGAGGTCCTTCCAAGAGTAAACACCCTGTGCTTTACTAGCTTCAGCTCCTACTAGGCTGTGCTAGTTACACTGAACAGGATGAAAGGGAGGGAAGAGCTAAATGTTCTTCAAGTTACAAGACCAGTTTTAGTTACTGAGAGGAGGGGGAAAAAAAGGTGTTGGTGTATCTGGGGCCAAGGCTGAAGCTCAGTGAATGGAGGAAGGTTCCTTCTCTTGCTTGAATTATGAGCCCCAATTGCAGTCCACCCTCCTGAACAGTGCTCTGTCTCCAGGGGTCAGGCATAGCTGGTTCCATCAGCTCACAGATGGAGTGGTTGGGATTGATGCTCTACCTGCAGCTGGAATTCTCAGGCTGCTGTTAAGCAGTGCAAAGAGTTCGTTTCACCTCTCGACTTGCAGGGGTGCAGCACCCTCCTTAATCCTGGAATTCAAGAGCAGAGGAACTTGCTCACTGCTGGGTGTACAGGGCTGGATGACTGCAGACTGTCAGATCTTTGTGACTGGGACCTTAGTCACTCCTTTGGAGGCTGGGAGAGACTTTCGTGGTAATCTCTTCTGACGTGTATCATGCAGGCTGTAGCATCCCATCTGATCACTCCTCTGCTTCTGACCCAGCTGAAATCTAGCAGACAGATAGCCACAGCCACTGGCTGTCAGGAGGCAGCCTTGCTGCCCTGGCTCACAGGCTCAGGAGGAGGCAGAAGCTGTTTTGCAAAGGTTCCTTGTCAGAAGTTAGCCTTAAAGCTGCTGATTTAAATCGCCAAGGGAATGGAGTCGAACAGCATCCTCTGTATGAGCTTTGTGGCTTGATCCTCTTCATTTAATAGCAGAAGTCAGATTACCATCTGGATTAGTATTAGTTCAGGGCATTAAGACAGCAACACAGCATGCATGGAGCTGCACCCCCCAGCTCCTGAATGGGTTTGTGCTGATCTCACCTCAAATGCCCAATTTAAAGTTACCTGCAGCCAAGGTTCTCTTTTTGGCAGCCACCTCCACTGCACCAACACTCAACCTCTAAGCAGCTCAGGCGTTTGTCACAAATAACACACATTTATTAGCTGTCTTCATCTTCCAATACAACAACAACAACGAGAGAAAAAAGCCCCTGCTTGTTCTGTCCTCCCCCCAAAATGTCAGATGGATCATCAGGCAGCTGCTCCTGCCCATGTAAATCATAGAGGATTATTCTGGGTGGAAATGCTCACTTGGGGGAAAACACAAAATCCTTACAGGGCAGTAGGATTTAGCAGGCTTGGCTCTGACTACCAGCATAGGGAAACTGCATTCACTTAATGTTCCATAGCTCTCCCTGGCAGAGGAGTTGAGGGTAGTTGTGGCAGCTCCTCCAGGTCTAGAACTAAACCAAGAGAAGAGAAAACAAAACAAAACTCAGTCAAGCTTCAGGGGACTCAGTCTAACTTTCAGATAGTTTTTCTTGCAAACAGTGGAGCTCTTAGAAGCATTTATCCCCTGCTTTATTTTGCTATGTAATGGGATTCCTGGGAAGGAGATCTGAGGAGGGAATGTGCTGTTCCTGTCCATCCCATAACAGAAGATGATATATCATAGGATTGTAGAATGGTTTGGGTTGGAAGGGACCTTAAAGACCTTCTAGTTCCAACTTAGAACTTGAAGCTCTGGAGATTATTTTAGCAGACCCTTTGAGTCTGTTGATTTTAACTGTAGCTCTTTTGTAAAAAGATAGAAACTACCAACCCTTGAATTTCATTCTGATGGCATCAAGATATTTTGGGTTCCATCCTGCTGAAGCATTTCCTTCAATTGATCTGAACTTTAGAGGTTTGTACCCAAGGGGTTGGTAGGGAGTGGTAGGTGGCACAGTGTATGGGCTGCATTCACCCAAATCTAGAACCATGGAATGGTTTGGCTTGGATGTGACCTCCACACCTCAACCAGCCCAACCCTCCTGCAGGCAGCAGAGACCTCCTCCACTAGAGCTGGTTGCCCAGAGCCTTGTTGAGCCTTACCTTGAATATCTGCAGGGATGGGCACTCAGTCACCTCTCTGGGCAACCTGTTCCAGTGTTCCACCACCCTCATGGCAAAGAACTTCCTCCTAATGTCCATCCTAAATCTACTCTTCTCTGACTTAAAGCTACTTACTCCATATCCAATCCATTTTAGGATTTAGGCCTTGCAGTAAATCTTGGTTCTGATTCAGATCTGGAATTCAGTGAGAATGGGACTGGGAAACTCAACTGCTGGTTACATCTTGAGCTCCATGCAAGTTTACAGCAACTAACCCTTCCTAAAGTACTGAAAGTGGAAGGAGCTGGATTTAGATGAGGCACTAAGGAGAAATTCTTCCCCATGAGGGTGGTGAGGCACTGGAACAGGTTGCCCATGAAAGCTGTGATGGCTCCAAGTCTGGAAGTGTTCAAAGCCAGGTTGGATGAAACTCTCAGCAATCTGGGCTAGCAGGAGGTGTCCCTGCCTGTGGCAGGGGGGTTGGAACTGGGTGGTTAAGATCTCTCCCAACCCAAGGCAGTCTCTGGAAAAGTAGAAATCTAATCTGTGTGGCCACAGCCATAGGAAGAAGGATGCAGGGTCCCATCACCTACCCTTAGTGACAGCTCCTGGATGCTGCTGGATAGTGTAGGTGGGATCAGCTGCTGGGGTGGATAACCAGGCTGAACCAGAGTGAAGTAGTTCAGCACTGGAGTGTAAGGTGGCTGGAAAAGCTGCTGTGGGCTGTATGGAACCACCTGGGGATGAAAAAGAAAGAACATCCATAGAGAAAGTGGCACAGCAACAGTGACAGGGCAGTAACCCCAGAAGTGGAATCTGGAGTTGCTGAAAATGGGCAGGGACCTCTGTGTGTGCCTGAGAACATGTTCCACAAAACCAGAGCACAAGGAAGAAATGTTTTCAGCTGGAGGCCATCTCCTGAGCTCTCTGGAGCACACAGAGCTCCAGCAAGCTGCAGCAGCTTGTCCCCAGACCTGCCTCATTGATGGCACCAGTGCCAGTCTTGGCACGTGGCAAGCTGCTCTGACTAACCCATTGTGCTCAGCATCTGCCTTGTGCAGGGGAAAGCATGCTCAGGGCACCTGAACTCACCTGTCTGGAGTAGTACCCATGGGCAGGGTGCAGACCTTGCTGGTACAGGATCCTTGCTCCCTGGTATGGACCCTGTTAAGCACAATTAGGGCATGACTTGTAGGGTGAACTGAGTCCTGCTAGAGAGCAAGAGCTGCTTCTGGTGTGGATTGCTTGCTTTGCAGTTGGAATCTAAGGGATCTAGGTGAGCACAGCCATGTGGGAATCCCCCTGCTCATTCTTTCATTTCTTTCAGCCTGACCATTGAGCTTCTCCCAAATCACAGAATGGTAGGAGTTGGGAGGGACCTCCAGAGATCCAGTCCCACCCCCCTGCCAGGGCAGGTCACACAGGAATGCATCCAGATGGGTCTTGAAAGTCTGCAGAGAAGGAGACTCCACAGCCTCTCTGGGCAGCCTGCTCCAGGCTCTGTCACCCT
This sequence comes from Eubucco bourcierii, assembly GCA_013396675.1. Lineage (NCBI taxonomy): Eukaryota > Metazoa > Chordata > Aves > Piciformes > Ramphastidae > Eubucco > Eubucco bourcierii. The sequence goes on from VWZE01026256.1 coordinate 349,607, forward strand.
CACACCAGAGAGGTTTCTCCTTGTGTTGAGCTGGAACTTGCTGGGTTCCAGTTTGTGTCCACTGCCCTTTGTCCTCTCACAGGACACCATCAGAAAGAGCCTGGCCCCTTCTTGACACCCACGTTCCAGGTGCTTGTCCCCCTCTGTCTTCTCCAGGCTGATCAGCCCCAGGTGTCTGAGCCTGTCCTCAGACAGATGTTCCAGCCCTAACTGGCTTTCTGCCATGGGTGTGAGGTCCTGTTTCACCAGACCAGGAAAGCAGTCAGGGCAATGGAATGGAGCCTTTGTAATGAATGATGCCAAATAAGGAAGTACAAAATAAAACATTTTTAAGCTCAAGATGCAGTATTTGTAAACAGGAGATGCAGATAGGAACCAGCAGAGGCTGAGAGAGGTCAGCAACTCATCATCCTTTGACATCATCACAGCCACCTCAGAGGACTGCATTACATCTGCTGGTGAAGATTTGTTTGTGACCCAGAGCCACTCCAGCAGCAGAGCAGTCTGATTTCTTACTCTGCCCTACAAATCATAGAATGGCTCAGGCAGGAAGGGACCTGAGACATCATCTCCTGCAGCCCCCCTGCCATGGGGAGGGTCATCTCTCGGCTGGACTCAGCTGCTCAATGCCTCATCCAACCTGGCCTCAAACATCTCCAGGGAGCAGGCAGCCACAACTTCCCTGGGCAGCCTGTGCCAGACTCTCTCCACCCCCCTACTGAAGAACTTCTTCCTCAGCTCCAATCAAGCCCTGCTCATCCTGAGCTTCAAACCATTCTTCCTTGGCCTGTCTCTAGGCACCCTCATGAAAAGTGTCTTTGCAGCCTTCCTGGAGATCCCTGCAGGTATTGGCAGGCAGCTCTGAGGTCCCCCTGGAGTTTTGTCTTCTTCAAGCTTTACACCCCCACCTCCCTCAGCCTGTCCTCATAACAGAGGTGGTCCAGCCCTTGGATCCTCTTTGTGGCCTCCTCTGGGCTCATTCCAACAGCTCCAAACCTTTCTTGTGCTGGGGACACCAGAACTGAGTGCAGAATTCAAGCTGGGGTCTGAGCAGAGCAAAGGGGAAGGATCACATCTGGCAAGAGACCAGCAGGTAATTCCCTGAGTCTGCTAGAACAGTCCTTGGGGGGTCCTGCTCCCTTGCCACCAAATTCTGGGTCTAGTTTACATTACCTGAAACTGTGGAAAGTTGAAGTGGTTGGCAGGGATGGGACATGGAAGGAAGCTCAAACTCTGCCACACTGGCTGGTTGAATGCTGTGGTCACTGCAGTGGCTGAGAAGCCTGATCCACTTCCATTGTATTTAACATTCTTTTTATCCTGTGTTGCAGCAGCTGCTGGGAAAGGAAACAAGGGGGAGATATTAAAAACCCAAAGCTATAAAGACATTGAAGATATGAAGGTGTTAAATATGATATTAAAAGAAAACAAGGTTAAAGATATTCATGATCATGCATTCTCTTAATCTGTGCAACATCTGCAGTTAGGAGGAGGTGTTTTGGCTGTAAGCAAGACCTGCTTAAGATAGATGTGGGAGACACTTGCAGGCTGCACTTCTGCAGCACAGCCACCCAAGCCCCACCATGAACAGTTCCAATCCACTTGTAGGGCCACTAAGCTCTGACTCACAGGACCTGGAACAGAACTTAATTGCCTGAGCCATAAGAAGGGATGAAATTGTAGGAATAGAACAGGAATGGCCCAAGTTCAGAACTCTGAGAGAAGGATGGCACAAGAGGGAATGGAGCTGGATGTGTTCTAGGGCTCCAGACATATAAATCTACTTCATAGAATGGGTTGGGCTGGAAGGGACCTCAAAGGTCATCCATTTCCACCCCCCTGCCATGGCAGGACACTTGGCACTAGCCCAGGTTGCTCAAGGCCTCTCTCAGCCTGATCTCCTCTCTAGGAACAGGGCATCCACAACCCCTCTGGGCAACCTGTGCCAGTGCCTCCCCACCCTCACTGTCAAGAACTAGATGATCCTTGGGGTTGGAACTAGATGATCCTTGAGGTCCCTTCCAACCTTACCATTCTATGATTCTATAAGAAGTTCTTCCTAATCTCCAGTCTCAATCTCCCCTCTTCCATCTTAAATCCATTCCCTCTTGTCCTATCACTACAAACCCTTGCAAAAAGTCCCTCCCCAGCTCTCTTGTAACCCTCTCCAGGAACTGGGAGGCTGCTCTAAGGTCTCCCTGCAGCCTTCTCCTCTCCAGGCTGAACAGCCCCAACTTGGATAGCTTCTGCTCAGTGCTTTGGTTTTCCCATGGCTCCCAGCTGAGTTCCAAGGACCATGCCCAGAGCCATACCTGGATTCTTTATGACTGCATCAAAGTCAGTCTTGGAGCAAATCTTGGCAGCAGGTGGGAGCTGTTGCCTCTGCCCTGCAGCTGGACTTTCTGCTGTGCCTGTTGACACAGCTGCACTCCTCTTGGCAGAGCTGAAGGTGTCGCTTGGTGCAGACTCCTTTGCTGCCTGTGTTGCCTCAGCTGCTACCTGAGTGCCTGCAGCTCTGGCAGTGTTTGGGTATTTCAGCAGAATTGGCATCTCCAGCTCACTGCCCTCTGTGCTGGGGGTCTCTGTCATGCTGCCATCTTCCAGCTCCTTGGAATTCTCGGGGGCTTGGGCTGAAGGCAGAGGGCCTGTGGCGATGGCTCTAGCAGAAAGCTGAGCGTCACAGAGGGCTCTTAATTTCATCTCCCTTTCTCTGCTTCCAATCATTGCTCTGTAGATATTTTCAAGTCCCTCTGGGTCATCCAGCAAGTAGGTGCTGTAAGGAAGCAGAATATGGCTGTGGTTAAAGGTGGTTTGACTTCAAATCTAGAGAGAAGCTTTTCAGTGTGAGGGTGGTGAGTTTGCCCAGGGAGGCTGTGGCTGCCTCCTGCCAAGTGGCTGTTCAAGGGCAGCTTGGTCTGGTGGGAGATGTCCCTGCCCATGACAAGGGGACTGGAGTGGATGATGTCTGAGGTTCCTTCCAATCTGAACCATTGAGGGAGTCCAGCACAGAGCCACAGAGATGCTGAAGGGAATGGAACAGCTCTGGTAGGAGCAGAGCCTGAGGGAGCTGGGGCTGGGAGCTTGGAGGAGCTGAGAGGTGACCTCAGCAATGGGTATCAATATGTACAGCTGAGTGCCAGGAGGCTGCAGCCAGGCTCTGCTGGGTGAGGCCCAGTGCCAGGCCAAGGGGCACTGGGTGGAAACTGAGCATAGGAAGTTCCATGGAAACATGAGGAGGAATTTTCTCCCTGTGAGGGTGCCAGAGCCTGGCACAGGCTGCCCAGGGGTCTGTGGAGTCTCCCTCTCTGCAGATATTCAAACCCCAGCTGGATGTGTTCTGTGTGATCTGCTCTGGGTGATGCTGCTCTGGCAGGGGTTGGACTGGCTGAGCTCTGGAGGTCCCTGCCAGCCCCTGCTGGAGTTACCTGCTCCAGGTGCCACTTAGTGCCTCTCGTGGTGCCCTCCACAAAACACCTCTTTGAGTCCCACTTTGCTCTTTCACATCCAGCCCTGCTCAGTAAGTTCAAGGATGGTCACTTTATTCCCCCTAGCTGGAAGGGAAGCCTGATGCTCTCTGCAGGCACTGTATGGATACATATATGCTTCAGAAACAGCTAAAATTAGGAAATTCTAGATTGCAACTGTATCTAATTATCTTTAATCATAGGATCACTATAATTAGTAGGATGCTGCTTCTCCCCCTTTATACTTTTCCTCTTTTTCAAGAGCAGAGATCCTCTTTTGAACAAAAACCTCAACAGATTTTATACTGTGGATATGGAAAGAGAAAATTGTTAGGCTGCTTCTGGCTCCAGCTCATTTCATACAACTTCCTGCCCCATCTTCCAGTGAGGTTCTTGTCTCTGGTGGCTTCACAGAATGCAGTCTTGACTCTGCAACTTCTTACTCAACTCTTGTGGTTTTCAGGTCCCCTCTTGCTGCTTCCCAAAACCTGCTGGCATCCAGGACACCCAGCCTGGTGAAGGGTCTGATGGACAAGACTTGTGGGGAGCAGCTGAGGGAGCTGGGGTGGTTCAGCCTGGAGAGCAGGAGGCTGAAGGGAAACCTTCTGGCTCTCTACCACACCCTGAAAGCAGGTTGGGTTGAGGTGGGGATTGGTCTCTTCTCCCAGGGAGCAGATGACAGAACAAGAGGAAATGGGCTGAAGTTGTGCCAGGGGAGGTTTAGGTTGGAGATAGGGAACAATTTCTTGACTGCAAGAGTGGTCAGGGATTGAAGGTGGAAGAGGTGGACCTCCTGGCCTCCTGTTCTCCATGCTGAACAATTTCAGTTCTCTCAGATGCTCCTCAGCAGATAAGGAGGAAAATAAAAAGGCAGGACTCCAAGGTGGAATTCTGCCTGAGACAGCACTAGGCAGCACTTCCAGGATCTGAAGAGGGCTGCAGGAGGGCTGGGGAGGGACTGTTGACAAGGTCTGGCAATGACAGGATCAGGAGGAATGGGTTTGGACTGGCAGAGGGGAGATGGAAACTGCATGGTAGGAGGAAGTTGTTTGCAGTGAGGGTGGTGAGACACTGGCACAGGCTGAGGGTGGTGGGACACTGGCACAGGTTGCCCAGGGAGGTTGTGAGGCACAGAAGCACAGAATGGGATCTTTGATCTTTGATCACATTGATGTGATCTTTGATCACATTCTGTGCTTCTGTGCTCCACAACCTCCCTGGAGGTGTTGAGGACCAGTTTGGATGAGTCCTTGAGCAACCTGTTCCAGTGGGAGGTGTCCCTGCCTATGGCAGGGGATTGGATTTTGATGATCTTTGAGGTCCCTTCCAACCTAAACCATTCTGTGATTCTCTTGTGTGATCCATTCTGTGTCCCCTTCTGTGCCTCTGCATCTTCAGCTGCAACATTTCCTATTTCCTCATCTCTGGAGTAACTGCTTCCCTCCTTCCATGTACCTGGGCCACGTTTCCATGAGGTTTTAGTTGGGCTTGAAGTGGCCACATGCTGATAGTTGCTGATTGTGAGCCAGATTTAGGCATTTTCCTATATTTTTTCCCCCTGTTTCAGGAGCACACATCAATATTATCCCATTAATGTGAAGAGCCTGCTTCCCTCTCACTGTTATTTGTCCTGTGAAACATGATTTGGCTTTTTTTTCTGTTTTTTTCCCTGTGCTAAATTGAGCTTCTCTTTGTAAAGATCAGCTGTTTGCAGTAGCTTCCTTATAACACTTTAATTTTCGATTTTGCTCCTTTGAATGCTGCTTTCACTTCTTCCTGTAAATATTTTGATCTGTGAGGTTGTTTGGTTAGTTGTTGGTTTGGTGGTTTTTTTTTTTTTCTTTTTTTCCCCCTCTTTAAATGTTGTGGAGAAGAGAATGCAGCAGCTGCTCCTGGTGCTCCAGGATGTGAAGTAGTTACATTTACATGGGCCACATTTAATTGTTTCCCTTCCTCCCACCTCCACCCTGAGAGAANNNNCTCCCCCCCCCCCCCCCCCGGAGGAAATTGGTTGGGGGGGGGGGGGGGGGATGGGAGTCATTAGCCTCATTAGGAGGCTGGCAGACAGCAGTTGGTGCAGCCTGTGGCCCAGGCTTTGAGAGAAGCACAGAATTGGTTTAGTTGAAGAAACTCCCTGGAGAGGGACCTGGGAGTGCTGTGGAGAGCATCCATGGGCAGCAATGTGCCTTGCTGGGCAAGAGGGCAGTGGGGTCCTGGGGGGCATTGAGCAGAGTGTGCCCAGCAGATCCAGGGAGGTTCTTCTCTGCCTCTACTCTGCCCTTGGGAGACCTCATCTTGAGTTCTGCCTTCATCTAGAGGTGTTACAAAGTCTGGTTGGGAAAGGCATAAGAAGGAAAGGAGCAGTTCTTAACCCTAGGGCTTGGGCAGCCTCATCACCACTTACTTGCTCTGGGAGTTGATGGTGTCCCTGGGAAGGGTCCACAGGGGGCCTGAGCAGAGGGCAGGCTGCAGGAGTGGGGGCTGCAGCTCTTCAGAGAGTCGTTGGACACGCTTCCAGATCTCGTGGCAGGCCTTGTCCAAGCCATCCTGGGGAGTGTTGTTGTGGATCCAGATATGCCTAGGGAAAGGTCCCAGTGGGGACAGATCCTCGTATGTTAGCACTGGAGCCGAAAACAGCTTCTTTGGAGAGAGCATCTTGCAGCTTCTTCCTACCTGCAAACAGCCCTCTTGCAAGAGGCAGCTTGTGTTGGCAGGGATGAGCCATGGCAACCACGGAACCCTGGGGTCTGGCCACTGGTGGAAGGGCAACGACTGGAAATTTCCACTGGGCTCCCAGCAGGGGGCATGGAAATGGCAGTTTGGAGTCCGTTTTACATGGCTGAGAGTGGTCTCTGGCTTCAGTAGCTACATCAACTCCAGCCATCGGCATTCAACTCTCCCAGTCTGCCTGCACCCGGGCTCCATATTGCTTCCCATCTGTCTGCAGGTGGCTAAGCCCTGTGGAGTGCACCAAGGACTGTCCCTCTGCTTCCTTCCCTTTCTCTTGCCCTCAGTCCTCCATCTTTCCACTGACACAAGGTGAAGAGCAGAGGCCTTGTGTGAGGGAAGCAGTGCAGGCAGAAGAGGTGTCCCTGCTTTAGTATTTGCTCTTAAGGCAGCCCAGCGACGAGGAGCAGCATCCTCGTCTTGAGCCCCTCCTAGCAGCATATTTCACCCCTGCTTGAGTGGTTTGTGTCCCTGCAGCTCTTTGCAGCCCCACTCTGCAACCACCCTCCACACCATGTGGCACCCAGGTCTGCTCTGTCGGGAGGCAGGAGGAGGAGAGACTGCTTTGAACTTGCATGTCAATAGCTGAGCCTTTTTTCTACTCGGGCACTTTCTATTCATGCTGGGAAGGTTTTTGTGTGTGTGTGTCACCTAGTCATGACCTTCTGCAGCTCTTTCATGTTTCCAGAAGCACAGTGGCAGTTTCCCCCTCTTTGCTGGAGGACGAGGAGCCCTTCCTCAACTGGGAGGCAAGATCTTGCTCTCACTTCTGGAGCTTGCATGGTTTCCAGCAGTAGGGCTGCAGAATTTTGCTGTGGGTGCTGTTTCTTTTCAGTGCCTCTCTGGCATTTCTGGCTGCTGGGCTGTAAAACCTGATTTAGAGATGGAAATTGGAGGCAAAGTATTTTTGAAGTGCAAAAGTGATGTGCACACCTTCAGATGCAACCAAAATCATTACACTGTACACTAAGATCTTGGCTCTGCACTTATCTCCTTTCAGATAATCCAGAAGTGGACTCTCCTGTCATTTCACTTAAGTGGTGACTGCAGTTTCTTGCTAATGGAGACATTATTCACAGCTATCTCCCAGCTCATGGTTCTGCCTGGATGAACACTCTTGTGTCCTGTTCCACCCCCCCCAGTAGTGATAATATGTGGATAAGAAGGAAGAAATGAAAGAAATTGTGTGGCATTTAGTGAGGGTTTTTTTGTTTGGTTTGGTTGCTTTTTGTTTATGCCCAGTTACTAATTGTGCTGCTTGAAGGTTTAGGGAAGATGATCATGTTCTTGGTGTGGATGCCTTCTGTAGCTCCTCATCTCAGCAGTGGTTGTGAGCACTGCCCACAACCCTGGGAGCACGATGCATGCACCTGGGAGAAGGGGAGGGAGAGGGAAAGAAGAACTCTCTGGATATAGCTTTATGTCAAATCTAGAGGGGAAACTCGGCTGAAGGTCCTGGGTTATGCCAGGGTCTGTTTCTTGTCCTTGGGGAGCAAGGGTTTGGATCATACCTGGGCATGGCTCTCGGCTCCGTGGGTGAAACTGGACCTGGTGGCTGTTGTGGCTGTTACTCATTCGGAGGGATCACAAAACAGATGAGCCTGCTTTGGCTGAGGCACCGTGTGGCAAAGAGGATGTCAAAACGTTGGCAGAATACCTGCAGAGGAGGCGGAGGGCACCGAGGTCTGAAGCCGGCAGGGTCCTCTCGCCCAGGCTCTGGCTGCGGGTGGCAGTGCGGAGCAGGATTTGCCTGCGGGTGGCTGCTCGCACCGAAGGCCCCTAGGGGCTGGGCCGGCGGTCGGGGTGAAGTTAGCGAAGGTGAGAAGCGAAAGTGGGTGGTAGGGGCCAGAAATGGGTTGTTAACCAGAACCTGCCAGCGCTTCCTTCTCAGAGGTGGGTTGGAGCCCAAGAAGCTGGTTGGCTTCTGCCGTGTGCCTCTAGCAAACCAGTGCTGTGTGGTTGGTTGAGGATGTTGGACCCTAAACCTTGGTGCTGTAGAGAAAGGAAACTTACCTGGGAGGAAACCTTGGATTGGCAATAGCTATTTTATTAGCCAGGAATAAAGTGAGACTGTATCTCCTCAATGAGTTTATTATGCCTGTAGATTGTTCTTGATGCAGGGCTGGCTTTGGCTCAGCCTATACCCTGCTGCTGTGCAGCAACCAAGTCACATCTTCAGCTGAATGCGACTTTTGGGGCTGGGGAGGGGGGCAATTCTTTGAGGGGAATGGCTGTATGAGGGTGAGCCAGTGCATGGAGCCCAGAAGTGTGGTACCCTGTTCTCTGATCCTTTTCTGTTTGGATCCCTGCCTTTGAACAATAAGGTCCATTTGAATAGGACACTGCAGTTTAACCAGACATAAAGCAACTCTTTCATGTAACAGCCCTGGTTGCCTTGGCTCTTGGCATCGCTTCACAATGTAGGCAGTGCAGGGATTGAAATGCAGAGGGGACAGAGGGAAAAGGGAGTGAGAAAAGAGGATTGATTTGAGGGTGGAGGGACAGATTTGCAAGCCCCTCGACATAATTTGGGTTTTAGCTGTCAAATAAGCTCATTCAAGGCAACCGGAACAAGCCCGAAGAAGGGGGTTTGCAGCAAGAAACTGCAGCAAATGCAAAACACTGAGGCAGGGGGATGGGAGGCGAGTTGAGCCGGCCGCGGGGCTGGGCGAGCTGGGGATGCTGGAGCGATGGGGACCCGGTCCCAGCCCACCTGGCTCCCGGACGCGGGGCTCTGCCGCCTGCCCGTCTCAGATCCTCCGGCAGCGAGGGGCGGGCAGCAGAAGGAACAAAAAAATAAAACCCAAACAAACCCACAAAGCAAGGGTTGGAGTAGGGGGGTGTTGGGCTGGGAACCACCTCCTCCCCTTCCCCTTCTCCGCAGGCAGCAGCAGGGCTTTTGGGAGAGGGGCTGCTCCTTGGCTGGCAGCCCAAGAGGGAAAGGGAGAAGCAGGTTCTTGCCGGGAAGGAGGGGGGGAGGAAATTTGAAGATGTCTTTTTTTTTTTTCCTTCTTTCATTTTTTTGTTTATTTATTAAG
>VWZE01026256.1:359051-385410 GCA_013396675.1 Eubucco bourcierii
GGTGGGCTGGGTTCTATTTATTTATTCCTTCCCCCCCCCGTGCTATCTCTCTTGTGTTCCTGCCAAAATTTACTTTCTCGCCAAACCCGTGTCAATATCATCAAGTTGTTTACAGAGGCTGGGAGAAGGGGAGCGAGGGGGGTCTGGAGGCTGCATGGCTCTGGCAGATGGCTCCATAGCAGAGATGCTGGCTGGGTGTACATACATACCGTGCTGTGCTCCGTGCAAAATGGGGGGCGGGGGGGAGGCTGGGAGACTCGTACTGGGAACCTGTAGTGTGGATTAAAAATAACCCCGGTGCTAAAGCTGGTTTGTTGGTTCTGGTCGGGTGGGTGCTGGTGGGAGGATTGTGCTGGGGTTCGGAGAAGCAAAGTGTAGCCAGATCTGTTTGGTGGCTGCACAGCAGCAGCCCCTCACCACAACACACCCTTGTCCTCTCCCCTCCCCAGCATTTAGGGAAGAGGAGAACAAATATGTGGGAATGATTAATCAACTGGCTAATAAAAAAGTATAAATCCCGGGGGACTGTGTGGTGCTGCTGCTGCCGCTGCCGAGGAGCTGGCTCTGAGACAGGCACCGGGAGGGACGAGCCAGCCCTCCTCTCCTTGCCTTGCCTCTCCTCTCCCCGAGCTGCTGCCACACTTGGTTCATTCCAGCTGCAGAAGCTCAGAGCCTTCCATGCGGTGGGATTTATTTTTTTTCCCTGGGCTGAAAAAAAAAATCATCATAATAATAAAAAAAAGAAAAATCACAAGCCTGACCTGCTTTTTTTTCTCTTTTACCCCTTCTTTCCTTTCTCCTCTTCATCCAACCAAGCCGAGGACTATCCCAATTGCAAAGGGGAAGAAGAAAGGGGGAAAACCCAACAACAACAACCACCAACCCCCAGCACGCCCCATTCCTGCTGCCCTTTGACATGCAACCTTCCTTGGGATGGGACAAGCCGGGATGCAGCTGTGGATTCGGAAGGAACTGGGGAAAATTGGGGATCTTTGCTCTGATGACGGTGGAAGTGAGCTCCTGGAGCCGGGTGCTGCTGCTCTCCGTGGGGCTGCTGGCTGTCTCGGTGACTGGTAAGTGCCATGGAGAGAAGCTGGCAACTTTAGAAGCCCTTTTTTCTCCCTGCTCCTTAGATCAAAGGACCACTGTTAATCCTCTGTGTGTGTGCTGGGGGGGTGGGGTGGTGGTGGTGGAGAGGATGACAACCCTGTGTGTCTGCACACATCGGTGTGGCAGCACATGCTTCCCTGGAGCGTTCCATAAGGAGTCTGTTTTCTTCAGGTCTTCTGTAGCTCGGTGTAAGACAATTTCCCTCCCAATCCTTTGGGAGTGACAATTTGAAGCCGTGGGGTAACAAAAGGTAGCTTCGTGTCACCTCCTTCCCCCTTCTGCGGTGGGTCACATCCTTTGTGCACGGTTGCTGTACGAGATGCAAGGTGACTGTGACAAATGCCATTGCCTTTTCCCCTCCTGCCTTTCCCTTGCATCTTAATTCAGTGTTTCACCACCCCAGTGTTTGCCCATGACTGCTAACACAGATCTAGGACACCTTGCATGAAGATGGAAGCACTTTTCTCATTCCTTCTGCCTTGCAAGTTGGTTATCACCTTAAAAAAACCCTGAGCTCTTTGGCCTCAGCATCATGGGGTGCTGGGTGATGTTACACATTTATTGACTCGAAAGATAGCAAAAGAAGACTTGCATTTGGGAGGAGTTTGCTTCTGTCTCCTCCCTAGTTTCTGCAACTGCCTTTGTAGCAAAAGCATAGCTGAGGACTGGAGTTTATTTCTGGTGTAAACAGCAAATATTTAGGGACTGTCCTTCTGCCTGTGTAGGAGGGGGAAGAGTGGAGAGCTGAGTGTTTGCAGTGTCTTCTTTCCACGCCGTGCAGTGTCCTGGTTTCCAAGAGTTCCCAAGTAATGTTTGGCATCTCTGCTGTGTCCTGGGCTGGAGGAATGTGTGTTTGGATGGTGATGGCTACGAAAGCTGCTCAGGGCGTTGGGGCAAAACTTTGGGTTGCCAGACTGATTTTTATTATGTAAGGCAGACTTCCTCAAAGGAGATCCAGAATTAGTGTTAACTGCTGCTCCTCAGCCTTCTTGCAGTTAGATCTGAGGAGTGCTGCTGAGTGGAAGAGTCTGTTTGGAGAAAGCATAAACCTACCCACCCAACCTACAAGCCCTAATGAAGGGGGAATAGGTCTTGGGGTAAATATTCCCTCTTTGTTAGCAGGAACATTTACCCTGTGCACAGGAGGAAACCATTCCAGCAGTTTCTGTTGTGCTTTCCCCATGCAGATAGAGCGGTGCAGAGCTGCCTGAAGACATGATTCACTCTAGCAGGGGCTTGCAGCCTTTTTTTGCCTTCTAAGCTCTCAGGACCTTGCTCACAGTAATGTTCCAGGCTCTTCTCTGTGCCTGCTTGTTCAGCCTGTGACCCTTTCTTCTCAGGCCCCTGGCTCCCTTCTCTCTCTGCCTTCAGAGTGCTTATCTGTTCTGGATCCTGCACCCAGAAGTTGGTGCTCTCTTTGGTGAGCAGATCTGCAGAAGCTTTCTGGACCTCAGATGCTTTTATTTGCATCAAAGCTTGGAGGCATTGCTCAGTAGCTCCTCATCTTAAATTCTGAAATCCCATTAATGGTCTTTGTCAAAGCAAGATGCCAACTTTGCAATCAGTGGCTCACTGCTAGCTCTCAGAACAGGCAGTGTGTAGGGCCTGAATGCACCCACCCTTTGCAGAGGCCACAGTGGGTTTGAGAGTGTAATTCCAGAAAGGAAGTGTAGTTTAGGCTGGGACTTCTAGCACCTTCGCTGAGCAAATGCTGAACCTCTGTAGTACAGAGTCCTAAGAGGCTTCATTCTAACCCCTCCTGCTCCCAGGGTTTGTGTGGATAGTAATAACCAGGCGCACCCATAGTGTGGCAGCAGAGCTGTACGTGTAAAACCAGCAGCTGGGAGCTCTGACCCTCTGAAAAAGGAAAGAAATCCTCCTGGTGGTACATCAGCTGTGCCGTGTCAGTCGTCCTGTGCCTCGTAATGTCCTTCTCAAAGCCAGCAGAAAGCAGAATCCTCCCTCAGGTGTTGCTGGGTCTGGAGGCAAGGCAATGCAGGCAGCTTCTGTCTGTGCACAGGAGTGAGTGAGCTGGAGGGAAGGTGATCTGTGGTACACTGGAGTGTGTGTGCAGGGTGGGGGGAGAGCAAATGGTTTGTGTGGTTTCCCCTTTTAGCTCCAAGGGTGCAGTCACAAGACAACTGTTTTGAGATTGGGCTGCTGGATCGCTGTGGTCTGTGCATGGCCTCTTGGAAATAGTAGTGCAGATGATGAAACTGCCAGGGCTGGTAGTGAGAGGGTGAGGGGCAGTGGCTTGAAACTGGAAGAAGGGAGATTGAGACTGCAGGATAGGAAGAAGTTCTTGACAGTGGGGGTGGGGGAGACACTGGCACAGGTTGCCCAGAAGAGGTGTGGATGCATCCTGCCTGGAGGTGTTCAAGGCCAGGTTGGATGAGACCTTGAGCAACCTGCTCTAGTGGGAGGTGGCTGGAACTAGATGATCTCTAAGGTGCCTTCCACCCCAACCTGTTCTGTGAATCGTTGTGATCTGTGCATGGCCTCTCAGCAGTAATGTGCATGCTGAATCTGAAGGTGTAGTCCTTGATGGGCAGAGCAGCAAGAACAGGAGTGGTTTTCTCTTCTTTCCTTCTTGTGTGTGGGCACTAGAAGCTGTGTTTGGGGCATGTCCTGGCTAGCAGTGATGCACAGGCACACACACAACTCCCTGTTGAAGACTGTTCCAAGGGGGATCTCGATACCATAATTTACACACTGTGCTGCCCTGGTTTTGTCCTAGGTTCTGGAAGGGTGCACTGACACACAACATGGTCTGAGCAGTTTAAACTCACTGTAACTACCTCTTCTTTTCTGTTTCTTGATGGAGAATAGTTTGGGGCAGACTGCCTGAAGAGTGAGGGAGCAGGAAGCTCTTTCTCAGTGTTGATGCATGTGTAGGTATTGGTAATCAGCCTTTTAGTTTGCTCTGTTGTCTTAAGCCTCCACAGGTTGAAGAGTGATTCAGGGGCACTTACCCTGCTAGGGAAGGAATTTCAGTGTGAAAGATTCGGTGATTTGAGTGTGTTTTCTAAGGGGTTGAGGGTATGAGATGCTAACAGAAGTGGTGGATAGATGTTTCTTTGTAGGAGGGAGGGAAGTGAGTAGTCAGCAGTCTGATTACATTTGATTGTGGCACATGATGAAGCTCCAATGTTATGGCAATAGCTGAGCATATTGTTTTGATCTGAGTCCTACTATTGCTGGAGCAGTGAGGATATCAGAGAGACAGGGAATGAATAATTCCCATCTCCTCATTTGTGCCCTGCTGTTGCCTTTTGGTGCTGGGAGTAGTCAATTGTGGCAAACATGTAGAGGGTGCAGCTCTCTTGCTTGAGATCAGGCTGGCTGCTTAGTCCTTATGCTTGGAACACAGAAGGCATCATCTTGCTGTACTGCCACCTTGCTCTTGTGACTAGGAGGATGTATGATCTAGTCTACAGGTCTTCAGTGCTTCACAGGGGGGTTACAAGTGACCATCAGGTCCTTGGGAACAGAGACAAATCCTTTTCTCTCTACTGGCCTGTGTATGTGAGGCTGGGCCACCACATGGCCTTCAGGTTTGACCAGCATGTGGTGAACAAACTTCTCTCTTCACACTCCTTCTTAGAAGGACATCCAACCTCAGCAGGCTGCTCCACAGTGATGGGTAGAGAAGGGTGGCAGAAGAGAAGCTCTTGCTAGGGAGACTGAGGGTCTGCTTCAAGCCTCAGTGCTGCTGAGGAACACTGAGGCTCAAGCTTCCTTTGCCACTCAGCTCAGCCTCTGTCACGTCTGATACCTCCTCAGGAAGTTCTGTTCTCAGCTGGCTGCTGGTTCCCAGCTGAGCCAGCCCACAGTGGTGCAGAGGTGGAAGTCTGCTCACCTCAGCCCTGGCGGCTGCCTTCCAGTTGTCTGGGAGCTCCTGTCAAGGGAAGCCACATGGCAAGATGGGTACAGGCAATGTGATCCAGGCAATCTGCAATAAATCCCAGTGGGTGGTTTGGGGCTTGGCCGAGCTGTTGACCAAGTGATCCTGTGTGGTACGACTGCTATAAAGAACAAACCTTGCTATGCAGAAGTGACTGCCACTGTAGTCGATTTTCAGGGGGCAATGAGGAGTAGGTCTTCTCCCTCACCACCCCAGTGGTGTTAAGCACTGTTAAGGATCTGTTAACTCCTCACTTTTGTGCTCCAGCGATTTGCAGGGACTGAATTCTTTGCTGCTCCCCACCCTGCCCTGCGTAGCTGTTTGGGAAATGTCAAATTTCACTGCTCTGTCTTCCTCTGTGCTGGTTTGAGGCTAATTGGAACGTTCTAATGAGAGAAATTAGATCATTGGTTATAAAGGAATAATGGCAAAGTCTGTGTCAGTCATTGGTTTGCTAAAAGGGATAAAAAGCCAAAATGTAAATAATTTGTCCCTCTTTGTTCTGAGATGCTGCTTCTCTTCACTTCTTCACTCTGCCTTAGGATCTTCCACTAATAGCTAACAAGTAAGCTTTGGTGATTGTCTGTCTGGGAGGGAGAGAGAGAGGCTTTGAGCCCCTTCTGGGCAGTGTCTTCATCCAGGAGGGAATCTGGATCTCTGTATTCTTTCTAAAGTGTATATGTTTGTATAAATACTTGTAAATATATTGTGTCTCTGTGCCTCTAAGTTCAGCCTTGCTGTAGATGCAGCTTCAGCTTACTTCCAAGCTGTCTGAGCTGCTCTGGTACATTTTCAATAGTGTGTCTCATGGAGAGGCTGCTGCTGGACTCTGCTCACAGGGAACTGCAGACAGAACAGGGAATGGCCTCAGGCTGAGGCTGGGCAGGTTTAGATTGGACATTAGGGAAAAGCTTTTCCTGGAGAGAGTGGTCAGGGACTGGCATGAGCTGCCCAGGGAGGTGCTGGAGTCCCCCAGCCTGGGGGTGTGTGAGGGTGGTTTGGATGTGTGCTTGGGGCTGTGACTCAAGGTGAATGTTGCAGAGCAGGGCTCTAGGGTGGGCTTGGTGCTCCTGAGGGGCTGTGCCAGCCTGGATGATCCTGCGTGAGGGGAAAGTTCCTAACCCATCACAGCTCCTGAGGTTTGCAGTGGATCTAGGCCAGAGGAGCCCTCCTTTGAGAAGCAGGCACTGAGATGTTGCTTTCAAAGAAGACAGGACACCAAGACTTAGAGAAGTGCCAGCAGCACCCCAGTCTGTGCTTGCAGAGCCCTTCCAGAGCAGTGAAGCACAGAGCAGTGAAGGCAATCACTGCATTTCGCTTGCAGTAACCATGATGCAGTGCAGCAGTCTGCAGAACATACCTGCTTGTGCCATGCTATGCAGTGGCAGAGTGCTCTGCCAGTGGGTAATGTGTAATGGGGAAAATCCCATTGATTAAAGCAATCAAATTAAGTCTCTTTCAGTCCTGCTGCCATGGACACAGCCAGCCAGAGTGGAGACAGTGTGCTGCAGGAAGCTTGCATGGCTTTGTTTTGTGTCTTTATATAAACCTCCCTTTATGAGGCATGAAAGTGGAAAAGAGGAGTTATTGGGGGGAGGGGGGGGGGGCTGACCCCTTTTTTAATGTGATTTCACATTGTGCTCATCCTTTCTTCCCAGTGCCAAGTGCATTCCATGATTAAATACCCTGGAGGCGTTTAAGGCCAGGCTGGATGAGGCTCTGGACAGCCTGATCTAGTGTGAGGTGTCCCTGTCCATGGCAGAGGGGTGGGAGCTGAATGGTTCTTGTGGCCCCTTCCAACCCTGCCTGATTCTATGATTCAGTCCCTTGCAGTGGTGGTTGCAGCAGCTTCCTGTCCTTACCAGGTGCAGGCATCACTGTGGTAACAAACTGCCTGCCTGGTCTGTGTGTGTGCTCAGCACTGGTGTCTGCTGGCTGGAATGGGCACTGGAGGCTGTAGGAGTCCTGCTGGTGCAGGTGATTTTTTAGAGGTCAAAATAATCGTGGAGCTGGGAGGTCTGATCAGTGCCTTTAGCTGAAGAGCAGAAGGGTCTCGTAACTGCGAGGCCACAAGCAGCTGTGGTTGCCAGGGAGATGTGTGGTAGGGGAATAATTAAAACAGCAAAAAAAATCCTTCCCTGTCATTGACTGCAAAAATCTACCCCAGGCTGAGGTCTGGGGGAAAGAGATATTTAGAGAGTTGAAGGAAGGAGAACTTAAAGCCCTGTGCAACATGTGGTGTCAGCGTGTTTGTAGCGTGCATACTGAGCAGCTTCGGCAGCACTGCTCCCTCTCTGTGCTTCTCTTTTCCTTCCACCCCTGTAGGGAGGCATCGCTGCTCCTGCTGCACTGCCAGCCCCGCAAGAGGAGGCGCTGGGCAGGAGCAGTCTGGGCCCAAAGTCCTTCTGCTCTTAACCGCGGGGAAGGGAGGAGGCAGAGCTGGACGCGGCAAGGCTTTGCCCAAGGTCACACACAGCAGGTTGCTGTCAGAACTGGGAACAAACTTTAGGTCTCGCTTCTGCCTGTTGGTGTGTGCTGAGCAGCACAGGGGTGCCAAGCTCCTGTTTTGCAGGCGTTTCTGAGATGCTTTCTCCCCGCAGCTGAGGGCTGAGCTGTGTCGGTGCAGGCGATGCGAAGGCATTTTACAGTGGTTACACTGAAACAGAACAATTTCTCAATCCATTTATCAGAATGTCTCCAGTTCCCATTTCAAGGCAGATAAAACAACAATGAATATCAAATAAAGGTCTCTTTATCCAGAACATTTTTAAACAAAAGCAAGAAGATTGGTTCTTCTGGCCTCTGGCTTGCATTCGCGCTCTGGAATGTGGAGTCTCCTCTGGTTTCATGAAACGATTTTATTCAGGTTTCATCCCACCTGCCCTTGTGGCCACCTACATTTCCTTCAGTGGGAAGAGTTCAGCTGCTTCTCAGCTGGCACTTTAATGGCATGGAGACCAGCAGGCTGTGCCCACCAGACCACAGTCACAGCCTGGCCCTGCCAACCTGTGCGTTGGGAGGGGAGAGACTCACTGAGTTGGGCAAGGAAGATGAGTTAATCACAACCAGGGAATGAACCACCGCTGGGGATTTCCTGGTTCAGTGCTCTCCTCTTATTTGCACACTTTCTTGCCTGGCAGAAGTCATTACAGCCCAGTTCTTGCTGCTTTCTGTGGCTGCTGGCACTTAAAATCTTCGAGAGTGTGAACCTGTTTGAGCTCCCCGTCTGTAAAATGGGGATAAGCCAAATTGGCAAAAGCCAATCCTGCCGTGATTTACAGATTTATTCTGCAGAGAGATCTTGGGATGTTTGTGCAAAGCTTTCAGCAGGTACAAATTGTGCCAGGTTGGTTAGCTACACAAGTTTTTATGCCTTTGCTTGTCTGCCTTGATTGCAGGGAATGAATTCAACCATTTCATGTACGGGTTGGGATTTGTGTGCAATTCGGGGAGTGGCTTTCCGAGGTGGAAGCTGTCTGTGTGCTCTTGAACTTCAAGTCATGGCAAACCCAAAACCCCACTCAGAAACACAAACAAATGCAGCTTTGGATTTGCACAGGTTGCTCAACTCCTCCTCTGATTTCTGTTGTATCACTTGCACAGGTTTTGCGTTTCTATCCACTCTTGTGCCTTTTATCAACAGGCTGCAGCGCAGCTCTCAAAAGCAAAGTGAACTCTGGTGCAGAGTGGGGAGGTAGGAGACATGGAACAGACTAAGAATGTGCCAGAAGCATCAGGGAATTGGACACAGGTCTTGAGCAAAGGCAGGGCATTGGTGGAAAGGATGGTCTGAACCTTCAGATTTTAACCTTCCATCCACAGAGTCTTTGGCTTTGAAGTAGTTGCTTAAATTGTGTGAGCTTGAGCTTGTGTGCAGAGTGGAAAAATAGTGCTGGATGTAATGTGTTGTGAAGATGAATTTCTTGGGGATGGGAGAGATCAAACAGAGAATTCCCCCCCACACTCATGGTGCCTGTTATCAGCAGTTCAGCTTTTGGGTTTGGTTTCCTTGGTGAACTATATACGTTTATTTTTTCCTGTGGCATCTGTGTCGTTGCTTTTGGAGCCAGGGGCTGAGGTGCAGCTGGTTGTGGTGAAGGAGCAGGCTGAGTGGATTTCCTTACTCTGACTTGGCTTTTCCTTCACAGCGAGTTGGCTGCAGCACTTGCCCTCGGGGGATGCTGTTGTACATCCTCATGTGTTGCTACCTCTCCCCTGGCTCTGCTTTTGGCTCTCTGTGCTCCCAAGCCAAGAAGGTCTCAAGAAGATCCCCTCTGCTGTAAGGAGGACTTCTCCCCAGTTGTAGCTGATGAGCAATGCTGGCTGGCAGTGGAAGCACTTTGCAGGAGAGCTGGGAAATGGGAGGCTGTGCTGAGTCTCATTCTCTCCTCCAGTCCTGCCCCCTTCATATTTCTGTAACTCCATCATTAGCAGCAGGATTCTTCCCTCTTCTCATTGCTGCAGGGCAAAGGAGAATCTGGTCCTTTGTTAGGCAGAGGCTTGATCTGACACTGGTGAGCAGTTCAAGCCAAGTTGGAGGTACAGAAAATGGAAGCTCATTTCTTCTGTGACAAAGGCACAATTCAATGTTCCTTTCCCATTTGATACCTTGAATAATGATATAAAAAAAATATATATATTTCATCCCAGAAAGTAAATCTCCTTCCTCAGAAGGATAATGAAGCCTGGTCCTTTTCTGATGCCATTTAAAAGGATGTTCCTTGCATCCTGCAACATATTGTTTATATCCTTCTATTGTTGTTTTGCCTCCATTAGGGAAAGGTTAGGCACTGGCTGTGGCCACTGCACATCTGTCAGCAACCATCTGAGGATGCTTTCAATATGTGAAGCACCACTTGGAGAAGGACTCTGTGGAAATTAGTGAAGTCTGCCTGCTGAAATGATAGATATTTGAAGGGTATGAAACTTGTCCCTGACAGTGTTGGGACTTTAGTGTTGGGCTTAACACTCATCCTAGGGAGGCCAAAGAGGGGACAGTCAGCTGCTTGCATGCTGACCCCTCTGCAGGGTTGCTCCCTTTTTGGGGTGCTCCATCATGTAGCTCTGCAAGGCTGGTGCAAGAGCTGTGTTGGGATCTCTCTGCTTTGAGTGCTTTAAGGAAAATATATTTTAAAACAAATCTCCCAGACCTGTTGAGTGCTCACGTGCTGGGGAGCATGTGGTGAGGGACTGGAACATCTGTCTGAGGAGGACAGGCTGAGAGCCCCTGGGGCTGTTGAGCTTGGAAAAGAGAGGGCTGAGAGAGGATCTTCATAGAATCAGTCAGGGCTGGAAGGGACCACAAGGATCAGCCAGTTCCAACCACCCTGACAGGGACACCTCCACTAGCTCAGGCTGCCCACAGCCTCATCCAGCCTGGCCTTAAACACCTCCAGGGATGAGGCTTCCACCACCTCCCCGGGCAACCCCTGCCAGGCTCTCACCACCCTCATGCTCAACAACTTCTTCCTAACCTCCACTCTGACTCTCCCCATTTCCAGCTTGGTTCCATCCCCCTCAGTCCTATCCCTCCCTGACTGCCTCAAAAGTCCCTCCCCAGCTTCTTGTAGCCCCCTTCAGATCCTGCAAGGCCCCAAGAAGGTCTCCTGGGAGCCTTCTCCTCTGCAGCCTGCACAGCCCCAACTGCCTCAGTCTCTGCTCACAGCAGAGCAGCTCCAGCCCTCTGAGCATCCTCATGATCTTATTAATGGCTACAGATCTGAGGGGTGGGTGTCAAGAAGGGGTCAGGCTCTTCTCAGTGGTGGCCTGCAAGAGGGCAATAGGCAAGGGACACAGACTGGAGCCCAGGAGGTTCCACCTCAACATGAAGAGAACTTTCTTTGGTGTGAGGGTGACAGAGCCCTGGAGCAGGCTGCCCAAAGAGGTTGTGGAGCCTCCTTCTCTGGAGACTTTCAAAACCCTTCTGGGTACTTTCCTTTGTGACCTGCCCTAGGTAACCTTGCTTTGGTAAGGGGACTGGGCTCAATGATCTCCAGAGGTCACTTCCAACCTGCTCCTCCATTCTCTGCTTCTTTGAATGACCTCCACACCATAGGGAAACCATTGTTGTGTTGATCATGAAGATGGATCATGTGCTATGTGCCATGAGTGTCTCCTAGCCCAAGGCATCCACAGTGCTGGTTTCTTTACCTTGGCAGGCTTTAAAGTCCAAGAGAGAGCCTTGGGAGGTCCACAGTGCTGTTAGCTCTTCATAAAGAGCTGAGTTGGTTCCAGCTGAAAGAAGTCCTCTTAAGAGAGGGAAATGGATCCCCCTAGATTTGAAGTGCTCCAGAAAAGGATGTTTTGTGGAAGGGTTTCTCATTTGTTCTTACTAAGTGCTGTGGCAGTCTTAAATTAGAGAACAAATTACAACCTGGTTTTGGCTTAGGAATCAAATGCTGAGGGCTATTATGGGGAGTTTTTCTCCCTCCTTTTTGTCCATGAGTGCAGTTAGAAATGAGACTTCACCAAAACATAGCCAATCTGAACCTAGCAGTCAATTCTGTTCACCCCTTGTTAGCTGTTTGATTGAGAGCTATGCAAATTGAAGAAGAAAAGTATTGATTTGCTTTTGGGATTGAAAACTAAGATTAAATAGAATATGTCTGAGGGTGAAAATGAGGTTTTAAATGAATGGCAGAGAGTGGTGAGGGGAAAAATAAAATGGTGCAATGCAATTTTAATAGTAGTGGCAGCAAGTTCTGAGTTTCTTTGGTTGTTAGACATAGGTGGAAGTCAGAAGATACAGAAACTACATCAGAGAATCATGGACTTGGAGCCTTGAGCACCCCCAGGGAGGAGGCAGCCACAACACCCCTGGGCAGCCTATTCCAGGCTCTCACCACCCCTGTACTGAAGAACCTCTTCCACAGCTCCACTCTAACCCTGCTCTCCCTCTGCTTCAAACCATTCCTCCTTGGCCTGTCTCAGACATCCTCATGAGAAGTCTCTCTGCAGCCTTCCTGGAGGCCATCTCTAAGGTCCCCCTGGGGTCTTCTCCTCTCCAGGCTGGACATCCTCAGCTCCCTCAGCCTGTCCTCATAGCAGAGGTGCTCCAACCCTTGGATCACCTTTGTGGTCTGCTCTGGACTTGCTCCAGCAGCTCTGTGTCCCCCTTCTGCTGGGGACACCAGACCTGGAGGCAGTGTTTGAGCTGGGGTCTCAGCAGAGCATAGGGGCAGAGTTGCTCCTCTTGCCCTGCTGCCCACACTCCTCTTTGATGCTAGCTTGAGAATTTGGATCAAACCAGGAGAACAAGTCTGGGTTTGTAGTAGCAGAACATGTCTCAGCTGCCAAGGCTGTTTGGACAGGAGGGTGTTTACTGTCCAAGCTGATGGTTTTCCATGAAGAATTCTGGCTTTGCTGTTGTATGTGAAATTCATAGGTAAAGGGAGTGAAAAAAGTTGACTATAATTGAAATGCTTCAGTACAGAGACTCTGCTAGAAGCCCTTTGGAGCTATTTGTTGTGTAGAGCACATGTGGTTTGTTCACTTCCCTGTCTGCTGTCAGCTCCTGGTGACTTTCCCTGATTGCTCAAGGTGACATGGAAGTGTGAGGTAATAAATATCAAGTGCAGCAATCCTTAAAGGAAGTGGCTGTGGAAGTGCTGTTAGCAGAATCAAGGGGAGACATTTGAATTTGTATCCCAACAAAAAAGTCCCAAGAGAAATTGCCTTCTGTTTGCCTCTTTTTGTAATTCAAATATGATAATACAAGTGCAAGCTGTTGGAACAGACATGCCTGGCAGAGGGGTTTGTTGGAAGAGCTCAAGGCCCTGGTGAACACACTTCTCTTTGGAGAGGGGGAGGAAGGGAGAGGGAAGAGCTTTCTGGGGATTCATAGAATGGTTTGAGTTGAAAGAGACCTGTAAGGTCATCCAGTTCCAACCCAGCACAGACTGCCCAAAGCCTCATCCAACCTACCTTGAACACCTCCAGGGAGGGGGCATCCACAGCCTCCCTGGGCAGCGTCTGTCAGGGTCTCACCATACTCAGTCTAAAGAATCTCCTCTTGATCTCCAGTCTCACTCTCCCCTCTTCCAGCTGAAAGCCACTGCCCTTTGTCCTGTCACTACAAGACCTTGTAAAAAGTGCCTCAGAATGTCAGGGGCTGGAAGGGACCTCCAAAGCTGGTCTGGGCCAAACCCCTGCCAAAGCAGATCACTCAAGAATGCATCCAGACAGTTCTGGAATATCTCCAGAGAGGGAGACTCCAGAACCCCTCCACAACCCGCCATGGCAGCCTGTTCCAGGGCTCTGTCATCTTCACAGTAAAAAAATTCTTCCTGAGGTTCATATGGAACCTTCTGTGCCTCAGCTGCCACCCATTGCCCCTTGGCCTGGCACTGGGCATCACCCAGCAGAGCCTGGCTCCAGCCTCCTGCCACTCACATATTTATAAGCATTAATCAGGTCACCTCTTTAGTCTTCTCCTCTCCAAGCTCCCAGCCCCAGCTCCCTCAGGCTCTCCTAAGGAAGATGTTCAACTTCCTTAATGATTTTTGTGGCTCCCTTCAGGTACTGGCAGGCTGCTCTGAGGTCTCCCTGGAGCCTTCTCTTCTCCAGGCTGAGCAGCCCCAGCTCTGCCAGCCTGTCCCCCTGAGGGCTGTGCTCCAGCCCTCTCATGAGCAGTGGAGTCTCTGCTTACTCAGGATGTTGTTTTCATTATTTTTTTCACCTGAAGGTTTAAGGTCCTGGTCCCTGCAGTGACCTCAATGCTGCAAGTCAGTTCTGCATCATCTCCTACAAAACTTTTCAGTGTCTCCTTCTCTCTTCTGAGCCTGAGGTGCTAAAAAGGAACAGTGGCTTGCCTGCAACTGCCAGAAGTCCAGAGGAGGCTTACCTTAACTTCTGTGCTTTTACATGAAAAGCATAGAATGGCCCAGGCTGGAAGGGACCCCCAAGGGTCACCCAGTCCAACCCCTGCCCCACAGTCAGCAGGGACATCCTCAGCTAGAGCAGGTTGCTCCAGTGATGTTCAAAGATGCAAGCCAGGAACTGAAACACAGTGAGGAGGAGGGAAAAAGAGTGTTTGCAGCCCCCTCTGACCTTAGGTTCTGGAGTCTTTCTCTGCAGACTTTCAAGGCAACCTGGATGTGTTCCTGTGTGACTTGCCCTAGGTGATCCTCCTGTGGCAGGGGTTTGGACCTGGGGGTCCCTTCCAACCCCTAACACTGTGTGATGCTGTGATTCTCTCTGAAGAAGCTCTGCCCACTGTGGCATTCTCTTGAACCTGCCAATTCTCCATCAAACAATTAATGCTGTGAGAATTTCAGGGACTGAGTCTCCTGAATGCTTGGTTGGGTGAGGTTGTAGCTGGGGTGAAGGTCTGTGTGGGAGCAAAGCCCTTTCCTGCTGGCCCTGAGGGAGCACTGAGTTTTACAGCTGGGCACACAGCTTTGTCCCTGATAATGGCAAATGAAGTTGTAGCTGCTTTGAGGTCTTTTTGTGGTGACATGGATTAGGTGAGCAGGGGAATAGACTAATAATGAAAATTTATCATGAGGAAATCTTTAAATTAGACCTTCTCCACTGCTTGTGGGATGGATTTCACCTTGAACCTTAGTTCACCCTTCTTAACTTTTTTTTTTTTTTTGCTTTTGAGATGAAGGAGTCCTAACACCTGAAATGAAAATGAGTTTGTTTGAGCCCAGTGGATAAACCATTTAAATGCAAATATTCTTTTACTGGAAAATAATTGAAATACAAATTGAAAAAAGATAATAATTAGCACCTTTTAGAGGAGGCAGAGTGAGAAATGCTGCTTCTGAGCGCAGCCTGTTTGCAGGGGTCTGAACCAATGTTGGCTTCCCCTTTCTGAGTTTATATTTCAGTGGTGAGTTGAGAGGAACTGACAGGGGGAAAAATCAGACCTGTGAGAGGGATAAAAGCTGAGAGACCCAAGACTCCTGTAGGAGAGATCATAGAATGGCTTAGACTGGAAGTGACTTCAGAGATCATCTGCTCCAAGCCCCCTCTATGGGCAGGGACACCTCTCAGCTAGACTTGGCTGCTCAAGGCCTCATCCAGCCTGGCCTTCAGCACCCCCAAGGAGGAGGAATCCACAGCCTCCGTGGGCAGCTTGTGCCAGACTCTAACCACCCTCATCCTGAAGAGCTTCTTCCTCAGCTCTAGTCTAGCCCTGCTCACCCTCAGCTTCAATCCACTCCTTCTTGCCCTGTCTCAGACACCCTCGTGGAAAGTCCTTCTGCAGCTTTCCTGCAGGATCCTTTCAGCTACTGGCAGGCAGCTTTCAGGTCCCCCTGGAGTCTCCTACTTTTCCAGGCTGAATGCTCCAAGATCCCTCAGCCTGTCCTTGTAGCAGAGGTGCTCCAGCCCTTGGCTCCACAACTTCCCTGGGCAGCCTATTCCAGAGTCTCAGCACCCTCATCCTGAAGGACTTCTGCCTCAGCTCCAGTCTAATCCTGGTCTCTGTCAGCTTCCATCCCCTCCTCCTTGTCCTGTCTCAGACTCCCTCCTGAACAGTCACAGCAAACCTTGCCTACCCTGTGCTGTTTTTATAGATGTCTGGACTGGAAGTGAGGGGGGTGGGGGGGAATAAATCTGGATTTGTTTGACAGATGCAGGGAGAAAATAAGTACAAATTTCAGAAGCTTTTGAATCATTCTGAATGCTTTCATTGAGGCTTGGGCTCCTGGGGCAAGATTTGCAAGGCTGTTTAGATGCCTAAATAAGTGTGCACTTGCCCAGTGGGGTTTTATGAGAGGATCTGTTAGCTGCAGAGCTCAGGTGCATTTGTAAAGGCTACAAAGCATCTGTCTGCACTCTGAGGTTATGCTAAAAGGTCTGCAGACCTGGTCCACTGAAGTTCCTTTTGGAAAGGCACTTGTGGTCCTCAGGTGAACTCCTTTTGGTGCTGTGAAGGATTGCACAAAGGAGTTGCCTTGCCAGGATGGAGTGTGAAAAGAAACTTCTTTGCTGAAAGGGTTCCCCAGATTGGAGCAGGCTCCTCAGAGAGGTGGTTGGATCCCCATCTCTGGAGGTGTCTCAGAGAGGCAGAGATGTGGTGCTGGGGGAAGTGGCTTAGCTCCAGACCTGGTAGAGTCGGAGGATGTTTGGATTTCATCTTCAAGGTCTCTTCCAACTTGGATCATAGAATGGCTGAGGTTGGAAGGGACCTTAAAGATCATCTAATCCCAGCTCCCTGCCATGGGCAAGGACACCTCTCACTAGACCAGGCTGCTCAAGGCCCCCTCCAACTTGGACATCTTCAGGGCTGGGGCATCCAAACCTCCCTGTGCAACCCATTCCAGAGTCTAGCTAAGAGGTGTCCCTGCCTGTGGTGGGGAGGTCAAAGCAGATGATCTCTAAGGTCCCTTCCAAGCTAAACCACTCTCTGTTTCTATTCTGTTTAGTGGTGACCTTGCAGTGCTGGGTCAAAGGTTAGACTCAGTGATCCCAAATGTCTCTTCCAACCATTCTGTGGAAGGGAACTGACACTTGGGTTCCACTGAAGGACACTGGGGCAACCCAAAAGCCCTGGAGGGAAGTGAGAGGAAACCCCAGCCAGGCAGTCACTGCCACTAGAGACAGCATGGGCACAGTATCCATTAATTGGTTAATGCTTGTGAAGTGCTTTCAAGATGGAAATAGCTCTCTGAGTGCTTGGTGGCATTATTATGCTGACAATGGCTATGGAGAAGAGTGGCAGCGCTCAGGGAGCAGTCAAAATTGATTAAATGGCAATTCTGAAACAAAGTTTTGCAGGGAGGAAATTAGATCCCTTGAGAAGAGGCCACTCTGGGTACTGGGGGTAACTGTGGTGCTGAGAGGCCACTCTGGCTGGGTGCTGGGGGTCACTGTGGTGCTGAGCACAGCTGAGCACATGATTTCCAGCAGTGGCTTGGCCTGCTCCAGATGCCCAATTTCTGCAGCAGTGATGTAGCTGTGAACTTTTCAGGTAATTACTGCTCTTGACGAGTTAATGAGTGGCTGCTGGTGAGGGGTGGAACTGTTGAAACATTAGGGAGAGCACTTGGGGGGGTGAAATTTGAAGGTCACAGCGTTTACAGGAAGGCTGGAGAGGAACTTTTCCTAAGGGTGTCTAGCAGTAGGATGAGGGGGAAGGGTTTGAAGCTGAGGGAGAGCAGGTTTGGACTGGACCTTAGTAAGAAGCTCTTTAGTGCAAGGGTGGTGAGAGTCTGGAACAGGATGCCCAGGGAGGCTGTGGCTGCCTCCTCCCAGGCCAGGTTGGGTGAGACCCTCAGCAGCTGAGTCTGGTTGGGAAGTGTCCCTGCCCATGGCAGGTTGGAATAGATGATCTCTGAAGTCCCTTCCATCCTGCTTGGGGAGGTTGGAGTACATAATCTCTGAGGTCCCTTCCAACCTAAGCCACCCTATGAGTCTGGAGTCAGGCTCATCATGTTGCTAAGAAGCCCCTGGCCTGATTCCAGCTCCAAATTTTGTGTGAGGCTCATTGCTAAGAACAGTCCCAACCTGCTTGCTCTGGGGACATCACTTCTCTCTTTGCATCTCCTGCTGCCTCTTCCAAACCACTTCCCTTGGCTTCCTGCAAGGCCCACACTATTCAGCAGGAAACCCCAAGCACTTGGTGCTGCTGAATACCACAGGCACAAGAACATTGGGAAGGGAGAGAAGGAAGCAAATTGTGACCCCTGATGAAGCCACACAGCAGCAAAGCTGCCCTGGTCCACAGCACTGCCAGACTCTGACCGCTTTTAGAGCACTCCAAGAAATTCCTTTGTATGCCTAAAATCCAGAGTGGGGTTTTTCCCCCTCTTTTTTCCCCTTTTCCTCTCTTTTTTGGTTGTGTTTAGTTTTTTTTTTTTTTTTTTTTAGGCTGCCCTGTAATGAAGCTGCAGTTGAGCTGCTGCATGTGTGCCTTTGCCTAGCAACTGTGCCTAGCAACGTCAGAGCATCGCAGCGAGCCTGGCGTTGGGGACGGTGCCGCTGGCTGTCAGGGAGCTGGCTGGAATGGTAATTTGTGATGAAAGATACTACAGCCTCTTTTCATCAGGCTTGCAAAGCCTTGTTCTTAATTTCTTGACCTTCAGACTCCCTTGAAATACCTACAGACAGCTTCCTGCTACTGCCCTGCGAAAAAGCTGAGAGTTGCCTGGTGGCAGCTAAACCCTGCTGCAGTAAGGGGGGTGTGGGTTGTGTGTGCTTTGAGACCACCTAGAATTCTTTGGGTTGGAAAAGACCCCCAAGATCATTGAGTCCAACTATCCCCCTAAGACCAGCATGCCCACTAAACCCTGTCCCAAAGTATAAGACCTCCAAAGAGCATCAAGTCCGACTGTCAACCCAACGCCACCATGGCCATTACACCACCTCCTGAAGTGCCATGGCCACACATCTTGAACACCCCCTGGGATGGTGACTCCTCCCTGGGCAGTCTTGTTCACCAGCCTTTGGACTTCCATGACACTTACTGTGTGGCACAGAGTGGGAAGAAGCAGATTCAGTTTACATGAGGACTTCTCCAGTCACTATGCTGATGAAGCTCAACTTGGCTTAAAGCAGGGTGAGCTGTAGTATGTTTGGCCTTGCTGACAAGATTCCTGGGCTTTGTTCACTGTTCCAAGGTTCAGGGGGTTCTTTCTCTTTGTGTGTGTTCTTTGAATCACCAGACTCTGCTTGGCTGAACACCATCTCTGTAGGTTAGCAGAGCATGCAAAGAATCTCTTCTGCTGTGGTACAGACAGAGCCCATTTCACTGCCTTGTTGGACTGTGCATGTTTCAGGAGCCTTCCAGATGAGCAGTCAGTGTGGTCTTTGTCACTGTGTTTTCAAGGAAGATTGTCAGAACTGAGACTTGGTGATAAGATTCAGAGTGGTTCAGATTGGAAGAGACCTTTAAGGTCATCCTCCAGTTCCAACCCCCTTGCTGCAGGGACACCTCCCACCAGAACAGGCTGCTCAAGGCTGCATCCAGCCTGACCTTAAACACCTCCAGGGAGGGAGCATCCACAGCCTCCCTGGATAACCTGTTCAGGGTCTCCCTACCCTCACCAGAAAGAATTTCTTTGTAGTGATCCTGCTGGTGCTGAACCGAATTGTTGGTTCTGAATTGGCACTGAATTGTTCTCAGCAAAGGCAGAGGCTGCAGGAGTTTGCCCACGTCCCCAGGACACAGGATGTGGCCTCTGGTCTCTAGCATAAGACACAGAGCAGAAAAGCTTTCATCCATCTGCTTGGAATCAAGTGCTTTATTTAGAGGACACCTCCAGTATGGGGTGCTCCTCTCCTCCAGCTTCAGTCCATTCCCTCTCACCCTATCACTGCAGGCCCTTGCATGCTGTGTGCTGCAGTAGTTAGTAACATAGGATTTTAAATTCCTCATCAGTACTGGCCAAGGAAAGTTTTCTTTGTAATGGTGTTTGAAAGGTTCTCCAAGGTGATGTTCATTGCTCTGGATATTGGACCAGGGGCTGCATGGAGCTATGTGTGCCTGCATCTCTCTCCAACCAGCCAACGTGAGATAGTGCAAGTGAAATGCGATAGATTTGAAAATCACTGCTCTAAGTAGTCAGCAGAATCCATATTCCTTAATATCTTGATGAACACAGACTTCTCTATTTACTTTGGCCTTGCTTTTATTAGAAAGAATGTCTTAGCAAGGGTATTCCAGGTGCTTTATTAAAATAGCTACAGAGTAACTTATTAATATCTTCTATTATTGATTAGTCCTGAGGCCCTCCTGCCTCCCTTTCCAGCAGTGAAGCAGGGAATCCATCTCCCTTTCCCCTCACTACATGCAATTCTTTACTCCTAAACACTTGTCCTGTTTTCTGGCTGGCTTTGATTCTGTTTAGATTGGGAGCTTTACAGATGGGTAAGTGGCACATAAATCTGCAGGAGTGAGTGAGGGAGACACAGCCTGCACCTGGGGAAAGGCAGCACGGCGCTGAGATGTCTCTTTGATAACCCAGCAGCTGCCTGTGGTGTGCCATTCGCTACAGAACAGCTCCGTGCCAGGGGTGGGGGGGCTGAGTCCCCCTTCTGGTAGCAGCTGTTTTGTTTCATAGGATGGCTTGGGTTGGAAGGGCTCTGACAGATCATCTATTCCAACACCCCTGCCCCTTGCAGGGACACCTCTCAACTAGACTCAGCTGCTCAGGGCCTCGTCCAACCCGACCTTGAACACCGCAAGGAAAGAGGAATCCACAGGCTCCCTGGGAAGCCAGTTCTGGAGTCTCAGCATCCTGCTGCTGAAGAACTTCTTCCTCAGATCCAGGCTCACCCTGCTCTCCCTCTGCTTCAAACCATTCCCCCTTTTCCTGTTGCTGGACATCTATTGCTGCAGCCTTCTTGTAGGACCCCTTCAGGTTTTAAAAGGCAGCTCTCAGGTCCCCCTGGAGCCTCCTCTTTTCCAACTCCCTATCCTTATAGCAGAGGCACATGAAAAGTGAAGTCCCTTCTTTTCCAGGTCATTTCAGGGTAGGGATGATGTAGGCTGGCAGGGGGCAGCCTGTGTCAGGTCAGCATGCCATGGCCCCCTCCCTCTGTTAAGGACAGAGGACTTCAGCCTCAAGGGAAGATCTGGCAGCAGCTGTGATGATGTTACGAGCAGGGCACTCAGAGAGGCACTTTCTGGCTTAACCAAATGAGGCATCACTTTGCAGCAGCTGAAGTCTCTGGCCTCTCAGCATGTCAGCAGGCTGCAGTGCAGCTGGGAGACAGGACATATGTGCAGTGTCATGTTCTTCTGATTTCAAGTGTAGTCCTGCAAGGCCTTTTGATGTTACCTGAAATTGGATGTTTCCTCCTTTCTCTGCAACCTGCCGGAGCAGCTCTGACTTTGCTGTCTCTGGCCTTTGGAGGTTCAGTCATGAAATAGAAACCCAAAGCATAATAAAGCAGAAAATCCTTCCTTCCAAGGAGGTTACCTTGGCCTGGAGGTGGGAATGTAGTGGTGAAGGTGACAGTTGGCATCCCAACCACATGGATGAGGCAGTGTTGAGCTCGGGCTCTGGCTTAGCAGAAGCACTCTGTCTGATTTCTGACTTTTCAGAGCAGCTGTGGTGAGTCCAGAACCTCAGTGGGGCTTCAGAAACATCACTGAACAGGGAAGCATCACACTTGTTGGGTTCATTTACCCCATAATTGTTCTTTGCAGCACTTTGGATCTGTTGACCTCAAGATTTCCAGTGCCAGGATCCTTTGTAGAAATGCTCTTGCATTTGTAGAGAGTTGAGAAGAGCAGACACGAGGCTGTTCCACTTCTTTGTGTTTCACAGGTGCCCACAGGCACGATGAGCTGCAGGCTGCACATCAACTGTCTCAGGAGAAGGTGGTAGGGAGAGCAAACTGTGCTTCAAGTCCAGTAGCTATGAGAAAATATCATGGTCTGGAGGAAGAACAGGTTGAACCTGGGCCAGATGTTAAGGAAATGGAGAGCTGCAAGGCTCTCATCCAGGCCTTTCTCAGTCTGAAATGTGGTGTTTCTGAGATAGGTTGGAGATGTTACATGATGGTGGTGCAGGCTGGCAGTGCTCAAGGCTGCTGCAGTGCCAACTGGAGCTCCCAGACCTCTCTTTTCTCGTGCAGCTTCCAGCTGTGTGGTGGTTTGAGCACCAAGGTCAGCAACGTGAGCGGAAATCCCAGCTCCAGTGTGCAGGAGGTGTAGGATGACAGGGAGTGGATTGAGGCTTGAGAAGGGGAGAGTGAGACTGCAGATGAGGAAGAAATTCTTCCCAGTGAGGGTGGGGAGACACTGGAACAGGTTGCCCAGGGAGGTTGTGGTTGCCTCCTCCCTGGAGGTGTCCAAGGACAGCAACCTGGGCTAGTGGGAAGTGTCCCTGCCCATGGCAGGAGGGTTGGAACTGGTTGATCTTTAAGGTCCTTCCAACCCAACCCATTCTGTGAATCTATGACATTTGCTTAATGTTCCAGGAGAAATATTTTTGGTTGAGAGAGGAAGGGGGAAGGACACAGATGGGACAAGCAAGATGCATTAGTGCAGCATCTTTGCTCCATGCCACCTTCTCTGTCCCTCTCTCCCTTCTGTTTGGGGAGGAATTGTTGTGCTAAGGCTGGAACCAGGCAGAAATGTATCAGATCTCTGCAGTAACAGCCTGGAAGCCTGGGCAGCACTGAGAGGGACAAAGTGATGACAGAGTAGGAGTGAAAGACTGTTGGAAGGGGGAGGAAGTGATGTCTTTCTCCAGGGAGCTGGAGGTGGCCGAGCCGGTTCCAGACGCGATCTGTTTGCTTTGCGGCACCGCAGCTCTCTGCCGTCCTGCTGAAAGCTCCCAGGCTGCTTTTGATTTCAGGTGGATGTCATCATTCTTTTGGGGCTTGGCAGCAGTGGCATGAGCTGGATTCAGATAAAATGCATGTTCTGTGCCCTTGCATTCTTCAGTTTATCACTCCTTGCTGGGAGAGAAAAAAGGCAGTGGCTATCTGAGGCATAAATCATCCCCTTGATGATGTTCTTGGATCCGGTGGCTTTTGATTAAAAGTTATAGTTAATGGAATGTCTCTGCATTATTTATTACCCAGAAGGCTTTGATATAAGACTGTGGGTTAAGTTAAAACTATGAAAAGGTGAATACTTAGGGAAACAAGGCTTAGATTTATGAAGTGTGAAGGTACTTCCCCTGTTTGTTCACTTAAATTGTGTGAGCAGGAGAGTCAGAGCAGGGAAGGGGCAAACTGCTTGTGGTTGTCTGGAATGGCTTCTGACTGCTGGGGAAGGAAGTGTAATTAGTGGCTGAGAAATGATTCCAAACAGTAAACACTGGGGAAAGGAACATTCTTCCTATTTAGATGGCAGCCCAAACAGTGCTTCTTAACATTTTTCCTATGTTGGTGGCAGCCCAAACAGTGATTTTGAAAAATGGGCTTGGTAGAGGTGAACTGTTGAAGGCAAGGAGGGAGGTTGTAGGATGTGCTTTCTGGGGAGAAGGTTGTGCAAAGTCCTGTGTGAAGAAGCTGGCTGTGAACATTGCACAACCCAGTCCTGACACACTCTGTTCTGGGGGCTTCAGAGCAGAGTTTGTGGCCTCAGGTCAAGCAGAGTGCTCAGTAGGGACCTGAGGGGTCACTGCAAGGGTGACAGAACACAGGAGCAGGCTGCCCAGGGGGCTCTGGAGTCTCCTTCCCTGGAGATACTCAGACCCTGCCTGACTGCTTTCCTGTGTGATCTGCTCTGGCAGGAGGTTGGACTGGATGAACTTTTCTCTTCCAGCCCCTGGCATTCTGTGAGGTGCTGGTCCTGTGCTCCAGTTCTGAGAGGAGCTGACCAAGCCTTGCGTGGCTGTGTGTGTGTCATCCCACGGTGCAGGCTGGAGCACATCTGCACCAGGTTTGGCATCCTCTGCCCTATTCCTCACAGCCCCCAGGTGTGCTCTGAAGGGATGCTCAAATCCTGTGTCAGCTCTGAGTTGGGCTCTAGAGTTTGGGCTTGGAGAACTTTTGCCCAGTGAAGGTGACTGTGGGCAGTGATGCCAGCAGAGTGAAGTGAGAGGCTGCTGCTGTACAAGCAGGATTTGCCTCTTGGTTCAGGGCAGGATGAAATGTTTTCTGTGTGCCTGCAGGAGATGGCTTTCACTTTCCTCGAGGAAAGGCTTCTTTATGTCCATCTGTGTGATCCAATAGGCTGCAGCCACACAAACCAGAAACATTTGTGCCTAAGTAACAATAACTAAAGAAACTTAGAGTCCCCAAACCTACTGCATGAAGGGGGGAGAGAGCCATGCATCAGGGCTGGATGAGGCTGCTGAGAGCAAGCCAGTGTGTATGATTTGATATTTGTTCCTTCTGAGTTGTGCAGTGACCATACATCAGTTTGCTAAATTAGATTTCTGCTGGGGAAACCAACTGCATCAGCTTAGATTTTAGGAAGCACTTCAGAAATAAATTCTGCTTCCCTCTCTCTAAAGTGTTGCTTCCTTAGGTATTAATAAGCTCTAAGTCAACATAGTTCAAATGCTTCCTTGATTTACACTGCAGTGGATCTGGCCTGGGAAGTTTAAGGAACTGGAGGCAGGTGGGGGATGAAGTTTTGTACCCATTTCTCTGTCACTTGTATTGTGGGGCAGCAGCTTTGTTATCCAGCTCCTGGCAGCCTGGGGAAGAGTTGTAGGTAGAGAATTTGAATGCACAAATTCATCTGAGGACTTTGGGCTGCTGAAATTCTTCAGCAAGTGATGAGACCGAGAGCCAGCTGCTGAGGGTGCAGCAGGGGAAGCTCATTCCAGTTTGGAAGAGTTGCTGCTTGAAGGAAATCAGAGAAGTGCTGGAGTGGTTGAGTGGCCCCTTGTAAATGTGACCTGGCTTGGTGGGATCCATGTGCAGTGACCACCAGGACTGCCTGTCACAAGACAGGAGAGCCAGGTGGTGCTTCCCACCGAGCTGTAGCTGCAGAATCAGAGCTGTTTCAGTTGGAAAAAAACCTCTGAGATCATCAAGTCCAACCATTAACCATGGGCATTAAAGCACATCCCCAGGTGCCATGGCCACAGTTTCTTGAATGCCTCCAGGGGTGGTGACTCCTCCACCTCCTGTCATTTGGGAGTGAACTGGTTCTGCTCCAGAACTCAGCTGGCAGTGCTCTGCAGCTGGAGTGGCTGACCTGAGGCTGGTCCTCCACTCGTGTCCAAACCTCAGACACACAGTGTAAAGAAGCCTGCCAGCAGCTTATCTCTCCAGTCACAGTTTGTACTGTCAGAAGTCTCTTTTTATTCTGAGTGCAAGGACATTTTCCTACCCAACAGACCTGATTGATACCAGAATGAAGCTTGAGGACTTTGCAGCTTTCCCACTTAAGCAGGAGGCAGCCAGAGCTGTGTCCAGCTGATACTTAGTTCTTGGTTAGGTGTCCACTCATGTTAAGCTTTGTGGTGTGTGGATTTCAGTGTGTTCTGAAATGCCCAAGGCAGGCCCTGCTGCTGTTGGCAAGGCAGCCCTGCTGGGAGCATATTGCAAAGTAAATATTTCATCATTTCCCTGCTGCACATGAGCCAGGAGTGAAGCTTGATCGTGTTTACATTGCTCAGACTGGAGTGCACAAAACGAGTAGTGCAAGTGGACACTGGGAAGGCTGATGCCTGAGTTCTGTTGCTGAGGAAGTGGTTGTGCCCCTGGATGAGAATCAGAGAACCACAGAATGGCTCAGGTTGGAAGGGACCTCAGAGATCATCTACTCCAAGCCCTCTGCCATGGGCAGGGACACCTTCCACTAGCCCAGGTTGCTTAAGGTCTCATCCAACCTGGCCCTGAGCAGCTCCAGGCAGGAGGCAGCCACAACCTCCCTGGGTAACCTGTTCCAGAATCTCACCCACCCTGTGCTGAAGGACTTCTTCCTCAGCTCCACTCTAACCCTGCTCTGCCTCAGCTTCAGACTGTTCCTTGTCCTGTCTCGAGATGCTCTCATGCAAAGTCTCTCTGCAGCCTTACTGCAGGATCCCTTCTGGCACTGACAGCAGCTCTAAGGCCTCCTTGGAACCTTCCCTCCAGGCTGCACCCCCCCCAGCTCCCTCAGCCTGTGCTCACAGCAGAGCTGCTCCAGCCCTTGGCTTATCTTTGTGACCTCCTCTGGGCTCACTCCAGCAACTCTGTGTCCTCCTCCTGTTGGGGACACCAGAACCAGAGGCAGAACTGGAGGTGAGGTCTCAGCAGAACAGAGTAAAGGAGCAGAATCCCCTCTCTTGCCCTGCTGCCCACACTGCTCTTGCTGCAGCCTAGCACGTGGTTTTTCTGCAGAGATGTTTTCCTGCAAAGCCCCAGGCCCTCCACAAGTGTCAGTTCCCTTGGCTTGTAGGGTTTCTTTTTTTGCCCCCCTCCACCTTAGATTGTGATCCCTTTGGAGAAGGGCTCTGTCCACTGAACAGTGCCAAGCATGATAATGCTTTTGTCCTTGTCTGGAAACTTGAGTTCTACTGCAATAAAATTACCCTGATGCAATCATTACAAAGATATACTCCCATAATAAACCACTTTCCAGAATTGCAGATAGCAGCTCGTGCTGGCAGAGTGCAAGCTGGAATCCTCTCTCTTCCCAGCCTGTCACAAAGCAGGACACTTGCCCATAAATGCATCTCCCCTGATGAGTTTCATGGTGATGTTACACCTTCAGAAGGTCTGAGCCCAGGAATAATAGTATTAGAAGCTGGAATAGCTACAGGAATGCTTCACTGCCAGGCTGAGCCTGCTGGGGGTGACCCACAGCTGAAAGGAGGTTGGAGCCAGGTAGGGCTTGGTCCCTCCTTCCCAGCAGCAAGTGCAGGGTGAGAGGAAACAACCTCACACTGCACCAAGGGAGGTTTAGGTTGGACATGAGGAACAGTTTCTTCCCCTGAAGGGTTGTACAAGGCCTGCCTCAGGCTGTGGTGAGATCCTTGTGTCTGGGGAGGGGGG
>VWZE01026256.1:386281-425818 GCA_013396675.1 Eubucco bourcierii
CAGGCTGCTCTCCAGCAGTCACCTCCCAGCCTGTCCTGCTGCAGTTTATTCTTCCTCCCCAGGTGCAGGACTCTGCACTTGTCCTTGCTGAACCTCCTTTGGCTCCTCTGTGCCCAGCTCTGCCTGCTCAGGTCCCTCTGGATGCCCTCACAGCCTGCAGCTGTCTCAACCAAGCCTCCCAGCCTGGTGTCAGCAGCAAAGCTGCTGAGCAGCCTCCGTCTGTGCCCTCAGCAATGGCACTGATGGAGATACTGAACAGCACCAGACCCAGCACTGATCCGTGCAGGACTCCACTGCCTACAGCTCTCCAGCTGGCCCTGGCACCACTGATCACTACTCTTTGTTCAAGGTGTGTGGAGGTGCTTTGTGTTCAGGTCCTGGCCCAGAATGCTCCAGCACACCTGGAAGAATGTTGTCCTCTGTCAGCTGTGAATTCCCCTGCAACTTCTCAGCACAGACACAGGCATTGTCCTTTCACACCTTGCTGCTTATTCGTGCTCCTGGGCCAAAGGGATAACAAAGAGTGATTTTTGCAGGCCTTCAGAGCAGACAGCAGAGTGTTTCTTCTTGTGTTCTTTAGATCTCAGGTAAGGTTTTGTCAGTCAGGCTTGGGCTGAACGAACTCAAACCTGAAAACAGATTACAGAGTATGCAGAGATTCTTCCCAGATCACTTTCCTGTGCCTGCTGACATTTTCCAGCAGTGGCCAATATAAATGAAGCTCCCCTACTATTCCCCTTGATGAACTGTCTCTTGCCTTCTAGTTTGTCAGCCTTTGGAAAACTAATTTTTGTTTGCAATAAGCAATTTTCTTTCAGCTGTGTCCAGAGCACATCTCAGTCAAAATCAGGAACATGCAAATATTTTTTTCTTTTTTTTTGGCAGATTGATTTTCTGTGTCCTCAAACTGTGTCCTGCTTGCCTCTGTTTGTTTGTTCTTTGTCAGACAGGTGTGAGGCTGCCCAAGTTTCTCTGGCTGTGGTGTGTTTAAATCACCAGTGGTGGCAGGAGGACATGAGTCTTTCATTGATCTTACAGCTCCTTGCCTTCCCTGTGACCTGGGAAGCACTGCCAGTGTTGGTGTCTCTGACCTTGGAATTCCTTTCTGGACTTGGTGCAGCATCAGGAGGTTTTATGCCATCAGGAAACAGAGAGAAGCAGCCTCTTGAATTTCCCTTCTTCCTCAGATTGTTCTGATGGCATTTATTTAGGATTGGAATTAAAAATGTGCAGTAGAGAGGTTCAGTATCCCTTCCCCCCCCCTCCCACACTCATTGCCTATGGAGTGCCCAAAAGGTGGAAAAAAGAATGTGGAAAGTTAATTCAGAGAACCATAGAATGGCTTAGCTTGGAGGGGACCTTTGGAGGTTATCTACTGCAGCCCTCCTGCCATGGGCAGGGACAGCTCTCACCTAGACCTGGCTGCTCAAGGCCTCATCCAGCCTGGCCTTCAGCACCCCCTGGGAGGGGCCATCCACAGCCTCCCTGGGCAACCTGTGCCAGGCTCTCACCACCCTCCTACTGAACAACTTCTTCCTCAGCTCCACTCTCACCCTGCTCTGCCTCAGCTTCAAACCATTCCCCCTTGGCCTGGCTCAGACACCCTTAGCTCAAGTCCCTCTGCAGCCTTCCTGCAGGCTCCATTCAGGCACTGGCAGCAGCTCTGAGGTCCCCCTGGAGCCTTCTCTTCCCCAGGCTGCACCCCCCCAGCTCCCTCAGCCTGTGCCCACAGCAGAGCTGCTCCATCCTTGGCTTATCTTTGTGGCCTCCTCTGGGCTCTCTCCAGCAGCTCTGTGTCCTGCTTGTGCTGGGGACACCAGGACCAGAGGCAGTGTTTGAGGTCTCAGCAGAGCAGTCAGATGTCAGGGAGCTGAGGCTTGTGGATCTCTGGCACTTTCCAGATTGTTCAACCCAGCTGGGCCTGCTGCTAGCACTCAGTGCTGTGATGTTCCCAGCCCTGAGCAGCTTTCTGGCACCGAGCTCAGGCATCCTTTCAGTGAACTCCACCATGAAACGAAGCTGAAGTGGAGGAGGGAGGGAGGGAGACTTCACTCCTGTATGTATTATGTATGGACAGAATGCACTGAGAGAGGCAGATGTGAGGTGCTATAGAAATGCAAAGCACTTCAGCCTGCCCTTGTTAAGGAGTTATGTGCTTAGCTCTGATTTAGTCCCTGATGGGCTTGTGGGGGCTGTCCTGGCTCTCACTGATGTAATAAACATGATACAAAAAAAGGTGCCCTGGGTAGTAAATACCATTTTAGATTCATAAAGGTGTGGGGCAGAGAGAAGTTCCAGTAACCATTTACTATTTTTTAAACTTTTTTTTTTTTTCCCCCACACAAAAGTAGGTCAATCTCATTGTAATTGGCTATAATGAGCACTGCTCTGCAGTTCTTTACCTGCAAGCTGCTTGGCACTCAGAAGTGCAAATGCCACTGCTGCCTTTGAAAGAAACAGCAGAAGGAAAAAAAGCAGTGAGAAATCAAAGAATTTCTAATCTGATTCATTTCAACTTGAAAGCCTGGGTTACCTACAGAGACAGGGGTAAACAAGCCAGCAGCAGTGAGAAGAGGAGGAGGAAGCTCAGGCAGCAGCCAGCAGCAGCTCTGGCCAAGGGATGAAGGTGGAATTCTGGTTCTGGTCTCACTGCAGTTACCTTGCAGACTGTCTAGAATCAAGCTTTGGTGTGCAGGAGCTTTCATTGAATCATAGAATGGTTCAGGCTGGAAGGGACCTCAAAGCTCAGCCATAGGCAGGGACACCTCCCACTGGAAGAGGTTGCTCAAGGACTCAACCAACCTCATCCTGAACACCTCCAGGGAGTGATGTGATCTTTGATCCCATTCTGAACTTCTGTGCTTCACAACCTCCCATGGCAACCTGTGCCAGCCTCTCACCACCCTCACTGCAAACAACTTCCTCCTAACATCCACTTTCAATCTCCCCTCTGACACTTCAAACCCATTCCCCTTGTCCTGCCATTCCCAGCCCTTGTCAATAGTCCCTCCCCAGCCTTCCTGCAGCCCCCTTCAGACCCTGCAAGGCCACTCCAAGCTCTCCTGGAAGCCTTCTCCTCTCCAGGCTGCAGAGCCCCAACTCTCTCAGCCTGTGCTCAGAGCAGAGCTGCTGCAGCCCCGTGAGCATCTTGGTGGCCTCCTCTGGACTGTCTCAAGTAGTTCCATGTCCTTTCAGGTAGCCAAGAAGGTCAGCAGCATCCTGGTCTGGATCAGCAGTGGTGTGGCCAGCAGGAGCAGGGAAGGGATTGTGCTCCTGTACCCAGCACTGGTGAGGCCACAGCTTCACTAATGGGTCCAGTTTTCAGGCATCTTGCTCCAAGAAGGACATTGAGGGGCTACAGTGGGTCCAGAGAAGGGCAACGAAGCTGGAAGAGGGTTTGGAGAAGAAGGCTGGGGAGGAGCAGATGAGGGAACTGAGGGGGTTTAGTCTGGAGTAAAGGAGGCTGAAGGAGACCTTGTTGCTCTCTACAGTTTTCTGAAAGGTTGGAGCCAGGTGGGGCTTGGTCTCTCTTCCCTACTATGAGGTGATAGAACAACAGAAAATGGCCTGAAATTGTGCTGGAGGAGGTTTAGGTTGGACATGAGGGACAATTTCTTTCCTGGAAGAGTGGTCAGGAATTGGAATAGGCTGTCCAGGGAGGTGGTGGAGTCACCAACTCTGGAGGTCCTTGGGAAATGTGTGGATGTGGCACATCAGGATGTATTTTGAAGGCCATGGAAGTGTTGGATTGGTAGTTGGACTGGATGATCTTAGAGGGTTTTTCCAGTGGTGACTGAGGGAGCTGGGGAGGGTTAGTGTGAGGAAGAGGAGGCTGAGGGCAGAGCTCATTGCTGTCTGCAGCTACCTGCAGGGACACTGTGGAGAGGCTGCTGCTGGGCTCTGCTCACAGGGAACTGCAGACAGAACAGGGAATGACCTCAAGCTGAGGCTGGGCAGGTTTAGATTGGACATTAGGGAAAAGCTTTTCCTGGAGAGAGTGGTCAGGGACTGGAATGTTGCAGAGCAGGGTTCTAGGGTGGGCTTGGTGCTCCTGAGGGGCTGTACCAACCTGGGGGGCTGTGGTTCTGTGACTCCTCCACTAAAGGCAGCAGGAGCTCCACCAGTTTGCTTGGAGTGAGTTTTCCTTTGTGCCTTCAAAGCCACTTGAGTAAAGCAGCAGCAAAAGAGAGGGAAACATGAAGGGGAATTTGTCACTCGAGCTGTTCCCAAGCTGTATTTATGTAGCTGCTTCCCCAGAGAGGAGAAATCTCATACAGCCAGAAATTGTACATCCTGGCAGTTGATCTTTATCTGTGGGATGGAGTCTTTGCAGGTACTGCTTCGGGGAAGGAAAACGGATTTGAGGGAGATGTTAAATATTTAGCTGGTGGGCACAGGACTGGGCTTTTGTTCTCAGAAGATGTAGCTCTGCAGCAGCTTCTCAGGAATACTGATTGGAAGACATTTGCTGTCTGCTGAGCCTGTGTGAGGAGGGGGAACCTTGCAGAGCCAGGTGAGAGGTAACAGCAGCCTGCGTGGCTGGCTCTGGCCAACGTTTCCTTTCCTGTGTGGCCTCACAGGCTCTAAGGGAGGTTTGTAGTGTCACTGGTGATGGCAGCTCTTGGCTCTGGACCTTTGTGTTGCTCTGCAGTCCAGCAGCACCAGGGCAGTCCTTCTGCCCCTGTGCTCAGCACTGCTTAGGCTACACCTTGAATCCTGTGTCCAGCTCTGGGCCCCCTGGTTTAAGAAAGATGTTGAGGCTATGGTTTAAGGTGAGTGTTGCAGAGCAGGGTTCTAGGCTGGGCTTGGTGCTCCTGAGGGGCTGTGCCAACCTGGCTGTTGCTTTCACTCTGTGATACTCACTGTGTGTCCTACCCCTGCCCCCTCTGACTTGTACCTTGTGTCTTTTCTCTCTCCAGCCCAGAACTGCAGCCACATTCTGCAGGGCCCCAACGGGACAATACAGAGTCCTGGCTTTCCCTATGGATACCCAAATTATGCCAACTGCACGTGGACAATCACAGCAGAGG
The DNA here is from genome assembly GCA_013396675.1 of Eubucco bourcierii. Lineage (NCBI taxonomy): Eukaryota > Metazoa > Chordata > Aves > Piciformes > Ramphastidae > Eubucco > Eubucco bourcierii. Next base: position 391,312 of record VWZE01026256.1, read on the forward strand.
AGCAGCACAGGATCCAGCTTGTTTTCCAGTCCTTTGCTCTGGAGGAGGATTTTGATGTGTTATCTATCTATGATGGGCTGCCTCAGCAGGGGAACCTGAGAACAAGGTACAGTGTTCACAAGTGATGTTTATAAACATGCTCCCATTCCTGCCACTGGGATTCACTCTAGGTTGGAGGTTTTTAATGCTGCCATAAGCTCAGAGTGCTTCTTCATGAGCAGGGTTTTTTTATTTTTGGTTTTTTTTTTTTTCCCCAGACTTGTTTTGATTTCTCCTCTCTGATAAGGTTTGAAATGTTTCTCTGAATGCCTGACAGTAGTGATTTATCAAGAGTCACTCCAGACATCCAGAGAAGTTAATTAGAAAACAGAGCAAGAGGAAAGCAGAGCTAATGTGCAGAGGAGCTTCCCTCAACCCAAAAGAGCCTCTCTGAGTGGGAGGATGGATAATGGATTTCAGTTTACAGCTCTGGCAAATGCTTTGTGGGTGCATTTGGGTAATCCCCTACCTGGCAGTCTGGTGAGCAGCTGGACAGAGCTGATTCTCTCTCTCCTGGGTTTATTGGGGTAAGGACTGAGGGACAACTGCATGAGAAGCTTGAGTCAAACCAACACTTTCCTTCCCCTGTAACCCCACCAAGTAGTTGTTTAGTGCCAAAATTCTTCATGGATTCTGATCTCTGAAACTTTCAGCTGCCATCCTATTAATAAAAAGATAAGTGAGAGGCTGATTTGGGGGAACAGACCCCAAAATATTACTGTGGCAGCAAATGGCAGGTGACATTAGACCTCACTGCTGTCTGCAGCTACCTGAGGGACACTGTGGAGAGGCTGCTGCTGGGCTCTGCTCACAGGGAACTGCAGACAGAACAGGGAATGGCCTCAAGCTGAGGCTGGGGAGGTTTAGATTGGACATTAGGGAAAAGCTTTTCCTGGAGAGAGTGGTCAGGGACTGGCATGAGCTGCCCAGGGAGGTGCTGGAGTCCCCCAGCCTGGGGGTGTGTGAGGGTGGTTTGGATGTGTGCTTGGGGCTGTGGTTTGAGGTGAATGTTGCAGAGCAGGGCTCTAGGGTGGGCTTGGTGCTCCTGAGGGGCTGTGCCAGCCTGGCTGTGCTGTGATTCTGTGTTGGGGGAGTCTTGATCACAGAGCTCCAGGCCTGAGGCATAGATGGAATCAGCTTCGTGTTTGTGATGTGGCTGCTCTGGTTTGGTGTGGAGCCTGAGCACAGCTGAAATCTGACAGTGATGTAGTCCAACAGGAACAAAACAGTGGCAGCACCCAGTGTTAGAATGATCCCTGGCTCAAGTGCTGTAGTCATGACCAGCCTTGGCAATCAGTTTTACTCTAAACCACTTCAGTTTCAAACAGGTCCTCTGACCTTAATGTCTCACCTGACTGGGTTAAAGAACTGCTGGTGAGAAGCAGCTCTTTATGGAGCTGATTTCAGTTATGCTAATAAATCAGATCTTCATCTTGGAACTGTGCTTGAGAATCATCTTGATTAAATGATCAAGTCCCATAATTAAAAGGTAGCATAATGCTTTGCTCAGAGTATTATGTAAAGGATGCCTGCATCTGGTATAAAATTCTGTGTGGGGAGCAGCCAGGGCTGCTCTTGCCCCAAGAAGTGCCCTGGCACATTGCTGTGTGCAGCAGCAGCAGTGCCAGCTGTTTCCTTGTGCCCTCCAGAAGTCAGTGGGAGGTTCTGCTGAAGAAGCAAAATGCATGAATGAAATTAAGGCAGGATTAGGGTTGTGGTGGAGTCAATTAGTGAGCCACTGGAGATGAGCTGCATGCAGCTACTGCTCTGAGCTACTCATGAGTATGGTGTGGGCCTGATGGAGTGGGTCCCAAGGAGGGCCACAAAAGTGATCAGAGGGCTAAAGCACCTCTGCTGTGAGGACAGGCTGAAGGAGCTGGGAATGTTCAGCCTGGAGAAGAGAAGGATCCAGGGAGACATTGGAGCAGCCTTCCAGTACCTGAAGGGGGCTACAAGAAGGCTGCAGAGGGACTGTTTGCAAAGGCCTGCAGGGGCAGGACAAGGGCAGTGGTTTGACATGAGAGAACAGATCTGAATGGGATGTGAGGAACAAGTTGTGCACTGTGAGGGTGCTGGAAGACTGAAAGAGGTTGCTCAGGGAGGCTGTTGAGGCTCTGTCCCTGGAGATATTCAAGGTGAGGCTCTACAAGGCTCTGGGCAGCCTGGTCTAGTGGAGGATGTCCCTGCTGCCTGCATGGGGGTTGGACTGGATGAGCTTTGTTGCTCCTTGCAACACAAACCATTCTGTATGGTTCTACAACAGGAACAACAGACAGGGCATCTTCTTCCAGCTGACCAGCACAATACAGCTCTGAGACACAGCTTGGCTTTAGTCCTGGTAATTTATATCCCTGCACTGGGGGAATATGAGGAGACAAATGAGGTCCTCCCCTTGCACCACTGGTGAGCTCTGTGCACAGCTTAGGGAGAGAAGTGGAAGGTGTGGGCTGAAAGCAGGATCACAGAGCAGTGTGAGCATAACACCTCTAATGAGGAGCTGAGGTGGCCAGGAAATGGGATCTGGGTAGTACAGTGGAGCAAAGGGAAATGGATGAGGACGTTGAGGAGGCTTTCCAGAGGTCTGAAAGCACTTACAGGAGAGTTACAAAAGGAAATGAGACCTGGACTCTTGCATGATGGATGTCTGCATTCTTCCCCTGGATGTTTCTAGATTGGTGACTCCAACACCTGGGAGTTGCTCCTCTGTGCTTTCTGGTGTCTGGCTGCTTTGTGCAGCTAGTTTGGGGTTTTTGTACATCAATCTCCCCTCATTAAACACTGGAGCTGTTGCCCAACATTTTTTTTCTCCATCCTTTTTTTTTCCCTCTTTTCCCTGTGGCTATCAATTTTGGTTTTTTTTTTTCTCAAACTGCTTTCCAAACATACTCAATTCATCATCCAAGTGCAGCACTGGAAGATGGATGATTGTGCTTCATTTGTCAGAGCTCATGCTAGCAGGAGTTGGGCCAAAATGAGCTGTAAGTGTAAAAACAGTGTTGAGGGGGAAGGAAAAAGGCTTCCCTCCTTAGAGGAGGTGGTAATGGTTTTGCTCAGTGTGCTCAAGGCTGACCAATGGAAGGGCTAGCAGGGAGGAACCACATCTCTGCTTCTGTTCTTGAGCTCTTACTGTTGAGCATCACTGATGTGTTCAGCAGGTCTGGAGTCTTAGGATCAGAGAATGGCCTAAATTGGAAGGGACCTCAGAGATCATCTACTGCACACCCCCTGCCATGGGCAGGGACACCTCCCACCAGCACAGCTTGCTCAAGGCCTCATCCAGCCTGGCCTTGAACATCTTCAGGGACGGGAAATCCACAACCTGCCTGGGCAATCTGTTCCACTATCTCACTGCCCACACTGGAGAGCAGTCTCAGTCTCCCTTCCTCCAGCTCAAAACCATTCCCCCTCCCCCTATCCCTGCAAGCCCTTGTCAAAAGTCTCTCTCCTTATGATTATGTTGAGGAAGTGGTTGTGCCCCTGGATGAGGATCAGAGAACCACAGAATGGCTCAGGTTGGAAGGGACCTCAGAGATCATCTACTCCAAGCCCTCTGCCATGGGCAGGGACACCTTCCACTAGCCCAGGTTGCCTAAGGTCTCATCCAACCTGGCCCTGAACAGCTCCAGGCAGGAAGCAGCCACAACCTCCCAGGGCAGCCTGTTCCAGAGTCTCACCCACCCTGTGCTGAAGGACTTCTTCCTCAGCTTCACTCTAACCCTGCTCTGCCTCAGCTTCAAACCATTGCCCCTTGGCCTGCCTCAGACACCCTCAGGAAAATTCCCTCTGCAGCCTTCCTGCAGGATCTCTTCAGGTACCGAGAAGCAGCTCTAAGGTCCCCCCTGAAGCCTTCTCCTCTCCAGGCTGCACTCCCCCATCTCCCTCAGCCTGTGCTCACAGCAGAGCTGCTCCTGCCCTTGGCTTATCTGGAGTGCAAGGAGACAGTGGTCTTGGTGCTGCTGACACCTCCTTGTGCTGAGGGCTGGAGCCTACTTTGCTGTCTCTAGACCCTGGTGTCCCACGTAAGAGCTTCCTTGGCCTGATGTGCCCCAGTGTCTGTGTGGGTTTCTGAGAAGGGGTTAATAACTGTGCTGGCAAACACCCTCTTGTCCTGCCATCTAATGTGGTGTGAAAGTTCCCTAATAGAATAAGAGCAGCCTTAATCCAATGAGACATTTGCTAATAAACTGCTTTACTGTATATTAGGGAATTTGCCTTCTGCATTTGTGATGAGCATGTGAATATTAAATGCATTTCAGGGTCTTAATTTAGACATCCAAGCCTGTTGTCATTTTTCAGTGCCATGACTTTGCTTTGTTAGCTAAAATCAGAGCTCGCTTCCAAGCCCTTGTTCCTTCAGCTTTTCTCCAATCATTTGCTTTTCTTCCCAACACCCTACCCTGGCTTTCAGCAGGGACCACTGCAACAGGATCATCTTTGAAACCTGAGAGCAGTAATGGCTGCAGGTTTGTCTTTCCCTTGACCTGAGCTGGAGAGTTTTGTGTTTTCAGGAGTTCAGCTGAGGTTTGTAACTTCTCTTCAGTGCCTCTATGTGACTTTCCTTTTTCTAAAGCAGTGTTTGTGCTCGTTACACCAGAACAAAGTCTGCCAAATGCTCATCCTTCAAGTTCCTAACTACTCTGAACTGCCAGTGGGATCAGAGGGATGCATGTGGAGACCTGATCTGAAAACTGCAGTTCCTCAAGAAGAGGTTTTTTTTTTACCAATCCCCATTGTACTTTGCTGATTGTGTCATTGTTAAGAGGATGCTCCAATCAGGTTACTTTCCTGATTGGTTTCCCACCGTGCTGGGCTTAAAAGCTCAGCAGAGACCTGACTAAAATTTGAATATTTGGAGTTATTTATGGCTCCAAGATTGCTGTGGGATTTGGGAGAGTCTCTGCACCTTTTTATCAGACTATTGTTACGTGACATAGGCAGACAGTAGTTAAGGAGAAAGCCAGGAGACATCTGCAAGCTTTTTCATCTGCTGCTGCTAATTTGCAGGTTGCTTTTAATGTGAGAATCTTAAACTAGTTGCTGGTTGCCTTGTTTGAAGTTTCAGGCTTGCAGTCAGAGCTAGGGGAGCGATAGTAACAATCTGTCTGGGAAGGCAGACAGCTCAGGTCCTTAATGTTGTTTCCTGAAGAGAGCCACTGGAGTTACACTGTGAGCAGGACTGGTCAGTTTGCAAACTCCAATCTAGTTTTCTGTTTCTTTCCAAAGATGCCTAAAACTGCTTTGCAAAACTCCAGGGACAGGATGTGTGCAGCCTTTTCTTAGCAGGAGAGGCTGCTGACTTGGGTATGTGATGAACAGTGCTGGGCTGGTGTGATTGTAGAACCCTTGGGCATTCCTTCACCTGCTGTGGGGTAGGTAATTGTGTTGCCTCCTGCCCTGCCTCTCCTGCTCCCAGGAAATGCTTCAATCACTCTGGATTTATCTGCCTAAGAGGTGCAGACTCACAAAATTCGTTGGGTTGGAAAGGACCTTCACAGGTTATCTAAGAGGCATCCCCAACTGGATCAGGTTGCCCAGAGCCCCAGCAAGCCTGACTTTGAGTCTCCAGGGATGGGACCTCCACCATGCTCCATGTGTTCCAGTGTTCCACCACCCTCCTGGTAAAGAACTTCTTAATGTCCAATTTAAATCTACCTTTCTCTAGCTTAAAAAGGCTGAGGGCCTGGGGCTGCTGAGTCTGCAGAGGAGAAGACTGAGAGGGGATTGAATCAATGTTCAGAACTATCTGAGGGCTGGGGGTCAGGAGGGGGGGACAGGCTCTGCTCACTGCTGCCTGGGATAGGCCAAGGAGCAGTGGATGGAAGCTGCAGCACAGGAGGTTCCAGCTCAACACCAGGGGCAACTTCTTGCCTGGAAGGGTCCCAGAGCCCTGGCACAGGCTGCCCAGAGAGGCTGTGGAGTCTCCTTCTGTGGAGCCTTTGCAGGCCTGTCTGGATGTGTTCTGTGTGCCCTGAGCTGCATTGTCTGCTCCTGCTCTGGCAGGGGTTGGACTGGATGAGCTCTTTGGGTCATTTCCAACCTCTGACATTCTGTGGTCCTGTGAACAGTGCATGCAAAGAACCAGGTCATGGTTCTGACCAGCAGTGTGTGTGTGCTCAGAGATTCATAGAATGGTTTGGCTTGGAAAGGACCTCGAAGCTCATCTGGTTCCAACCCCCATGCCACGGGCAAGGGCACCTTGCACTAACTCAGGCTGCTCAAGGCCTTAAACACCTCCAGGAAGGGGGCATCCACGACCCCCCTGGGCAGCCCGTGCCAGTGTCTCGGCACCTTTACTGTTAGCAGGAGATGTGTATTTACACAGCTGTGAGGAACTATCCCACTCTGCTGTCTGGGGGATGTGTAAGGTTAGTGAAAATGTCTGCAAATGATTCCTGCAATTGCTTGGTGCTTAAAGCTGAGCAGAAATCCACAGTGCCCTCAGCTCCCTGGCACTCAGTGCCTTCTCTCCTGGCTCACGTCGCCGCGTTGTGCGCGCTGTCGTCTGCTGGAGCTGCTCCTGCTTAGCAGAGCTGCTCATCCTTCTTCCCTGACAAATGACCCCAGAGTTAGGAGGAGGCCTCCCATCAACATGCTGGCAGTGCAGTTAAAAAAAACATCTGATGAGCTCTGTGGCCATATTTAATTGACTGAAAGATTAAGCATTTTGTTGGAAGCTAAAATTCTGTGATACTGTGATAAGAGTTGAGTTATCTGCTGGGGTCACCTGTTGAGAGGCACAGCAGAATACCTGGGCCCTGCCTGCTTCTCCTTGATAACCTTTTAATTACTCCTTGAAAAAAAACTGGACTGGGTGACTTGGACTTAATCAGCAATCAAGAGAACACAGCTTTTGATCCTCCAAATAATGGAAGGGAGGAGGAGGAGGAGACTAATGGAACGATGAAGGAGAGAATCCCCCTCCCCCTGCCACTTGCTATATGGTTTTGCTTGCAAACTTGGGTGAAAATCACATCTGGGCTCTGCCTTTGCAGGTACTGGGGGTGCTGGGGTTCAGATTCACAGATTGCATCAGGTTGGGAGGGACCCTCAAAGGGCATCTTCTACAAACCCCCCTGCAGGCAGCAGGGACACTTCCAACTAGAGCAGGATGCCCAAGGCCACATCAAGTCTGACCTTGAATGTCTCCAGGGATGGAGCCTCAAACACAGGCTCACAGGATGTCAGGGGCTGGAAGGGACCCAAAGAGCTCAGCCAGTCCAAGCCCTGCCAGAGCAGGACCAGACAGTGCAGCTCAGGGCACACAGAACACATCCAGACAGGCCTGGAAAGGCTCCACAGAAGGAGATTCCACAGCCTCTCTGGGCAGCCTGTCCAGGCTCTGGGACCCTTCCAGGCAAGAAACTGCTCTGGTGTTGAGCTGGAACCTCCTGTGCTGCAGCTTTTAAGGCACCTCTGAGCAACCTGTTCCAGAGTTTCACCACTCTCATTGTGCAGAATTTGCTCCTGATGTCCAGCCTAAATCTCCACTGCTCCAGTTTCCAACCATTGCCTCTTGTCCTGTCACCACAGGTCCTTCTAAACAGCCCCTCCCCAGCCTTCCTGTACCCCCTTCAGATACTGAAATGCTGCTCTCAGGTCTCTCTGTAGCCTTCTCTTCTCCAAGCTGAACACCTCCAGCTCCTTCAGCCCATTAAAGAAATTCCTGGAGGAGGAGGAGGAGGATTTGCCACCTGATAATACACAGAACTTAGATTATTTGTGTTGAGTCACCTTTGCTCCTGTGGCATATTCCTTTATAGCTGCCTCACGTCTCTAAGGTGACTGAAACTCTCTTTACTGAGGATAAAACCAAGTAAAACAAAGGTCCTGCTAAATCCTTTTGTCATCTGTAGTGAACTTCAGAATCCTACCTCCCTTTCCCCCTTAGCAGAGATATTTTTTTTTGTCACTTCACCTGAACTCCATGGGAAAAAAGAACACAACAACAACCACCAACTCAAAACAAAGCACTTCACTTTGTTCTCTGCTTTGTAGAATAAAACACAATTTTATCTCTCTCTCTCTCTCTCTATATATATATATATATTTTTTTTTTTTTCCTGAGAAGATCTTTCTTTGAGCTGCTCCAGCAGCATTTTTAGAGCCTTTCAGCAGTGGCCCTGATGTTTGGTTGGGAGGAAGTGCTGAATATTTCAACCTGGGTCTGTGAGCTCATTGATGGAACTGGGTCTGAAAGTCCAGGAGAGCTAATGGAGTTAATGGGACTGCATCGAGGGCTGCTGGCTTTGGAGAGGCTGCATTCAATGCTTCCATATTTATTAGCAGAGTGTGCATCAGAGTGAGTGATAAAAGCTGATGATTAAATCAAGGTAGGAGCTTTTTCCCTGCTGGAATGCTGAACACAGCAGGCTTGGGAGCAGACCTGACTGTGAGCTTTCAGCAGCTTGTTAAGCAGATGGAGAGGAAAGTGGTGGAGTGGCTTTGGTCTGGGTTTCGGGGTGAAAAGTTTGCACTCTTACAGCATGGAGTTGCTGGAGCGTGTCCAGAGCAGCGCAGGGAAGCTGCAGTAGAATCCTGTGAGGAGTGGTTGAGGCTGGAGAGGAGGAAGCTGAGGGGAGGAAGCTCTTGACAGAGTGATTGGCACTGGCATGGGCTGCCCAGAGGGTGGTGGAGTCACTGTCCCTGGAGGTGTTTAAGACAAGGCTGGATGGGGCACTTAGTGCCATGGTCTGGCTGATTGGCCAGGGCTGGGGGATAGGTTGGGCTGGGTGAGCTTGGAGCTCTCTTCCAACCTGCTTGTTCCTATGATTCTTTGCTCTCTGCAGCTCTCTGAAAGGAGGTTGGAGCCAGGAGGGGGTTTGGTCTCTCCTCCCGAGTTACAGTGACAGAATGAGAGGAAATGGCCTCAAGTTGCAGCAGGGGAGGTTTAGGTTGGAGGTTAGGAAAAGTTTGTTTGCTGCAGCCCTGGCACAGGCTGCCCAGAGAGGTGCTGGAGTCTCCTTCTCGGGAGCCTTTCCAGCCTTGTCTGGATGTGTTCTGTGTGACCTGTGCTGCATTCCCTGGTCCTGCTCTGGCAGGGGGCTTGGACTGGAAGATCTCCAGAGGTCCTTTCCAACTCCTGATAAACTGATCCTGTGGTGGGGTCACCATCCCTTGGGGTGTTAGAAAATGTGCAGGCATGGCACTGTGGGACAGGGGCTGGTGGCCAGGGTGGTGTTGGGCTGATGGCTGGACTGGATGATCTTAGAGATCTTCTCCAGCCTTATTGATTCCCTGATTCTCTTTCCAGTCTGTTGGACTGTAGAATGTGCTGCAGGTGTGGCTCTCCCCTGCTGTGCCTAGCACAGGACAGTGTCTATTGTTGGGCCTTAAGGTGTTGCTGTTAATGGAATAATATTTTGGCTCTCCAAAGTGGTTTTGTTTCCCCTCTGCACTGCTGCTGAGCCTTGTTTACAAGTGGAATCTACCAGCAAAGCCTGGCAATGGCTTGCTTTGAATTAAGGTATGCTGAGTGTATTAAGTGGGGAAAGATTTTCTGTAATTGGACAGCATCTAATAGATTTCAATTAAGGCTCTGCCCTGGAACAGTCTGGTTCTGTAGATCTGAGAGCACTGCATGCCATTAGTGCTTGAGGTGGCTTTTGGGTGAAGCAGTCTGTGGAAATTGCAGGGGAGGGTCTTGGTGTCCTTAGTCTTCTGTGGCCAGGCTGATGCAATGCATGGAATCCCTCCTGTTCCTTTGGTGTTGTGCAGTGGGGAAGGGGAAGTGCTCATGAAGTGTCCTTGATGCTGAAGGCTGCTGAGGGACTGTTTCCAATGGCCTGCAGTGGTAGGATGAGGGGCAATGGCTTGCAAGTGGAGAAGAGCAGATTTAGATTGGATGTTATGAACAAATTCTGTACCAAGAAGATGCTTGGAACGTTGCAACAGATTGCCCAGGGAGGTAGCTGAGGCCTCATCCCTGGAGATATTCAAGGTGAGGCTCAACAGGGCTCTGGGCAGCTTGGTCTAATGGGAATGTCCCTGCTGACTGCAGGGGGGGTTGGACTGGATGACCTTTCGAGGTTCCTCCCAACCCGTTCTGTGGATTTGGAGAGTGAAGTCCAGTGCTGTGCAGACTACAGATAGAGCTGAAGTGGGCTCCACTCTTAACCTCTTGTAGCATAAACCTCTGAGCACTTCCCTCAGCTTCCCCCCTTGCAGTGTAGCTGCGTTTTCTGCCAGCACAGGCTTGGCTTTAGTAACACAAAGTAATTGCTGAAGCTCAGGATCAGACATTCTCCTCTAGATCCTCCTTGGCTGATCTTTAGTTTTACTTCAGGTGGACTTTTAATGCAGTGTCTCTAACCCTCTGGGTAGCAGAAGTGTGGTGGAGTCTTGAACGTGAGCTGCTGCCTGTTGACATCGTTGCTGAGACACTGGAACAGGTTTCCCAAGGAGGTTGTGGAGGTCTCCTCCCTGCAGGTGTTCAGTTCCAGGCTGGATGAGGCCTCAAGCAACCTGGGCTAGTGAAAGGTGTCCCTGCCTGTGGCAGGGAGGGTGGAACTGGATGATCTTGAAGGTCCCTTCCCACCCAAGCCATTCTGTGATTCCCTGAATCCCTCAGACCCTGCAGTGCTCACATCTGTGGTGTTCCAGGTAAACTACCTCTGCATGGTGAGATCTCTGAAGGCCATCTTGGGGTTGCTCCTTTCTCTTGCCCAGGATGGTTCATGATGAGACATTAGCTGCTGGTGCCCTGCTGGTTTCCTAGAGGGAAAGCTCTTCAGCTTTCTGTGCAGCTGCAAATATAGTGTTTGAGTGACACACTCACAGAGGGTGTCATGGACTTGTGGTGGTTGGAGAAGCCTTCTAAGGTGATCAAGTCCAACCATCAACCTAAGACTACCATGACCATTGAACTATGTCCCCAGGCTTTTAGTCTTCCAGCAGGAATGGCAATTTCCAAAACCAGTGGGTGAGCTTCTGGGGTCAGAGCAAGCAAGATTGGATCTTTGTTTTGTTTTGTTTTAGCAGTAAAGGGAGAGAAATTGAACTAACCTCTAGCCCTTGCATGTTGCCTCAGTTTTAGATTACAGTGCCCTGAGAAGGACCAGGGTCCACTGGATTGGCATGGAAGGGACAGGAGCAGTGTGGGGAAGGGCAGAGAGCTGCCTCAGGCAGCACAAGGAGTTGGGAGCTGTTAGCTCTTGAGCTCAGGCTGCCCAGCTGCTGTGGTACTGCAGAGCTCTGGGAGGTGAGATGGCCACAGTCTGATCCTGCCTGCATGAGGGCCTGCACAGAAAGCCTCTGGGATTTATTAGAACAGAATCAGGTCTTGAAAAATCATTTCATTTTCAGTCAATAGATATTGGCAGTGGTTAGCTAAAGGATGGATGCTTTCTTCACTGGTAATGAATTTAATGGGCTCAAATTGTGCCAGGGGATAGGTTGGGTATTAGGAACAATTCCTTCGCTGCAAGAGTGGTCAGGCACTGGAACAGGCTGCCCAGGGAGGTGGTGGTGGAGTCACCAACCCAAGAAATGTGTGGACATGGCACTTTGGGGCATGGTTTCATGGCCATGGTGGTGTTGGGTTGATGGTTGGGCTTGGTCTTAGAGGGATTTTGCAACTGAAAGAGCTCTGTGGCTGTGTGATGTGTGTCAGCTTTCCCTGAAGAGGCTGCTGAGAGCAGTGCAGCAAAGCAGGGAGTGTGCAGAACTGGTGGCAGAAGCAGCAGAGGCAGAGCACTGAGAGGTGTTGATGGTTCCTCACATGAGTAAAATCAGAGTTGTGTCCTGTTCTGGGGCAAGCAGCTGCTCTGCTCACTGGCACTGGCAATTCCTTACCTCAGTTTTCACACTGAAATTACATACTCACAAGATGATAGGGGTTGGAAGGGACCTCTGGAGGTCATCTAACCCCAGTGCCAGAGCAGGTTGCATAGAGCAGCATCCAGGCAGGTTTTGGAGACTGCACTACCTCTTTGGACAGCCTGGCCTTGAGCACCTCCAGGGAGGAGGCATCTACAGCATCCCTGGGCAGCCTGTTCCAGGGTCTCAGTACCCTCATACTGAAGAACTTCTTCCTGAGCCCAGTCCTACTCTGCATCAGCTTCAAACCATCCCCCCTGGTCCTATCTCTAGACACCCTCATGAAAAATCTCTCTGCAGCTTTCCTGTAGGATCCCTTCAGGTAATGGAAGGCAGCTCTAAGGTCCTCCTGGAGTCCTTTCTTCTGCAGGTTGCACACCCCCAGGCTCCCTCAACCTGTCCCCAGTTGAAGTCCACATCCATTGCCTTCCAGTCCATGTTCCTGAAGGGAGGCAAAATGCCTGCACTTTGATGTTACCTTCCAAGTGCACTGAATCTTTATGTCTAGAAGAGGGCTTTGGGTTTTTTTGGCATCTTTAAGGTGTGACCTTGAGGGTTGCTCAGGCAAAGCACTCTTCAGACAGTGTGTGCCTCCCTTTTATCAAAATTAATGAAATTCTCCAGCAGATGATACAATCTGAGTAGATCACAGCAGATACAATGAGGCTGTGGAGTGCTATTACTTGTAGCCTCAAATAGAGAATTGACAAATCTGCAGTGCCCATTGACTCTCCTTCATTATGCTCCTGTTGGGTGGCAGAGGGTGGCCCAGCTCCTTTTTCTGACTACCCAGAATTGGATTTTGGTCTGCTGTGAGAGCAACTGCTGACATCTGAGCCTTTTTCTTAATAAAGATTGGGATCATCTGTTTGCCATTTCCAAACTGTTTGGAAAACAGAAAAGCTTCTTCAGCCCAAAGAGGCAATAATTGGCCTTAGATCTTCAGTGATTCTTAGAGTATTTGGGCTTCCAGCTGATTAGAGCTGCTGCAGTGGGAGAACAGTCTTAGGAAGGGGATAAATCATAGAATTTATTTAGTAGGAAAAGATCTTTAAGATCATAGAGTCCAACCTTCAAGGGCTTGTAGTGCTATGATGAGAGGGAATGGATCGAAGCTTGAGGAGAGGAGATTGAGACTGGAGATGAGGGAGAAATTCTTGGCAGTGAGGGTGGTGAGACACTGGCACAGGTTGCCCAGGGAGGTTGTGGAACACAGAAGCACAGAATGTGATCAAAGACATCCTCATAGAATCACAGAATGAACCAGATAGGAAAAGAGCTCTGAGCTCATCCAGTCCAACCTCTCACCTAACCCTTCTAATGAACTAACCCCTGGCACTGAGTGCCTCATGCAGCCTCCTCTTCTTCACCTCCAGGCATGGGCACTGCACCACCTCCCTGGGCAGCCCATCCCAATGCCAATCACTCTCTCTGGCAAGAACTTCTTCCTAACATCCAGCCTGACCCTGCCCTGGCACAGCTTGAGGCTGTGTCCCCTCCTTCTGTCCCTGCCTGGCAGCAGAGCCCAGCCCCAGCTGGCCACAACCTCCTCTCAGGTACCTGCAAAGAGCAATGAGCTCTGCCCTAAGCCTCCTCTTGTGCAGGCTGCACACCCCCAGCTCCCTCAGCCTCTCCTCACAGTGCTGTGCTCCAGGCTCCTCACCAGCCTGGTTGCCTCCCATTCATGCTGTCCCAGTCCTGTGTATGCAGCCAGAACCAATTGGTTTGCTCCAGGGCAAGCAGCAGGTCTGCTGCCACTGCTCGTTCCAGCCCTGTGCATTGTGCATTGCTGAGCTCTCCTGCTAAACAGCAGCAGTTAGCAACTCTGATCCCAGTTCTGCTCAGCATTCAGTGTTCACACAAGGTGCAGGTGAGCAGAGAGTTGGGTATGAGGTGAATCAGTATTACAGCCTTTGGGTACATCTTCATTGGTGGGAGCCATGGGTTGGGTTCTTCTCTTTTTAATCATGCAACACATCTCCTAAAAAGGAAATTTGTTATTATTAATCTGTTGTTTCTCCAAGTACCCTGGCTCCAGAGGACAGCTTTGCTTTGCTCCATTTAGGTGCTGCTTCTTCATTTCTAGTTTCATAGAAAGTCAATTCCTACTGCTTCTTTCTCATCTGTTTCTATGAAGTTTTGTCATCAGAGGTTCATAGAATGGGTTGGGAGGGACCTCAAAGCTCATGATTCTATGATCTGTGCTGTTTCCCCCCCAGGTTGTGTCATCTACCTGTTGCATAGAATGGGTTGGGTTGGAAGGGACCTCAAAGCTCATCCAGTTCCAACCCCCTGCCAGGGGCAGGGACACCTCCCACCAGCCCAGCTTGCTCAAGGCCCCATCCAACCTGGCCTTGAACACCTCCAGGGAGGGGAAATCCACAACCTACCTGGGCAACCTGTGCCAGTGTCTCACCATCCACACTGGAAAGAATTTCTTTCTGATCTGCAGTCTCAGTCTCCCCTGTTGCAGCTCAAAGCCATTCCCCCTCCTCCTATCCCTACAAGCCCTTGTCAGAAGTCTCTCTTCTTATGTTAAATGGAAGTCCTAAGGACTGAGCACAGGCCACACCTGTTTGGTGGTGGGAAGTGAGGTTGTGGCTCCTATGGAAACCCACCAGGGTGGCTCTCAGACGGTTGGTCTGGATTGTGTAGGCAGAACAAGGCTTGCCTGATGCTGGCCCTTAGCAGTCACTTGGGGGAAGTAAAGATTCTCTGCAGACTGATGACTCAAGTCTGGTTCAGACCCTGATTTCGTATGCATAAAGAGTCGAAGGGAGGCACAGCCTTGGCAGCTGAGGCCTGGATTCACTCTGCATGTCAGCTTTGACTGCAGTTGTGGAGCTTTAGCTTCTTGAGATGAGAGAGAGAAAAACAGGAGCAGGGCTGTGTGTGCTGTAAGCACAGGGCGTGAGGGAGCCACAAGGAAAGCTTTTCCCTGATTACCTCACCTACAGCTATTGGAAACTGAAGGTAGTTTATGCCTTGCCTTCAGTGCACCACTCTGGTGCTGCTTTCCTCGTTGTGCTTAGCAATGAGCCTCCTGTGATTTGCAAGAGGTTCCCAGAATAGAGTTTTCTCATTTACTACTTCTCACCCCCCTGATTTCCTCTCTTTTTATTTTTGTTTTCTAAAGAATGCCAGAAATAACCTAAACCAGCCAAGTTTTGACCTGACACTGCTTAGCCTTGCTTGGTTTATATCCAAAGTTGTCTTTGTTTAGAACAGAATCTCTGTGATGCTGTGGTTGTGTGATTTGTTTACTCAGAAGATCAGCTCAGTTTTGCCAAGAGGTTACTGAAATTTGGTGAGCTTCTCTGTGAGATTTTTTTTTTCCTCTCTGAGTTTGTAAGAACAGGAGTGAGAGTTTAGGTGCCAAAGCTTGTCAGTTGTCTGCCTGCACCTCGCTGCTCCCTGAGAATGTACAGGGGGAAAAATGAGCAGGGAAGGGAGATGCTAAAATAATAAATCCAGGTCTGTGGCTTCCTGCTCTATTGCATTGTGTGGGAAATGAAATTTATTGAAATTTGATGTGTAATACCTGTGTCTGGCTTGAGCCATGAGGCCTCAGAGCTGAGATGGCTGTGCTGGCTGTAAGCTCTATAAATAACACTTTTTCTAGTGGGAATTGACCCAAACTCCTCTTAAACGAGTGAAGAAATCCATCCAGGCTGGAATTTATGAGCCCTGTGACTGTCCCTAGAGACTGTGTTAGTTAATGAAGCCTTTGTCAGTGTCAGAGGTAAGCAAAGGACTCTTGGGGCTTGATGAATTGTTCTTGGCTAGGAGGAGGGAAGAAAATGCTGCTGGTTCCCAAGCCCTGCGGGCACATGGGGCTGGGTGTTGTGGTGTTAGACCAGGAACTGTTTGCAAAGTGCTAGATTAGCCCCCTGAGAAACCATGTAGGTGTAGCACATGTCACCATGAGTGGGGTTAAGGGACAGAGAGAGCTTTTTTTCTGCCCCCAGTGCCTGTGCTGTCTGGATGAGCAAATATAGAGCGCCGTGTGTCAGAGCCAATGGGCTGGAGTATTTTAGGAGCAACTTAATTATCAACCAGCTGGGCAGAGGGGATGGTTGGAAAGTAGCATGGAATAAAATGGGACATGTGGTGGTGCTTGGCAGCGAAGTAGCTTGGAGTTGTGTGGTGAGAGATGAACGGAAAATATCCGAGGAGTTGGTGCTGCCTGCAGTGAGCCTCGGAAGGTGCTTGCCCAGGGTCTGAGTGCGGCTTGACTTGGAAATCAAAGCAGCTTGGCTGGAGCATAAATCAGAGAGCTGAGCGAATCCAAACGTGCCCTGGGTTTTCTTTCTCCTGTCATTACAGCATCCTTTTAAGATGGCTGAGATTTTATTCAGTCCAGAGCATCATTTCAGCCTTCCAGGGATCAGACTTAAAGGGCAGCTGTCTAAGGCACACCAGCGAGCTCTGCCTCGCAGACACAACTGACTTTTAAGTGTCTGCAGCATGCCCGAGCTGGAAGTGTTCTCAGATTATGCCCTGCCTGTTCTATTGATGATTAATGAGAACAGTTATGGTACCTGCTAATCTGTCAATATGGCTGAAAAAAAACCAAAAGCTAACATCTCATTGTGATTGCTGCTTTCTGTAATAAATACAGTGAGGAAAGGAAGGAAAAAAACAAACAGAGCCACTGAGAAAAAAAAAGAAGAGGAAAAAAAGCCTGAAGTAGACAAGCCTGGGGAAGTGCTGGCAGAGAGCTGTCTGCTCAGGTGTGTGTCTTTCATCCACGCTTACTGAACACGGGGGAGAAGATCTGCAGAGTTCTCTCTGCTGCAAATGGAAGGGATCAGATGTGTCAAAGAGGCTGAAGCGGCAGCAGGCGATGGTGCAGCCAGGGGAGCTACAGCAGGCAGGCAGATATGGGCCTGCTTTTGGGCTGCCCAGTTCAGGAGAGACAGAGACCTGCTGGAAAGAGTCCAGTAGAGAGCCACAAGGATCACAGAATGTCAGGGACTGGAAGTGACCTCAAAAGATCATCTGGTCCAGCCCCCTGCCAGAGCAGGACCACCCAGAGCAGATCAGGCTGGAACTCATCCAGATGGTTCCTGACTTGAGCATCTCCCCTAGGAAGAGAGACTGAGAGCCCTGGGGCTGGCGAGTCTGGAGAGGAGAAGACTGAGAGGGGATCTAATCAATGTCTATAAGTATCTGGAGAGGAGAAGACTGAGAGGGGATCTAATCAATGTCTATAAGTATCTGGGGGGGTGGGTGCCAGGTGGAGGGACCAGGCTCTTTTGGTGGTCCACAGCAATAAGCCAAGGAGCAATGGATACAAACTGGAGCACAGAAGCTTTTGCTTCAGTGTGAGCAGAAACTTCCTTGCAGTGGGGGTGGCAGAGCCCTGGAGCAGGCTGCCCAGAGAGGTTGTGGAGTATTCCCCTCTGGAGCCTTTCCAAACCTGCCTGGATGCGTTCCTGTGCCAACTGCCCTGGGTGACCCTGCTTAGCAGGGGGTTGCACTGGATGATCTCTGGAGGTCCCTTCCAACCCCTAAGGTACTGTGATTCAGTGACTGGGAGGAGGAGGCTGTAGGAGTCATGGTGACCCTGGAGCAGGTCACCAACTGGACAAGCAGGGTGGTGGCATGGAAAAACCTCCTGCAGACAGGACCACCACAGAATCCTGCAGCCTGTGATCTGTGAGGAACAAAGACCTGTCAGCTTCAGCTTTTGCTGCATGGGTTGAAGTGCCTGTGCCCAGGGCACCGACAGGTTGCTTTTTTCACTCTGCTGCTTAGTAAAGTGGTATTTGAAACACATAGTGATTGTCTTGGGGTGTGGCCAGTGGTTTGGAGGAGCTGTTAAACTCCATCAGGCTGAAAGCTGAATTCTGAACGTGAGGTATTAATAGGAATGACAAGATGCTTTGGTTTTTTCCTCCCCATAGACTGCTTTCTCCTCCACCCACCAGCAACTGTCTTTAAAGAAAAACATCTGCTACCTGTAATGAGATCTGAGATGGGATAATGCTCTGAGCTCTTGTGTTTGTTCTTGTGTTCCTGGGGCTTGCAAGAAAGCTGGGGAGGGACTTTTCCCAAGGGCTTGTAGTGACAGGGTGAGGGGGCAGTGGCTTTGAGATGGAAGAGGGGAGACTGAGACTGGAGATTAGGAAGAAACTCCTTAGAATGAGAGTGGTGGAACACTGGAACAGGTTGCTCAGGGAGGCTGTGGCTGCCCCCTCCCTGGAGGTGTTGAAGGGCTTGAGCAACCTGGGCTAGTGGGAGGTGTCCCTGCCCAAGCCATGCTATGATTCTGTGCCATGGATTCCATGGAGCAGCCTCCAGGACACCTGTGAGTGAGCACTGAGTAGCTGCTTCCAGTTTCCCCTAAGCTGTGACTTTCAGGCACACACACTCAGGTACTCCTGAAGGTCTCCCTGCAGCAGCTGCAGGATGATGCTTACTCATCCTTTTCATCAAGGTGGAGAAAGTTGCAGATGTTAATTAACATCCCTCATCTCATAGCCAGTTTCCAGAGGAAGCTCTGAGCACGTGGGTAGCTTTCCACTGAAGCCAGGGAGATTCCTCTGCTCCATGTGCACAGGAGCCAGCTGCCAGCTGAACTAGGCACATCAAACTCCATTCAAAGTCAACTGGAAGTCATTGGGCTCCTTCTGAATGGAGCAGTTGCACCATTCATAGATTGCTTTGGGTTGCAGGGAGCCTCCAGGGGCATCTTGCCCATGGCCCCTGCAGGCAGCAGGGACACCTCCAACTAGTGCAGGCTGCTCAGGACCACATCAAGTCCGGTCATGAATATCTGCAGGGATGGGACCTCAACCACAGCCCTGGGCAAGCTGTTCTTGTATTTTCACCCAGTTTCAGGTGATGTCAGTGTGAGAGGACTCACCTGCTCTTCCCAGAGTGTTTTCCAAAGGGCAGCTCTCCCTCTGAGCTGTTTTCTCAGCGCAGTCCCTTCCACTCGGCGTAGCTTGGGTATTGCCCTGGGAAGGTGCAGGGGTGTCAGGCTTAGCACTTAAGGGAACATTATAATTTCCACTGGATGTAGTGGAGAGAGTGGTTCATTTATGGGAAATTTTCTTTAATAGGTCCCTTTAAATTACATGCGGGGGGAGGGGTGGAGAAAAAAAATCCCTGTAGTCTGGTGCAGTGTAATTTAACGCTGGGTTAAACGATGCAATCCAGTGCGTTTCCATTAGATGTTCTGAGACACTTCTCCAGCATTTATGCTTTAAAGGCTGTTGGATTGCCAGCTGCAATAACTATTTTGATTGCAGCCTGAGCTGATGGTGGGCATCCTACCAGAAAAATAATGTGCTCTGTTTTAATTATGGCACCTGCACTCCAAAATGGGAGCCTGCGTCACAGCCTGGGTGCGGTTGGGTCGTGCTCGGTACAGTGGAGCAGTGCAGTGTGCAACAGATGGAGGTGAGAGCTCCTGCACCCCCTCTGAGATGTGGACTGTCCTGGCACAGTCAGAGTGGTAGAGGTCAGAAGGGACCTCTGAAAATGATCCAGTCCAACCCTCCTGCCAGAGGAGGATCACTCAGGTCAGGTCACATTGGACCAAGTCAAAATTAAGCAGGTTGGAAACGACCTCTAGGATCGTTGAGTCCAACCTATCAGCTGACACCTTCTGGGTAACTAAGCCATAGCACTGAGTGCCTCATGCAGCCTCCTCTGAAACACCTCCAGGGCTGGGCACTCCACCACCTCCCTGGGCAACCCATCCCAATGCCAATCACTCTTGCTGTGAAGAACTTCTTAACATCCAGCCTGAACCTGCCCTGGCACAGCTTGAGCCTGTGTCCTCTTGTTCTGTCCCTGGGTGCTTGGCAGAAGAGTCCAGATGGGCCTTGGAAGTCTCCAGAGAAGGAGACTCCATTGCCTGTCTGGGCAGCCTGTTCTGGTGCTCTGCACACTCACATTAAAGACTGAAGATCACATTCTGTGCTTCTGTGCTCCACAACCTCCCTGGAGGTGTTCAGGACCAGGCTGGATGAGGCCTTGAGTGCCCTGTACTAGTGGGAGGTGTCCCTGCCTATGGCAGGGGGTTGGAACTGGCTGAGCTTTGAGGTCCCTTCCAACCTAAACCATTCTGTGATCATCTTAGTGGCCCTGCACTGGACTCTCTCCAGTGGTTCTTGCTGTAGAGCAAAAGAAGTGATCCATTATGGCTTGAGCCTGCTGAGCAGAGCAGTCAGTTGGTTGCTGTCTGGTGCTCAGCTCCTTTCCTGGGTGGATAGGACAATGTTGCACTGGGGAAGGACTCGAAGCCATGAGGGCAGCAGGTGATGTATCCCAGAAGCAAGAGAGCTGAGGCTCCAGGAGGAGCAGAGAGCAGCACACCAGACCCCTTTGCATGGCCCAGGTTCCCAGCCCTGGCAGCTGCTGGTGTGCTCCTGGCACCGCGGAGGAGCTGTGGGGAGGTGATGGTTACAAGAGCAGCTCTCCACTGACCCAGCTCCAGCAGAACTGTGCTGTTGCAGCAGGTTTGGCTGTTCTGCTGCCAGTGGGCAGCCAGGCACCTGAAATAGTTGCAGTGTCAGTGGCAAACCCGAGGCAAAGGCTGAAGAAGGATACAAACAGAATGGGAGATTTCTGTGTTGATTTGTTTTTTGGTGTATTGATTTTTGTTGTCCTGCAAAGCAAGGGCAAAGCTTATGAAGTGGTATTTCTGGCACTGGTTTAGGTTGGTTCCTCGCAGTAGGAGCAGAATTAAGCCAATGAAAAACACATTGGAAATCTCACACAATCAGTGTTGGCTCCAAGCAACTTAAGGGGATAATCACTCAATAATCCATTTGGCCAGAGGTACAGAAGAAATGGAAGATGATTATTTGTGCTGTTATTACCACCCTCACCACCTTCTTGTAGCCTTTAATAAAAACATGGAGCAGACTTTTGCTGCTTTTCTTTCTCATTAGGCTACAGAGATGTGTTTTTTTTATTGCCCCACTAAATAACAGTGATGTCAGAATTACTGCTCCATGCGTGAGGCCACGGGGAAATGATTTCATGTTCTGTCTGCCATCCTCTTGATCTTCATGCTTTAAACTTGGGGGGGAAGCCTGAGGACAGTTTCTCAGCCAGGTCAAACAAGGCAAGGTGTCCTGCCAAGCTTGGCTCTTCTGGGGCTTTGGAAGAGGAGTGGTTGGAGCATGAGCCTCGTTCAATTACTATTTCAAGAGGCTGTTGCAGTGCTCTTGGAGAAGATGAGGACGTTGGGAGAAGGGGAAAATTTCAATTGTCTGCATTCTTTGAAGGCTTAAGAGGAGGAATAACTTATTTTGACTGCAGCTGCTTCCAGTGAGGAACAGGAGGAGTTTAATCTCCTGTCTGGTGCAGGCTTTCTCTGCAGGAGGAGATATGGAAATTAGTGGCACAGAGGGTAGGAGTTTCTAGACAGGCATTTTTCTTACTGAATTCCTGCTTCCTTCTGAGGAAGTTGAGTTTTGGCACTAATGGGGGCACTGCTCATCTGCTGTGGGCAGAAAGGCTGTTTGATCTGAGGGAGAGGGCAGTGTTTGGTCACCTTTGGTGGTGTCAGGCAGCCCATCTTCTTCTTCTTGCTCTAGGGACACCAGGCAGACACAAACGAACCGCTGAAAGGAGGGGCCGGGGAGATGTGGCTGGGTTGATTAATTTTTAGAGGTTCAGGAAGCTCAGAGGTTCCCAGGGAAATTGTCTCTTCAGTCAGTGTAGGATCTGTAGAAGGCTGAGGACAAACCCCTCAGTTACAATTTCATGCCCTTGTGCACAGACCATCCCTTTCTTTTAAGGCTCTGTAGCTGGAAAACACAAATCCATGCTGAAGGGCAATGTTGTTTCAGGTAGCACTTGGTTCTCATTGGCTCCTAGGGGATATCTGCACTTGCTTACAGGTGAGCTGCCATGTCAGTGCTGCCCTGAATTAAAAGCAGTAGGTGCAGAGTGGAGTCCTCCCAGAGCATGGGCTGTGAGCAGGATGCAGAAAGCTTGGTTCAGGGAGAAGAGATCTGCTCGGGATAGCGAGGCACAGACTGCTGCTAGCCAGTTCCTAGGCAGTGAGAGGCAGGAGAACAGATGGATTCTGCTGTCTCTTGGGTGTTGGTGATTAAAACTGGTCTGTGCAGCCAGGCATTGGCACAGGCTGCCCAGGGAGGTGGTGGAGTCACCACCTCTGGAGGTGTACAAGAAACTGCAGATGTGGTGTTTCAGGACGTGGTGGTGTTGGGTCAGTGGTTGGACTCTGATCTCAGAGGACTTTTCCAGCTGAAACAATTCAAGGGCTGGAGCAGCTCTGCTGTGAGCACAGGCTGGGGCAGCTGGGCTTGTTCAGCCTGGAGAAGACTCCAAAGGCACCTTAGAGCTGCCTGCCCAGAGCTGAAGGGATCCTACAGGAAGGCTGCAGAGAGACTTTCCATGAGGATTCTAGAGGGAGACCAAAGAGGAATGGTCTGAAGCTGAGGCAGAGCAGGGTTAGACTGGAGCTGAGGAAGAAGTTCTCCAGTAGGAGGGTGGTGAGAGTCTGGCACAGGCTGCCCAGGGAGGCTGTGGCTGCCTCCTCCCTGGGGGTGTTCAAGGCAAGGTTGGATGAGACCTTGAGAGCAGCTGAGTCTAGCTGAGAAGTGTCTCTGCCCATGGCAGGGAGGGGGTTGAAGTGGATGATCTCCGAGGTCCCTTCCAACCTAAATCATTCTGTAATTCTCTAATTCTATGATTTCTTGGATTTATTTGAGTGCCTGGATGATTCAATAAACCATTTTAATTTAACTGCAGAATAAATTAATAACAGCAGTGGCACTCTGCCGTGCACAGCAGAACCATCCTGAGCCCTTAAAAATCCTGGAACCTTTTATTTTTCATAAACAGGAGCAATCTTTCTTCCAGCTTGCCCAGAGAATGTGTTTTATGCTGAGAGCAGTTGAGTACTGCTTTGCTGACATTAAACCTTGACTGCCATCCCTGGCTGGCAGCTGCCTGAACTTTACCAATAACTGGAAATTTTGCTTTAATAAGGTTCTCAGGCAGAGGATGTCAGCTTGCATTAGCCAGAGTTCAATCTGCTTGAAATAATATTGCAGTTTACTAAATTAGAGATGAGTAGAGAAGTTCACTCTTTGTCTCTGCAAGTTGCCAGGGGGGTGGTGGAAGCTTTAAGGAGAGATTCCAGTAACTGAAGTGGGCTGCAAGGAAGCTGAGGAGGAACTTCTTACAAGAGCTTGGAGTGATAGGGTGGGGGGTGATGGCTTTGAGCTGGCAGAGGGGAGATTGAGACTGGAGATGAGGAAGAAATTCTTGACAGTGAGGGTGGTGAGAGACCCTGGGCACAGGTTGAGGGTGGTGAGAGACCCTGGGCACAGGTTTCCCAGGGAGGTTGTGGAGCACAGAATCACCCAACGTGATCAAAGATCACGTTGGGTGATTCTGTGCTCCACAACCTCCCTGCAGGTCTTCTGTGCTCCACAACCTCCCTGGAGGTGTTCAAGGCCAGGTTGGATGAGACCTTAAGCAACCTGGACTGGGTGGGAGGTGTCCCTGCCCCTGGCAGGGGGTTGGAACTGGCTGAACTTTAAGCTCCCTTCCAACCCAACCCATTCTATGAATCTCTGAAACTGCTTGGGCTGGTAATTGCAGCCTGTTTGTCTCTGACCCTGTGGTCAGAGAGGAGATGATGGCTCCAAAATTAAAGATCTGATTTTGTTCTTTAGATGCTGCTTGGTTTGGTTGTTTGGTTTTTTTTTTTTCCATCCCATGTAATCTGAGGAGGGGAAATGCTGTGAACCAAATCTATATTACAGGTATTTCTGAAAGGGTCAGAGTGCTTCCTATCAGCACTGACCTTCTGCCCCCTCTGGAAGAGACCAGCTGCTGTCTAAGGAGATGTGGGATAAATCTCTGTGTGTAAGCAGCTTTAAACTTTTTCTTTACCACAGCCTGCTAATCTTCCCCTACTTTGTGTCCCTTGTGATCCAGCTTCAATAGTCTGGATCTGGAATGATCCCATGTGGGCTGCCTGAGCTCCTCCAGTGACTGCTGTGGTTTTTGTCCCAGCCTGGTTTCAGGGCAGTTGTCAGCTCGTGGAGGTTGTATCTGAATTTCTGTCCTTGATAATGGGAGGCAAGAATCAAATAGGAGATTGCCTTAAACCAAATGTTCCTGATGTGGATGATGTAAATCACCTTAGTGAGTGTAAAGAGAAGGCTTAGGAGTTGTAAAGCTGTGGTGGTTTGTGAGGAGTGGGCACTGGCTGGGCTTGGGCTGCCAGCAGAGTCAGGGATTTAGTGTTTGAGTTTATAATCACTGCTGAGCACAATTCTGCAGTCACATTGCCAGGAGTCATTTGCAGCCCCAGGGTGGGAGGGGAAGACCCCCAGGCTGTGGGGCTCTGCAGTGCTGCTCAACAGACTTCATCCCACTTGTGGGCTGCTTCCTGCTCTGGCAGCCAAGTGCCCACTGCAGGCAGTAGATGCTGCACTGCAGCTCCCAGATCAGACAGTCACAGGATGGGTTGGGATGGAAGGCAGCTCAGAGGTCATCTCTTCTAGCCCCCTGCATTGGCAGAGAGGCCTCTTAACTAAGGCATCCTGGCTTGGATTGAAAATGATGTGGGCAGCAGTAGGGAGGGGATTGTGCCCTTGGACTCAGCTCTGGTGAGGCCACAGCTCAGTGTTGTGTTCAGTTTGGGGCATCTCGATACAGGAGAGATGTGGAGGTGCTGGAGCAGGTCCAGAGGAGGGCAACAAAGCTGGGGAAGGGCCTGGAGAAGAAATCTTATGAGGAGCAAGTGAGGGAGCTGGGGAGGGTTAGTGTGAGGAAGAGGAGGCTGAGGGCAGAGCTCATTGCTGTCTGCAGCTACCTGCAGGGACACTGTGGAGAGGCTGCTGCTGGGCTCTGCTCACAGGGAACTGCAGACAGAACAGGGAATGGCCTCAAGCTGAGGCTGGGGAGGTTTAGATTGGACATTAGGGAAAAGCTTTTCCTGGAGAGAGTGGGCAGGGACTGGCATGAGCTGCCCAGGGAGGGGCTGGAGCCCCCCAGCCTGGGGGTGTGTGAGGGTGGTTTGGATGTGTGCTTGGGGCTGTGGTTTGAGGTGAATGTTGCAGAGCAGGGCTCTAGGGTGGGCTTGGTGCTCCTGAGGGGCTGTGCCAGCCTTGGGGGGCTGTGAGGCTGTAACTAGGCTCAGCTGCTCAGGGCCTCATCATGTGCAAGCCATTCTGTGTCCATGGGCTTTGATCTCCTAAGTGACTGAAGGGGTGTGAGAGGGCTTGCAGTGGTTTGGAAGTGGAGCAGGAGAGCTTTAGGTTGGGCATCAGGAGGAAGTTCTGCACAATGAGGTTGGTGAAACACTGGCACAGGTTGCCCAGGACTGTGGTTGAGGTCCAACCCCTGGAGACATTCAAGATCAGACTTGATGTGGCCCTGGGCAGCCTGCTGTAGTTGGAGATGTCCCTGCAGCCTGTACAAGATGACCTTTGAGGGTCCCTTCCAACCTGATGTAGTCTTTAAATCCCAACTATCACTGTGGTACACATTAGGTACTAGGGCAGAGGATGAAAAATGGCATCCTTGGGATGGTTAGGGAGGACTCCTGGGAACTGCAAACCTTATCTGCTGTAAAACTACAGAACAAACACTCTTGAGGACAACCACCTTGATGGGTTTTAATTTCTAACATCAGATTTGTTGCCTGTTTTCTTAATGCTGTTTTAGTTTGCCATCAATTCCATGTAGCTTGTACAATGCTCCAGACCCTTGCTTGGCATTTTTAAGGTCCTTAAAACATTTTATAGGCAGCCCTGAGTACTATCTCGGGCTCACTCAGCAACCCTAAATTCTTCTCCCATTTCATGGACAGGGAAGCCCTGAAGGGCTCAGTGACTGCTCTGAGATCACAGAGCTGGGCTGAGGGAAGTGCTGCAGAGCAGCTGCTGTGAGTGAACAAGGTGTGAAGCAGAGAGAGTGGTTTAAAACATGGGCAGTGGAGAGCTACAAGAGTAGATGTTCTGGTGAGCCAGGAGGTGTTAAAAGCCCAGGGTGGTTGAACCAGCACTTGTTACACAGCTGCTGAGTCGAGCTGCTGCAGTCTGTCCCCTGGAGCTCTGGAGGAGAGACCTCACTGCTCTCTGCAGCTCCTTGGAGTGAGGTGGGGGTTGGACTCTTCTTCCTAGCAGGTGATAAAACAAGAGGAAATGGCCTGAAATTTTGCCAGGGGAAGTTCAGGTTGGAGATGAGGAAAAATTCCTTCCCTGCAAGAGTGGTCAGGGATTGGCACAGGCTGCCCAGGGAGGTGGTGGAGTCCCCATCCCCTGGAGCTGGAAGAGGTGGACCTCCACCTGGCTCCAACCTCCTTTCAGGGAGTGGTGGGGAGCCAGAAGGACTCCCTTCAGCCTCCTGTTCTGCAGGCTGAACAACCTCAGTTCCCTCAGATGCTCCTCAGAAGACAAGGAGAAAATAAAAAGCCAGGACTCCAGGATGGAATTCTGCCTGAGACAGGGCCAGGTTTGTCTTCCAGTATCTGAAGGGGACCTACAAGAGGTTGGGGAGGGACTCCTGACACGGGCTTGTAATGCCAGGCTGAGGAGGAATGGGTCTGAACTGGCAGAGGGGAGATGGAAACTGGATGTTAGGAAGAGGGTGGTGAGACCCTGGCACATCCCTGCAGGTGCTCAAGAAACCTGTGGCCATGGCACTTTGGGCCGTGGGTTAGAGGCCGTGGCGCTTTGGGCCGTGGGTTAGAGGCCGTGGCGCTTTGGGCCGTGGGTTAGAGGCCGTGGCGCTTTGGGCCGTGGGTTAGAGGCCGTGGCGCTTTGGGCCGTGGGTTAGAGGCCGTGGCGCTTTGGGCCGTGGTCTAGAGGCCGTGGCGCTTTGGGCCGTGGTCTAGAGGCCGTGGCGCTTTGGGCCGTGGTCTAGAGGCCGTGGTTAATGGAGCCTGTGGTGGTTTGAGGCTAACTGGAATATTTTCATGAGAACAGTTAGATTATAGGCTGTGAAAAGCAAGCAGTGATGATGTCTGCTGCACTCAGGGGCTGCTGAGACATAGCAAACGAGGGCACAAACACAGATCGGGCAGTCTGTCAGAGTCTGTGTGTCTCTGGCCTCAGCTTGGGTCTGTGTAACCCAACTCACCACTCTGCTTCCACTCCCCTTGCTGATCATCCCAGCTCACCTAAGGCAGACCCTGGGGTAAGAGAGGGGGTGGAAGGGAGGTGGGAGAAAGGTTGGGAGCCCCTCCTGGGGATCTCTGGGAGGGGGATTGTGTTTGTGTATTACCTTTAACTTGTTTGTTTCTGTATAGAGCTGTAAGCATTTGTACTATAATGTAAATACCTGCATTGTGCTCAGCTGTGAGTATAAAGCTTCAAACCTTAACTTCCAGCTGGCTGAGCCTAGTCTGGGTGAATTCTCTGTGTGTGGGGGCAGGTAACTCCCAAACCATCACAGACTGGCTGATCTTAGAGGGCTGCTCCAACCAAAATCCAACACCACTGTGGTGGTGCTGGGTTGATGCTTGGACTCTGACCCTGGAGGTCTCCTCCAGCTGAAACAATTCTACAGATCTGTGATTCAGGCTGGGAGGTGGCAGCTGCCCCACTGCTGTGT
This sequence comes from Eubucco bourcierii, assembly GCA_013396675.1. Classification (NCBI taxonomy): domain Eukaryota; kingdom Metazoa; phylum Chordata; class Aves; order Piciformes; family Ramphastidae; genus Eubucco; species Eubucco bourcierii. Next base: position 418,732 of record VWZE01026256.1, read on the forward strand.
TTGCTGGAGGGTCAGAGGCAGAGCTGCTGAGTGTACCCTTGCTCTTGCTTTCCTGCAGGTTAACAGGACTCCAGCTGCTGAGGGTAACCTTGCTCTTGCTTTCCTGCAGGTTAACAGGATTCCAGCTGCCTGCTCCTGTAGTGAGCACTGGGGTTGTGCTGTCCCTGTGGCTCGTGAGTGACTACGCCGTCAGCGCGCAGGGCTTCCAGGCGAGCTATGAAGGTAAGGCTGCCCAGCTCGGGGAGCTCAGCTTGTGCTAGGGTGGCAAACTGAGGTGCAGTGTTTAAAGCAGGCTTGGCAGAGCTCTGGGCTCCCTGACCTAGCTGGGGATGTCCCTGCTTACCGCAGGGGATCAGGCTAGCTGACCTTTGGAGGTCCTTTCTTCTGTGCATTCAGTGCTGTGTCCACCTGCAGATGTCTGATCCAAGGCAGCAGTGTCTGCTTCTGGTATCATTTGATCCAGTTTCTTCAGGATTTAAAGTGCTAATTCCTTCCAAGTGTGTTGTGGGCATTTCCCTCCTGCACTCCTAAGGCCAGGCTGGATGAGGCTCTGGACAGCCTGATCTGGTGTGAGATGTCCCTGCCAAGGGACCTTGTGGTCCCTCCCAGCCCTGACTGATTCTATGATTCTATGATCTGTGCTCCAGACATCTTTAAGAGCTTTCTCAAACAGCAAAACCTGAGTGACTGAACAGGAGAAGTGATGTGGGACTTGCCAGTGGACTCTGCAGGGTTAGAGCAAGCCCAGCCACTGGGATTTATGGCTGGGAGTGAGGACTGCAGAGCAGTGCATGGAATGCTTGTGTCAGGGCTTTTTACCTTTACGTTCTCTTTGCTCATTTGTTATGTTCCCTGCACCTTTCTCTCCAAGTATTTAAACTGACCTGCTGTGTTTCTTGTCATAAATCATGCCCAGAGCTTGGTAGTTGTGAAAGTAAAGGATTGTATGTGAAGGCTTGGGAGCTTCAGAAAGTCTTGGACAGAATGGATTGAAGCTTGGGGAAGGCAGATTGAGACTGCAGATTAGGGAGGAATTCTTTACAGCGAGGGTGGTGAGACTCTGGCACAGGTTGCCCAGGGAGGTTGTGGCTGCTCCCTCCCTGGAGGTGTTCAAGGCCAGGTTGGAGGAGGCCTTGAGTGACCTGTGGGAGGTGTCCCTGCCTATGGCAGGGGTTGGAACTGGCTGATTCTTGAGGTCCCTTCCAACCTTCCCATTCTATGATAAATCCCAGTGCCTGTTTGCAGAGCCTCTGCTGGAACATGAGTCAGTAGCTCTCCAGCAGGCAAGGCAGCACATTGCTCCCCAGTTGTGTCAGGGAGGACATGTAGCTGCTTTTGTACTTTCCTGACATTTGGAGTTCATTTTTTTGGCATTTACACACAGTTACTTGTACACTTTTTAATGGCTTTTTTATTACCTTGATGCAGCAAGTAATCTTGTACAAAGGCCTGTGCCAGGGCTGCCCTTTAGTCATGTATACTGCAAATTATCTGAAGTTTGTTTGAGTGATTAGGAGGCTTTAAAGCAGATAACTGGGGAAAGAAAAGACAAAACAAAAAGAAAAAAAAAATAGTTAAAATTTAACCAGAGCCACTGAGGGGCCTGGAGCACTGCTGGGAATGAGAGGGAGCTGGAGCCCTGGTGGGAATTGCTGCCTGGGACAGGACAAGGAGCAATGGATGGAAGCTGCAGCACAGGAGGTTCCAGCTCAGCACCAGGGGCAACTTCTTGCTTGGAAGGGTCCCAGAGCCCTGGCACAGGCTGCCCAGAGAGGCTGTGGAGTCTCCTTCTGTGGAGCCTTTCCAGGTCTGTCTGGATGTGTTCTGTGTGCCCTGAGCTGCATTGTCTGGTCCTGCTCTGGCAGGGGTTGGCCTGGATATGAACTCTTTGGGTCCCTTCCAACCCCACATCCTGTGAGCCTGTGATAAATGAGGGGCAGCTGGAGCCCTCCTGGGAAGGAGAACAGAATGAGAGGGACCTGAAGCCTTGTTGGATATTAAAGCTTTGTTTTGAAGGAGAGTGGGGAGCAGAATGGCTCCAAGTGGCACTCTGAGCCTGCCTCCCAAGAGCTGATTTGCTGTGCTGTTGGAATTGGTGCTAACCAGGAGCAAAGGAGGTAAACGTGGTTCTGCTCCAAGGGCCATGCTGCTGCTGCTGTGCTGTTTGACTTCACCTACAGCTCAGTGAACAGTTGTGACTGGGTAATTCCTGCTTCAAGCCAGAACAATGCATTGGAAGTCCTTGCTGTAAAGTGCTCCTTTCTGGCCTGCTACCAAAGCTTGGTCATTCTCCTCCTCCTCCCTTTAAGCAGTCATTGGGAAATGGACCCAGAGTGGTAGAATTTAAATGCTGGCTCCAAGGGTCTCAAACTTTTAAGGAGGACAGGAAGAAATTGTGCAGTTGGAGGTTTCAAAGTGACATCAAACTACAGTGCTCACCCTGACATCTGCTCTGCCCTGACCCTCTGGCAAACAGAAATTGAGGTTGGCTTTGTCTCAGTGAACATCTTCCTGGCTTATCTCTTTGCTATGATGCCTGCTGATAAGATCTCTTACAAGCAGTTTCTCGAAGCCATCTCCTGCTCCCAGCTGTCTGTGGTGCTTCATTTCTGGTTGTTTCAGGACACAGCATCACAGAGTGTCAGGGCTGGAAGGGACCTCCAGAGCTCACCCAGCCCAACCCCTGCCAGAGCAGCATCACCCAGAGCAGATCCCACAGAACACATCCAGCTGGGGTTTGAATATCTGCAGAGAGGGAGACTCCACAGCCCCCCTGGGCAGCCTGTGCCAGGCTCTGGCACCCTCACAGGGAGAAAATTCCTCCTCATGTTCAAATGAAACTTCCTCTGCCTCAGCTTCCACCCAGTGCCCCTTGGCCTGGCACTGGGCCTCACCCAGCAGAGCCTGGCTGCAGCCTCCTGGCACTCACCTGTACATATTGATACCCATTGCTGAGGTCACCTCTCAGGCTCCTCCAAGCTCCCTGCCTCAGCTCCCTCAGGCTCTGCTCCTACCAGAGCTGTTCCATTGCCTTCAGCATCTCTGTGGCTCTGGGCTGGACACAGTTAAGTGACATTTCCCTGTTTGCAAACTGGAGAGCTGGAGAGCAGTGCTGGAATCTCTTAAGTACCATTTACACTAAGAGGAGTTAGAGATGCTTGAAGAACAGTGGTGAGACCCTGGCACAGGTTGCCCAGGGAGGCTGTGGGTGTCCCCTCCCTGGAGGTGTTCAAGGCCAGGTTGGATGAAGCCTTGAGCAACCTGTGCTGGTGTGAGGTGTCCCTGCCCGTGGCAGGGGGTTGGAACTGGATGATCTTGAAGGTCCTTTCCAATCCATTCTATACTCCCATCAGTGGTCTCTGAAGCCTGCAGAGCTTCTTCAAGCCCCAGGTAAGGCAGGTGGCAGAGGCAGCAGTGGAAGTTGAGGAGCAGCCAGCTCTGGGGCTGCTGTGCTGTGACACTTGTGGAGCTCATGGCTTTCTGGCTTCATTCTCTGTTATTGTGCCTGGCTGTTAGATCTTCCTTAATCCTCTTTTCCTCATTTCCTGACTTCCTCACCTTTCTTCATTTGGTTTGGTGTGTGTTGCCAGCTTGTTTCTGTCTGCCTTCATTGTCTGATCCTCCATGTGCTCCCTTCTCTTGCTGTTTGTTGGGATTTTTCTCCAGATGCCAAACGTTGTTTCAGAGCTGAGTAGGCAGTAGAAGGTTTGTATTCTCTCCTCTGCTGTGGAAGCAAAGTGCTGGGAGCAGAAAGGAAAGCTGATGTTCTCCTTCCTCAGCTCACCCATCTCAAGGAGTGGACACATTGTGACTGAGGATGATCATAGAACTGGTTGGGTTGGGAAAGAGCTCCAAGATTATCCAATGCAACCATCAGCCCAACCCCACCATGGCCACTAAACCATCTCCCCAAGTGCCATGGCCACTCCTCCAGGCATGGGCACTCCAGCACCTCCCTGGGCAGTCTGTGCCACTCTTGCAGGAAAGAAATTGTTCCTCATCTCCAACACCAAACCTCCCCTGGCACAATTTCAGGCCACATCCCTCTCGTTCTATCACCTGAGACTGAGGAGAAGAGACCAACCCCAGCACACTCCAACCTCCCTTCAGGGAGTTGGCCAGAGGCAGAAGATCTCCTCTAAGCCTCCTTTGCTGCACCCTGAACAACCCCAGCTCCCTCAGCTGCTCCTCACCAGCCCTGTTTGCTGGATCCTTCCCCAGCTTGGTGCCCTTCTGTGGAGATGCTTCAGCCTCTCCATGTCCTTCATGGAGTGAGTGGCCCAGACCTGCCCCCAGTGCTCAGGGAGGGGCCTCACCAGTGCTGAGTGCAGGGGACAGTCACTTCCCTGCCCCAGCTCACCTCACCATTCCTCAGCCACACCAGGATGCTTTTGGTCAGGCCTTTAGAGCCCAGCTGTGGGGCAGGTGGCTCTGCATGCCCCCCTTTGTGATGCCAGCTGGGATTCCCAGCTGCAAAGCAAGGTCAGGATGGCTCCTTGCTGGGGGTGTTGTTAGTGCTCAGGAGTTGCACAGAGGGTGGGCACTGTGAGGGTGGGCACTGTGAACATGGGAATGCCCCAGCAGCATCTTCACCTGAGAGGGGTGATCAGAGCAGCACAAACCACTGTCCTTAAGTGGATCATCTGGAGAAAGAACCAGGAGCAACCACTGCAGGGGTGGCTGGGAATGGGCAGTGGTCAGCTTTTTCTTGCTGAATTGAGAGGACAGAGAGAATTTCATTTCCATAGAGTAAGTTTGATCTGAAGGTAATTTTTTTATTCCTTAAGAGGTCCTTTTTAGATATAAGCAATTCTTCTGCAGCTCAATTTCAGAAAACACCATTTAGGAGATATTTAAATTGAGTGTTTCCATGCTTTTACCAAGCAGATATTTGTTCCTTCCCCCCCCCCTGTTAAACTGTCCCTTGAATTCAGCATGATTTCACAACTAGCCCTGTTCACCCTCAGACTGGGGGATTTATTTTTTCCCCCTCTAATTTTTTTTTTCTTTTTTAATGCCTAAATGATCCTTCTCTAAATGCACCCAACTGTTGGGGAAGTCTTTGCATTTGGTTTCAGCTGCAGGAGCACTTCAGAGTAGAGGCAGCTGTAAATAATCCAAGTTAGGCTTTTCACAGGATCTTGGGGATTGGAAAGGACCTCCATGGATCGAGTCCACCCTCACCCTGCCACAGCAGGACCATAACATCCAGTGCAGGTCATGCAGGAGCACATCCAGATGGGTTTGGAAAGTCTCCAGAGAAGGAGGCTCCACAACCTCTCTGGGCAGCCTGTGCCAGGGCTCTGGGACCTTGCAGCAAAGAATTTCTTGCTTGTGGTGAAAGGAGAAGACTGAGAGGGGAGCTGACAAATGTCCATAAATATCTGAGGGCTGGGTCCTGCTCTGGCAGGGGAGTTGGGCTCAGTGATCTGTGGAGGTCCCTTCCAACCCCTAACATCCTGTGATCCTCTCCAGACTAAGCAGCCCCAGGCCCCTCAGCCTCTCCTCACCAGGCAGTGCTCCACTCCCATCAGCATCCTTGTAGCCCTGTGCTGGGCTCTCTCCTGTGGATCCCTGTCCCTCTGAAACTGGGCAAGCCAGGACTGGACTTTTTCTCCTAGGATCTGAGTGTAGACAGAAACACAGAATTAAGCAGGTTGGAAGAGACCTCCAAGATCATCCAGTCCAACCTAGCACCTAACACTTGTAATGCACTAACCCCTGGCACTGAGTGCCTCAAGCAGCCTCCTCTTCAGCACCTCCAGGCATGGGCACTGCACCCCCTCCCTGGGCAGCCCATCCCAATGCCAATCTCTCTTGCTCTGAAGAACTTCTTCCTAACATCCAGCCTGACCCTGCCCTGGCACAGCTTGAGGCTGTGTCCTCTTGTTCTGTCCCTGGGTGCCTGGCAGCAGAGCCCAACCCCAGCTGGCCACAACCTCCCTTCAGGGAGCTGCAGAGAGCAATGAGCTCTGCCCTGAGCCTCCTCTCCTGCAGGCTGCACACCCCCAGCTCCCTCAGCCTCTCCTCACAGGGCTGTGCCCCCTCCCCAGCCTTGCTGCCCTTCTCTGGGCACCTTCCAGCACCTCAACATCTCTCTTGCATTGCTGGGCCCAGAACTGGACACAGCACTCCAGGTGTGGCCTGAGCAGTGCTGAGCACAGGGTCAGAAGACTGCCCTGCTGCTGCTGGCCACACTGCTTCTGATGCAGGCCAGAATCTTGTGAGAGATCCTCCTGAAGGTTTCACCACCAGAACTGACCAATGCCTCCTCTTACTGCTTCCCCTGAGAGATGTGTGCAGCCAATATTGAGGCACATGCCAAGACTTCCAATGAGGAATTAATTAGGGCCACTGCTGCTGCTGCACACCTGATGAATGCACAGCAAGTTGACATTTCAAACAAATTGGGCAAGTCTTGTACAATAAGAGGAAAATTGTTATAAATTCCACCCCATTTCCTCAATAAGGCTAATGGCTGTTCATGATGAACAGCAGGTGGCTTCTTTTTAGTTTACTAATGGAGACATGCAATAAAATGACATTATTATTTGTCAACCATTACTTCTTGGCTGCCTTGTTAGTCCTGAAGGGATGAAAAATAGAAAGGGATTTGAGGGAAGATACCTGAAACTGCTCTTTATCCTATCAGGAAGGCTGGAGAGGGACTTGTCCTAAGGAGAGCAGTGCTAGAGGGAAGCTGAGGAAGAAGTTCTGCAGTAGGAGGGTGGTGAGAGCTGGAACAGGTTGCTCAGGGAGGTTGTGGATGCCTCTTCATTGGGGCTGTTCAAGGACAGGTTGGATGAGCCCTTGAGCAATCTGGTCTAGATGTGAGGAGTCCCTGCCCATGGCAGGAGGGTTGGAGTAGATGATCCCTTCCAACCTAAGCTATATTAATAAACAGGCAGCTGAGTGGGAGCCAGCAGTGTGCCCAGGGGGCTGAGTGGGAGCCAGCAGTGTGCCCAGGGGGCTGAGTGGGAGCCAGCAGTGTGCCCAGGGGGCTGGGTGGGAATCAGTAGTGTGCCCAGGGGGCTGGGTGTGAGCCAGCAGCGTGCCCAGGCAGCCAAGAAGGCCAATGGCATCCTGG
>VWZE01026256.1:426050-441112 GCA_013396675.1 Eubucco bourcierii
GGTGGTTTGGATGTGGTGCTTGGGGCTGTGGTTCAAGGTGAATGTTGCAGAGCAGGGCTCTAGGGTGGGCTTGGTGCCCCTGAGGGGCTGTGCCAGCCTGGGAGGGCTTTGATTCTGTGGTGCATGACCAGAGGGCAATGTTATAAACCACTGAGGCCTGAGAGCTTGATGCAGTTCTGCTTTTCAGGGCTGGACAGGTTCAAAATGCCTTTGGCTGGGCATTGGCACAGGCTGCCCAGGGAGGTGGTGGAGTCCCCATCCCTGGAGGTGCTTAGGAAACGTGGGCATGGCCTTTGAGGACAGTGGTTAAATGGCCACAGTGGTGTTGGACTGCTCTTGACCTTGGAGGTCTTTCCCAACCAAAACAGTCCTTTAATTCCCTATTTTCACTCAGCTCTGTGTTTTCATTTGTGACCTTTGTGGTCTGACAAGGGAAGTGCTGCAGAGCTGAGGTGCAGCAATGTTCAAGACAATGTTTTAGGAGTCCTCATCTGTGCAACTTTTAGAACTTTAATTACTCTCTATTTATTTATTTACTTGAGGTTTTTTTTTCCCCCTCAAATCAAAGCTCAGTTAGGAACCCCTGGAGGCAACCAGGCCATTTGGGGCTCTGCAGCAGCAGTGCTGCCTGGAAAGCAGCAAGATTGAACAGTAGGTGAAGATTTGGGTTTGGTGGTTTTGTTGTTTTTCTTTCCCTTCCCCAAGACATGGTGTTTGATTACAGCTGCAACAAATTTGGTAGCTGCAAACAGTAAGTGCCTGATTGAAAAGAAACAATTATGCCTGGAAGAACAGTGCTTATTTTAAGGAATTAGAAGAGTTTAAATGTGGAGGGAAACAGCCCCAAGTAAATAGTTCTGTTTGCTTTCATAATAAATGCCCTCCTCTTTCCCAGGCACAAATAGCTCATTCTTTTAGAGGGCTGTTTGTGGAGTTGTGCTTAGAGAGTTACAAAATACAATTCAAAAGTGGTTCCTGTCCCTTTCTGACCGTTGACAGAACCATAGACTGTTAGGGGTTGGAAGGGACCTCCAGAGGTCATCTGATCTTACCCCCTTGCCCTGCCAAAGCAGGAGCACCCAGGGCAGCTCACACAGGAGCACATTCAGGTGGGTTTTGAAGTCTCCACAGCCTCTCTGGGCAGCCTGCTCCAGGCCTCCAGCACCCTCACACCAAACAAGTTTCTCCTACAGTGAAACCTCCTGGGTGTTAGTCTGTACCTGTTTCCCCTTGTCCTGTCCCTGGGCACCACTGAAGAGAGCCCAGCCCCATCCTCTTGCCCCAAAGCCTTTAGGTCTTGCCTAGCATTGCTCAGATCCTCTCTGGGGCTGCTCTTCTGCAGGCTCAGCTCCCCCAGATGGAACCTCCTGTGGTCCAGCCTGTACCTGTTGTTCCTTGTCCTATCACTGGGCACCAGCACAGTGAGCCTGGCACCTTCATCTTGCCCCCTACCCCTCAGATATTCGTAGACCTTGATCAGATCCCTCTCAGCCTTGTCTTCTGCAGACTAAACAGCCCCAGGGCTCTCAACCTTTCTATGTAGGAGAGACGTTCCACTCCCCCAGGCATCCTCATAGCCTCTGCTGGGCTTTCTCCAGCAGATCCCTGTCTCTCTAGGACCAGGGAGCCCAAAACTGGACACAGCATTCCAGATGCTGTCTCACTAGGGCAGAGTAGAGGAGGAGGAGAACTTCCCTAGACCTGGGTGAGGAAGGTGCTGCAGTCTGGGCTGGTTTGCTTCTGCAGCTTCAGGCACATCATCTGCACTGCTTGGTGCTTGTGAACAGAGGACCTGTCCCAAATTTGTGTGCCAGTGAAATACTGGACACAGAAGGACTCTGAAAGGTTGGTGTTGCCCTCCCATGCAGGCAATATTTACTGGTTTGTGATGCCTCTTGAGTTACAGGTGAAGAGGGCTCAGCTTTTTCAGGGCTGGAGCAGCTTTAGACTGTGGTTGACCTCCTTCAGCAGTGACTGTAGCTGGTGAAATGATTCCTGGCTCTGTCAATGCTCAGAGCCCCATGCTGAGTCCACCCTGTTACTTTTCATTATTAAAGAGCTGTGATCAAGAATTAAAGTTTTAATTAAAGTTTGTAGCCCTCACAGTTGGCCATGATAAAGCTCTGGAGGGGAGCAGCGTGGGAAGCCATCAAATGGTGGTTCTCTGACTGTGCCAACACTGAAACATTGGGTTCCAAATGCCCCTTTGCCTCCAAGAGGCTTTAACACCAGAACTTGGAGATGTTCATTACTGTTTTAAAGCCATTCCCAGCAGAGAGGCATCGTTGGGCTGTTCCTTTCAGCATCTCTCAGCTGTCTCTTGTTTGTTTGCAAACAGGCAGACTCAGCTCCACTTCTTTTTGCTGCTCTCCAGGAGCAGCAGCCTGAACTCCAGCACCTTCTGTGATGTTGGTACCAAACACTTCTACCAGCCTCAAAACCTCTGATGGAATTAGTGGTGTTGAGCTGATGATAAAAATATTAAAGTGAAGATTCTGGTGCTCAGAACAAATTATTCTTGTTGCAGTTAATTTGTCCAAAGTTGTAATTAATTGGGATTTTAGAAGGCTTCCCATCTGCTGTACTGAGCAACTGCAGAAGCTAAAAACCTTCCTGAAGAGTTTCAATCCTGATCATTGCAAATTAGATGCAGTGCTGTAAAGAGCAACTGGCACTGTCTTGTCTCTAGGCCAACCATATGGAGAAGCCATGAAATAGCAGAGGGCAGCAGCAGATGACCCAGGAGTTGTCATCTCATCCTGTGGCCCAAAGATGGGTTGGTGAGTTCAGTTTGCTGCTGCAGCTGAGAGCCTCCATCGGCTCTGCTGGCCTCATGCACTTCTCACTGCCTTAGTGTCCATAGCTGAGCTGCTTTGTGGGTTGAGTTGACTTGCTTTGAGTCACATTGCTGTTCCCAGATGGCTGCTGGTGGTAGAAACATCTAGAATGTTGATATTCTGGTGTCTGAGCTGTCCAGATCCATTTTAATCCATGGGGATTAAAGAAAATCCTGATAGGCCTTAATGAACAAGGATGCACTTGGCTGGACCCTGAGCAGCCTGATCCAGTTGGAGATTCCTAGAATGGTTTGGGTTGGAAGGGACCTTCAAGACCATCCAGTTCCAACCTCCACTACCATGGGCAGAGACACCTCCCACCAGCCCAGGTTGCCCAAGGCTTCACCCAACCTGGTCTTGAACACCTCCAGGGAGGAGGCATCCACGGCCCCCCTGGGCGACCTGTTCCAGTGCCTCCCCACCCTCACTGGCAAGAATTTCTTATAGAGTCATAGAGTCATAGAATGGTAAGGTTGGAAGGGACCTCAAGGATCATCTAGTTTCAACCCCCTGCCATAGGCAGGGACACCTCCCACTAGTACAGCTTCTTCTTCATCTCCAGTCTCAGTCTGCCCTCTTCAAGCTTCAATCCATTCCTGCTCATCCTATCACTACCAGGGGTGTTGGACAAGATGACCTTTGAGGCTCCCTTCCAACCCAATGCATTCTGGGCCCGGGAACATGAAGCCTGCAGAGAGGGACAGGAGCCAGCCCTTGGCGTTAACCCTTCTGTGTCCCTGCTGCCTGTCAAGCAGCAGTAAACCTGGAACTGAGCAGAAGGAGCTGGAGCCTTGCTGGGGGGCGATGAGGAGCAGCCGAAGGATACCACAACCCTGCAGCTGCTTGGCTTCCTGCTCCTCTGGGCTGGAACATCTGGCAGGGTTTTGCTGTGCAGGAGCGTGGTGGGGAGGTGAGGAGCAGGGGAAGGCTGCGCTCTGCTGTCTGCGCCGCTCTCGGCGCTCGGAACGCTGCGTGGAGCTGTCACAGCTGCACCCGGGCAGGCAGCGTTCAGCCGGCGCCGTCAGCTTGCGTTTGCCTCTTGTTTGCAAGGTATTAGTGTTTGAACTACACGATAAAAGCAAGGCACCAAGTAAGCAGCAAGGCAAATGCAGCAGTGTCAATAATATTGAGTGACAGGATTGCTTCGCACGGTGTGGTGGCTGGAAGAGAAGTGGGGTTATAATTAGATTTAAAGAAGAGCATTGGATTGATTCTGTCTCCAATTAAGTGTTTCCTAACTGATGTTAAAAAAAAAAGTGGTTGCCAATAGGTTTGCCTATCATATGGTTACAGATTTTGTTATGGCTGCTCGTTGGAATTTTTCCACCCTGTCTCAGCTCCGTGGCTGTGTCCCTGTTTGTCATCAGCTGTTTGCAGTGTGCAGCTCCTGTTTAATTTAATGGGCCATATGCAGATGGAAAATGAGGGGGTTTGCACAGTCAAACTGCTCCCCACGTGCCTGCAGGGGTGGATGCAGCCTTGAGGAGAGGAATAGTAAAGAATCAGGTTGGTTGAGGTCAGCCTTTGATGTTCCTGCCAGGGCTTGGTGCTGCCCTGTGTTACTGGGCTGGGCTAAGGTTGGAAGAATCACAGAATCAGACTATTAGTGAGTGAAAGGGACCTCTGGAGCTCAGCCAGTCCAACTCCCCTGCTCCAGCAGGGCACCCACAGCAGCTTGCCCAGCAGCACAATGCCCAGGGGGGTTGGAAGCTTTGCACAGATGACTCCACAGCCTCTCTGGGCAACCTGCTCCAGGCTTCCAGCACCCTCACACCAAACAAGTTTCTCCTACAGTGAAACCTCTTGGGTTCTAGTCTGTGCCTGTTCCCCCTTGTCCTGTCCCTGGGCACCACTGAAGAGAGCCCAGCCCCATCCTCCTGCCCCCTACCCTTTGTCTCTTGCCTAGCATTGCTCAGATCCCCTCTGGGGCTGCTCTTCTGCAGGCTCTCAGCCCCAGGGCTCAACCTTTGCTCCTCACAGAGCTGCTCCAGGCCCCTCAGAATCTTTGTGGCACTCTACTGAACTCACTCCAGCAGATCCCTGTCCTTCTTGAACTGGGGAGCCCACAGCTGGACACAATCCTGAGGGACAGGAGAATATCCCTGGACCTGCTGGCCACACTCTTCCCAGTGCACCCCAGCAGACCCTTGCTGGTCTTGGCTACGAGGACACATTGGTGGCCTGTGGTGAACTTGTTCCCCAGCACCCCCAGGTGCAGAAGTGCTGTCGGTTTGACATTGAAAACCTCTGATGGCTCTGCTGTGATGTCTGCTTTAGATATTGATCGTGGCTTAGACAAGAGCAGCTGTTTTATGTGCAACTGTTAAAGGGCACAGAGCAACCTGAGGAATCTAAAGCTGCCTTGTAAATCCTGGGTTTGCTCTTTATTTCCAGTTATCTGCAGCTCTTCACTCCTCTTTGTTGTTTTGTTGTTTGGGTTTTTTTTGTTCCATGGAGCAAACCAGTCTCATGGGCAGAGGCATATTCCAGTCATCAAGTGGCATTTCAGCCCTGGAAGGGAAATGAGTGGTGAGTTGGCATGACAGTGGTGACTCAATTATTTTTCACAGCCTTGGCAGGAGCTGGTGCAAGTCTGATGCCTGCAGATGATGTCCTATACATTCAGTGAAGTCAAATCAAGCAAAGGAGGCAGGTGTTGGCCCCTTGCAGTGTTTATGAGCTGGGTGCTACAGCAGGAAGTCAGGAACCCAGAAACCCACAGCCTTGACTAGAAGGTGAAGAAATGCACCCAGCTGTGCCTGGGCACTGTCTCTCCCTGGGAAGTGTGGCTGGGGATACTGGAGCCTGCTGGGAATGGGCACTGGTTGAGGTGTGGGGGCATGTTCAGGGGCAGATCCTGGAGCAGAGAGCTGAGCTCTGTCCCAGCTGAGGTTCAGATTGGCTTTGAATACTGAGATTGCTCAAGGTCAAGTGCTTGTGTGGCTGGTGGGGTTCAAAGCACTGGCTTAAAGCAGCAGGTTCTGGGCACTGGTAGCTTGCAGCAGCTGCATCTGAGTGAGGAGAAAGAGCTTCAAAGCTGCCCCTGCATCACTTGTCTGGACTTCATCTGCTGTTGGATGAATGTGAGCCTGTGACTGAGTGGCCCACAGACCCTCAGCTGGTGTAAGCTGCACTGGCTCTGATTTCAAGCATCTTGGTGGATCTGCTTATTTCCAGAGCACTGGTGGTGCTGAGCAGCCCTCAGGGTGGGGAAGCTGACCTGGAGGCTCTTGGTTTGGGGGGCAGGAGATCTGCTGGAGATGAGTGGTACCTGTAGCAGGGGGGACACTGCAGGCTGGGGTTTGCTGGGCCATTTGCTGGCCTCAACTGATGGTGCAGCTTCTCATGGCAGTGCTTGTTCCTAGAAGCTTGTGGTGCTAGTCTGGGAGTGCCTGTGCTGCTGGGTGAGGTGTTTGATGCTGTGGCAGCCCGGAGTCACTGTTCTGCAAGTGTCAGGGCAAGTATGGTACTGCTGTAGTGTAGGATTAGTGTCAGGAATGCAGGGGCAGAGGGCTGGTGGCTGTGGATCTGCTGCTCTGAATTCCTCCTGCTGTCTGTGATAGTAACAAGGGTAGGGGAAAAGCTTGTACCACAGACTGGCTGGTTTGGGGGATGTCCTTCCTACCTTCCCTCTGCAGCCAGCCAGGAGCAGGACCATTCCTAGTTAAGGTAATGACCTGGAACTGCACCAGGGCAGGTTTAGCTTGGATCTTAGGAACAGTTTATTTCCAGAAAGAGTGCCCAGGGACTGGCACAGGCTGCCCAGGGAGGTGTTGGAGTCCTCATCCCTGGAGGTGCTGAAGAAACCTGTGGCAGTGGCACTGTGGGAGATGGTTCAGTGGCCACGATGGTGTTGGGTTGCTGATCTGAGAGGCCCTTTCCAAAGCAGCTCCTGTTGGCCTAACTGCAGTGGCAGATCCTTTGCTTTTCATTACAACTTCAGATTAAAGCAGCTCCCTGGGGAGGGAAGAGTCAACCTTCTTATTCTTTTTCTTTTTAGCTATACAAAAGATTTCTTTTACTTAAATGAGCTCCCAGCAAGGCTGCCTTAATATACTACTAATTGATTTTAAGACTTGAAAGCAGCAAAGCTTATTAACATTTGCTGACTCAGCGAGAACCTTCCTCTCCTCGCATGCTGGAGGATGGAGTTGAGGTATCGACCCATGTTGTTGCGGCATTAAAATGAACTTTGAGGGAATATTAAGTGTCTCCTACTGCTGCTTGATTTGCATATGCAGATGAGAGGCATCAGTGCAGAGGCAGGAGAGCAGGAATGCTAATGCTTTGCAAACAGGAGCCAGCACTAAGCCTTTAAACAAACACCAAGTGGCACTTGCTGGGCTCCGGCACAGGGACACTGCTGTCAAGGAGGCCCCACTGCTGCTCCCCTCACATTCAGCTGCTCTGAGCAGCCCCTTTTGGAGAAGAGCACATGAGAGGAGTGCAGAAAACACTGAAGAGGGTGTGAGACTTTGATGTTGACTCTGCTCTTGTGGCATTTGGAAACAGAGCCCTGGAGCAGGCTGTCCAGAGAGGTTATGAAGTCTCCATCTCTCGAGATCTTCAAAATCAACCTGGAGGTGCTGCTGTGTGACCTGCTCTCAGCAGTGCTGTTTGCAGGGGGGTTGGGCTCAATGATCTCTGCAAGTCCCTTCCAACCCCTGCCATTCTGGGATCCTCTGCTTTGTGCTTGAGATGTACCTGCTGTGTGTGACTGGGCAGATGAAAGGGCCTGAAGCTCACAGGGAACCAGGGACACAGCCTCAAGCTGTGCCAGGGCAGGGTCAGGCTGGATGTTAGGAAGAAGTTCTTCACAGCAAGAGAGATTGGCATTGGGATGGGCTGCCTGGGGAGGTGGTGGAGTGCCCATCCCTGGAGGTGTTGGAGAGGAGGCTGCATGAGGCTCTTAGTGCCAGGGGTTAGTGAATTAGAAGGGTTAGGAGCTAGGTTGGACTGGGTGATCTCAGAGGTCTTTTCCAACCTGCTGAATTCTGTGACTCTGTGGTTGTATTGGGTTGGAAGGGACCCTCAAAGGGCATCTTGTCCAACCCCCCTGCAGCCAGCAGGGACACCTCCAACCAGAGCAGGTTGCTCAGGGCCACATCAAGGCTGATCTTGAGTGCCTCCAGTTATGTGGCCTCAGCCACAGCCCTGGGCAGCCTGTGCCAGTGTCTCACCACCCTCTCTGTGCACAGCTTCCTCCTGATGTCCAACCTGACTCTGCCCTGCTCCAGTTCCAAACCATTGCCTCTCATCCTGTCACTTCTCAGTACCTGGAAGTCTCAGGACAGCATGAAGGTATTTTCTGAAGGACTCTCATTGTGATGTTTCTTTCCTAAAAACCTTCATTTTCCTCCCTTCTTGCCCTTTTGTATTTTCCTTTATTTTTTTCCCCCTTTTCATATAACACAGAGCCATTTCTTTTCAATCAAGGAATCTATTTGCAGAACATGGAGTTGTTAGATGAGGTTTGGTTTTGTTTCAGAATACATTTCCATAAAAAGTCACCACTAATGAGCTGTGTGAAAATTGCAGCCTGCCTGCCAAGCCAATTTGGTTAAAAGGCTTCCTCCATCCTTTGTTGCCATTTGATCCTTCCACATGCACAGTGTGCTTCAGCAGGTACAGCCATGGTGGCTAGAAAAAACAAGGTGAGATGCTGAGGATAAGTCACATCTGGCTTGAGAGCAGCCCTGAAGAGAGGGATTTGGGGGTGCTGGTGGAGGAGAAGCTCAATGAGAGCTGTCAGTGTCCTCTGGTAGCCCAGAGAGCAACCAGAGCCTGGGCTGCAGCAGGAGCAGTGTGGGCAGCAGGGTGAGGGAAGGGATCCTGCCCCTCTGCTCCACACTGCTGAGACCCCACCTGGAGTGCTGCATCCAGTGCTGGAGCCCCTGGGACAGGAGGGATGTGGAGGGACTGGAAGGTGTCCAGAGCAGGGCCACGAGGGTGAGCAGAGGGCTGGAGCTGCTCTGCTGTGAGCAGAGACTGAGGCAGTTGGGGCTGTGCAGGCTGCAGAGGAGAAGGCTCCCAGGGACCTTACTGTGGCCTTGCAGGATCTGAAGGGGGCTACAGGAAAGCTGGGGAGGGACTTTTGAGGCTGTCAGGGAGGGATAGGACTGGGGGGGATGGAACCAAGCTGGAAATGGGGAGAGTCAGAGTGGAGGTGAGGAAGAAGTTGTTGAGCATGAGGGTGGTGAGAGCCTGGCAGGGGTTGCCCAGGGAGGTGGTGGAAGCCTCCTGCCTGGAGGTGTTTAAGGCCAGGCTGGATGAGGCTGTGGGCAGCCTGAGCTGGTGTGAGGTGTCCCTGGGCATGGCAGGGGGTTGGAGCTGGATGCTCCTTGTGGTCCCTTCCAGCCCTGCCTGGTTCTGTGATCTCTGGAAGAAGAAAATCCTTGTTGGGATTGCAGCTGGCAATGATTTTATCTTAGTTCATTCTTAGGATTTTGGTTTCCCAGCTACAGCTCAAGGTTGTGAGTGCCAAAAAGCATCTCCAAAGCTGTCAGGTTGCTCTCAGTGGTTGGTGAAGAGAAGGCTTAGAGAGGATCTAATCAATGCTTATAAATATCTGAGGACTGGGGGCTAAGATGGAAGTGACAAACTCTTCTCAGTTGTGCCCTGTGGTAGGACAAGAGGCAATGGATGGAAACTACAGCACAGAGAGTTCCACCTCAGCCTGAGGAACAACTTCTTAAAGGGTCCCAGGCAGCAACCTGCCCACAGACGTGGTGGAGTCTCCTCTGCAGACTTTTAAGGCCTGTTTGGTTGTGTTCCTGTGTGACCTGTGCTTCATTCTGTGGCCCTGCTCTGACAGGGGGGTTGCACTCAAATGTGGAGGTCCCTTCCAACCCCTAATATCCTGTGACCCTGCTTGGAGTTGGCTGCTCTGTCTCATAGAATCATAGGACTGTTTTGGTTGGAGAAGACCTCTAAGATGAAGACCACCATGGCCATTGCAGACTGGATCTGGAACTTCTTCCATAGAATCATGGAGTTCTTTTGGTTGGAGAAGCTGTTTGTAACTGCCTGTTGGAGCTGTCTGCCTGTAACTACATCTTGTTGTGGCCAGAGGTTTGAATACTTGTTCAGTCCTGGAGCTGCCTGTCGAAATCCACCAGACTGGAACATTGTATCTTGCATTGCAGCATCCAGAAAAGCAGTTCTAGAGGGCATTATCTAAGGGTTATGAAATTCATCCACTTGTTTGTGTGAAGGAAAGAGCACCAGGGCTGGTCCTCAGCTGCAGAGATCAGCTTGTGTCTGCCTGGCACCAACTGAGGCTTCTGCAGGAATCTTCATCATCTTAAACTGCTTTCAGTGGTTCATATTTTGTACTTCACTGGGATATGTATTTGAGCATCTACATCTTGATTTAGGCTCATAAATAAATCCTCCATCTGAGGCTCTGGAATTTATCTGATCTGTGGAAGTGGTGTGTGGCTTGCTGGGAATGCAGACTGCAGCAGCTGAGATAGGAAGGGCTGGCTGGCAGCTCCAGCTTCTCTGTGGCTGGGAGGCTGCTTGACTTCTGCTTCTCTAGGCAAAGCAGTGCCTTCAGAAGTGCTTTGCCTGACCAGCATTGCTCTGAGTACTTTGCTGTTCCCCACCAAAGCCTTGTAGATCAATTGGCTCCTGGTGGCTTGGCTGAGCACAGTCTGGTGGATAAAGCACTGCTGGGCAGGAGGGCCCAGAGGCTGCTGATCAGTGGAGTTAAATCCAGTTGGCAGCTGGGCACTGGTGGTGTTCCTCAGGGGTCTGTGTTGGGGCCACTTCTTTTTAACATCTTTATTGACAACCTTGATTCAGGCACAGTCAGCAGTGAGTGTGCAGATGGCACCAAGTGAGGAGGCAGTGCTGGTTTGAGTGAGGGCAGAGAGACTCTGCAGAGGGGCTTGGATAGGCTTAAATCAAAGGACCAACATGAATGGGATGAGCTTCAACAAGGCCAAATGCCTGCTCCTGCACTTGGGGCACAGCAACCCTAAGCAAGGGCACAGGCCTGGGGCAGTGTGGCTGGAGAGCTGCTGGCAGGAAGGGACCTGGGGGGTGGTAATAGACAGGAGCTGGGTGGGGGCCAGCAGTGTGCCCAGGGGGCTGGGTGGGGGCCAGCAGTGTGCCCAGGGGGCTGGGTGGGGGCCAGCAGTGTGCCCAGGGGGCTGGGTGTGAGCCAGCAGTGTGCCCAGGGGGCCCAGAAGGCCAATGGCATCCTGGCTTGGATTAAAAATGCTGTGGGCAGCAGCAGCAGGGAGGGGATTGTGCCCTTGGACTCAGCTCTGGTGAGGCCACAGCTCAGTGTTCAGTTTTGGGCACTGCAATCCAAGAGGGATGTGGAGGTGCTGGAGCAGGTCCAGAGGAGGGCAACAAAGCTGGGGAAGGGTCTGGAGAAGAAATCTGATGAGGAGAGACTGAGGGAGCTGGGGAGGGTTAGTGTGAGGAAGAGGAGGCTGAGGGCAGAGCTCGTTGCTGTCTGCAGCTACCTGCAGGGACACTGTGGAGAGGCTGCTGCTGGGCTCTGCTCACAGGGAACTGCAGACAGAACAGGGAATGGCCTCAAGCTGAGGCTGGGGAGGTTTAGGTTGGACATTAGGGAAAAGCTTTTCCTGGAGAGAGTGGTCAGGGACTGGCATGAGCTGCCCAGGGAGGTGCTGGAGTCCCCCAGCCTGGGGGTGTGTGAGGGTGGTTTGGATGTGTGCTTGGGGCTGTGACTCAAGGTGAATGTTGCAGAGCAGCAATCCTTGTTGTAGGGGTGCAAGAGTGAAGGCAGTACTCAGGGGCCCTCACCAGTGCCCAGTGCAGGGGCACAGTTACTTCCCTGCAAGCAGCTCCTCACTTGAACTCTTTGGGTCCTGCAGTCCAGGCTCTCTGAACCCAGCCTGGAGAGCTCATTATGGGTTAAAGGACAATAAAGCTGTAGCTGTGTCCATGATGCATGTTAAGGGACCAATGTGGCAAGAAGTCCTCTGCTGTGCTGCTGGGCTTGATTTGGAGATTTACTGAGATTGAATTTTGTTAGTGAGTCCCAAACTCCTCATTAAACACAGAGTGATGTGGCTACCCCCAGCACAACAGAATCTGTTGAAGGATGCTGGAGCAGCTCTCTACGAGGACAGGCTGAGAGACCTGGGGGCTCTTTAGCCTGCAAAAGAGAAGACTGGGAGGGGATCTTAGAAATGCTTATGATTATCTAAAGGGTGGAGGTCATGAGGATCACAGGACCACAGAATGTCAGGGGCTGGAAGGGACCCAAAGAGCTCATCCAATCCAACCCCTGCCAGAGCAGGACCAGACAATCCAGCTCAGGATGCACAGAACACATCCAGACAGGCCTGCAAAGGCTCCACAGAAGGAGACTCCACAGCCTCTCTGGGCAGCCTGTGCCAGGGCTCTGGGACCCTTCCAGGCAAGAAGTTGCCCCTGGTGCTGAGCTGGAACCTCCTGTGCTGCAGCTTCCATCCATTGCTCCTTGTCCTATCCCAGGCAGCAGTGAGCAGAGCCTGTCCCCACCCTCCTGACCCCCAGCCCTCAGATAGTTCTGAACATTGATTCAATCCCCTCTCAGTCTTCTTCTCTGCAGACAGAGCAGCCCCAGGTCCCTCAGCCTCTCCTTCCCCAGGCAGTGCTCAGTGCCCTCAGCATCCTCACAGCCCTCCCTTGGACTCTCTCCAGCAGGTCCCTGCCCCTCTGAAACTGGGGAGCCCAAAGCACAGCCCAGGCTGGGGCTGGCCTCTTTCCAGGGGTGCCCAGAGACAGGCCAAGAGGCAGTGAGTACAGAGTGACCCCCAGGAGGCTTCACTTGAACTTCAGGAGAAACTTCTTTCTTTTGAGTGTGACAGAGCCCTGGAGCAGACTGCCCACAGAGGTTGTGGAGTCTCCTTCTCTGGAGACTTTGGGAACCCACCTGGACACCTTCCTGTGCAAACTGCTCTGTGCAAATCTGCTTTAGCAGGGGCCTTGGACTTGATCATCTTTATAGATCCTTTCCAACACCTAACATCTTGTAATGCAGGGCACTGATTGTGAGGTTTGCCTTTAAATGCTGTTTACAATCCCTGCTAGGGCTCTCCAAGCACTGTAGTGGATCACAGGCAGAGCTTTTTGCTGCTCTGACACTCATTTTTCTGTTCCTTGACTCAAAGCAAAGGTTTTTGTCTTGCACTGTGGTCAAGCTGCTCATGCAGATATGAGCCATGATGAGAGTGGTTCAGGGTGGATGTGTGCATGCCTAAGATGATTTTTCTCCTGATTTAATATTTCCTTCATGTCCTAAACACCAACTGCTTTTCCAGTTCTTGCTATTCATTATGGTGTCTACAAAGAGGGTAGGGGAAGAGGCCTTTAGTTGGCTGTGCTTGCAGCTCATGTGCCTGGAAAATGCCACAGGTAGACGTCTGAGGCTGAGCAGAAGCAGCAGAGCTCCAGAGCAGGAGCTGCTGTGTGAGGAGACTATTAACAACCATTTGAGGGAGGTGGCAGGAACCTCTGCCTGTGACACTGTCAATATCTAGCTGCAAATGGACTCTCAGGTGGAAATCTGCTTTGGCAGCCTGAGCAGATGAGTTCAGGGTGGCCAGGGCTGTGTTCAGGGAGTCTCTGGGGGCAAGTGTGAATTGGTTCTACCCCCAGGTGCTGGGAGCAGGGAGGTGAAATGCTGCCTGGGGAAGGGGGAGAAGTGGGGAGGAAGGAGGGAGAGTGCTCAGTCTGAGCTTGCTGATATCATTGTGATGATTATGGGCTGATGTGTCTGGAGATTAAATGGCTGGAGCATTATCTCAGTTGCTCTGGGTTGTGTTGTTCTGTTCTCTTTGGGGGTTTTTTGTTATCAGCTGTCACTTCCAGCAGCTTCTTCTCAGGTCGCGAAGGTCACTGTGGCTTTATGCTCTTGACTCTTCCACTGTGTTATTAGAGAGGAAAAACAATGATTATTCAAGCTCTGGAAAGCTCACTGATATTATTACCATTCATAAAAGCAGGCTCTGTCAATCAGTAATCCCTGAAATGGAGAGGGAAATAAATAGGACCTGGTTTGCTTTCACCTTGAGGATGTGCTAAGAGATCTGACCCAGCTTCTGGTGCAGCTCTGCTGTGCCAAGCCTTGGGGACTGTGTTCTTCCTCTGGATGGTAGGAGAGTGGAGCCATGGATTTGTTTGGGTTGGAAAAGAGCTCTAAGATTGAGTCCAACCAGCAACCCAACACCACCATGGGCATTAAACCATGTCCCAGAGTGCCATGGCCACAGGTTTCTTGAACACCCCCAGGGATGGGACTCCAGCACCTCCCTGGGCAGCCTGTGCCAATCCCTGGCCACTCTTGCAGCAGAGAAATTGTTCCTCATCTCCAACCTAGCCCTCCCCTGGCATAATTTCAGACCAGTTCCTCTCTTCCTATCACCTAATACTGGGGAGAAGAGACCAATCCCACCTCACTGCAACCTCCTGTCAGGGAGTTGTAGAGAGCAAAATACAAAATCATAGAATGGGAAGGTTGGAAGGGACCTCAAGGATCACCCAGTCCCAACCCCCTGCCATAGGCAGGGACACCTCCCACTAGCACAGGTCACTCAAGGCCTCCTCCAACCTGGCCTTGAACACCTCCAGGGAGGGAGCAGCCACAACCTCCCTGGGCAACCTGTGCCAGTGTCTCACCACCCTCACTGCAAATGTAGGCAACCCAACAAAGATAAATGGAAAGGGCAAAGCTGACCCTGGAAAGCTGAAAATATTGAGGGAAATGGATTGGAGCACTTTCAGGGAGAGAAAAGTGAAAATCTCACAGAGAATTGTAAAATTGGATGTAAACAAACTTCTCCCCACAATAGGAAACTGCAACAGGTTCCAATTTGTTCCTGTAAATTGGCTTTTACACATCCTCTTTTGTGCTGGGAGTGTTTAATCCCTAATGATTTTGTACTAATTCTGCAGGGTGGGTTTTGCCCTGCAAAAACTTTAATTACTTAACGCTGCTTAATTGTGAGATCTGTTGGTCTGATATGGCCAATGCCCACTGGAAGGGAATGCAACTGAACCTCTCTGAGAAGAGAATCGGATCAGGTCCCAGCTTAAAGCATCCTGCATTGCCCACACTTGTTCCATGGAATCACTGAATGCTTTGGGTTGGAAGGCATCTTGAAAATCAGCCAGTTCCAAGCCCCTTGCCATGGGCAGGGACCTCCCAGGCTGCTCAAAGGCTCATCCAACCTGGCCTTGAACAGGCAGGGACCTCCCAGG
>VWZE01026256.1:441225-487419 GCA_013396675.1 Eubucco bourcierii
CTGGAGAGGAGCAGCTGAGGGAGCTGGGGTTGGTTAGGCTGGAGAGGAGGAGGCTGAGAGGAGACCTCATTGCTCTCTACAGCTCTCTGAGAGTTTGCAGTGAGGTGAGGGCTGTGCTCTTCTCCCCAGTCTCAGGTGATAGAGAGGAACTGGCCTGAAATTGTGGCAGGGAGGTTTAGGTTGGAGATGAGAAAAAATGTCTATGCTGCAAGAGTGGTCAGGGCTTGGAACAGGCTGCCCAGGGAGCCTTGTTTAAGGGGGGTTTGGATGTGCTGCTTAGAGCTGTGGTTTAAGGTGAGCCTTGCAGAGCAGGGTTACAGGTTGGACTGGGGGATCCTGAGGGGCTGTGCCAACCTGGGTGTTGCTGTGCTGCTGTGGAGTCCCCATCCCTGGAGGTGCTCAGGAAACCTGTGGCCATGGCACTCTGGGACCTGGGTTGGTGGCCATGGTGGTGTTGGGTTGATGGTTGGAGAGGATGTCCTGAGAGGACTGTGCCAACCCAAACCATTCTGTGGGTGCAAAGTGCAGCTGGTGGGTGTGGGTGATTCTGGTTGAGGTTTGTGCTCTGCATCCTTGCAGGCTCAGCCCAGGGCTGTACCAGCCTGGATAAACTCCATTATCAGAGAAATCATTTAGTTTGTAAGAGTTAAGTGCCTGACCTTTAATTTCTGCAATAGATGGAAAGCAAAATGTGCTACTTATGGCATTTATTTCCTTAAGTGTAAATTTTTATTAGCTGTGTCTGAGGAACCCTCTCATAAAATTCATCATGTTGGTTTTAGATTGGTTTCCACAAGAGATGAGGAAGGCAATCACACCCTCAGACTCTGGGCTTCTACTTTGGGCTTTTTTTTTTTCTCCACCCAACATTTTAACTAAATTTTCTAAGGAAGAAGTGGTGTGAGAGGTGATTGGTGTCCTGTGAGCTTCACATCATGGGCAACAAAGTGCAGAGCAAAAAGCCCAGCAGCCTGGACCAGTTTGGATAGAGTTTGGGTTGGTTTCTTCTCTCCTAATATGAGGGTGAGAGGAAATCATAGAATGGTTGGAAGGGATTTCAGAGGTCATAAATCTGCCTCAAGTTGTTCTGTAATCTTCATCTGTTGGTGTTTTAGTGATGACCATGTGCATGGTGGTGTCCTGCTGACCTTGGGGGCTGCTAGGTAAGGAAAGAAAAACTTGTTGGAGGTTTTCTTCTGCACACAGCAGGTTATAAAGTTTGGCTGCCAGCAGGATGGAGACTCCCTTTTTGCAAGGAGCCCCATGGAAAAGACACAAGTGATGGGGACAGGTTACTGCTGGGGAGGTTCCCATTGGACTGCAGAGAAAACTGTTTGCCCATGAGAAGAGTCAGAGGCTGGCATCACGTCCCAAGGGCAGCAGCGGAGTGCCCTGTACTGGGCAGGTTGAGGCCTCAGCTTGGCAGGGCTGGGCCAGCTCAGTTCAACTGCAGCATCACCTGGAGAGCTTGGAGCAGATGGTCCTTGGGGTCCAGCAGGGGAGCCCAGTGGTGGACACTGAGCAAATGCTCTGAACTCCTCCTGTGGTCATTCTCCCTGCTGGGTTGTGTTGTTTTCCCCAGGGATTCTGGCATTTTCTCCCTGATCTTTCAACTGTTTTCAAGGCCAAAACAATTCCAGACCTAACTTGTACTCAGGTCAAGAAAGGACTTCACCATGTCAGCTATGAAAAGTGCTTTGCAGCATTGCTGTCCCTCCAGATGTTATTTCCCTGGGTCAGTTTTTTATTATCCAGGTGTTTCTACATTGGGAAGTGCTGAATGCAGATGGCAAATCAAATGGCATCAGTGGGGGTGGGCAGTATGAGCTCATTCACTCCAAAGAGCTCTTTCTGCCAAGCAGATATAAATACACATTGTGGCTCCAGCATTGTGGCCTCCACTCTGGATAATCAGCAATTGAGAATGGAGGGTGGGGGAATTTGGCCCCCAAAGAGCAGGGCTGGGCTGGTTTGGTATTTTCAGCTTGGCACAAAAGCTGAGGAAAAGAAAGAGGTTGAATATAAAAAGCAGAAACCCACGAGTTCCAAGGAGCCCATCAGAGCTCATTGCTGCTCCTTTAGGGCTGCTTGGGTTGTTTTTATTTTTTTTTTTCCTCCCCCTTCTTATTTCTGTCTGCTGCTTTTTAGTCTTCCAAACACTGATTGATGCACCAGGTCACACCTGCAATGCAAGTGGGCTGCCTCTGCCAGGGCTCCTGCCTTTCCTCAGGGCCCTGCTTGAGATCACAGAATCCTTGGATTGTTTTGGTTGGAGGCAGAGCTTTCAGATCATTGAGTCCATCCCTGGAACCCTCCCACATTAGGTGATTTGGGGCTCTAAGCATCCTGCTTTAGGTGCAGGTGGCCCTGCTGACTGCAGGGGGTTGGGACAGATGACCTTTAAAGGTCTTTTCTCACCCAAACCAGGCTCTGGGTCTGTGAATCACAGAATTGTAGTGGTTGGAAAAGACCTTTTAAGTTCACCAACTCAAATCATTAACCCAGCACTGACAGGTCACCACTAAACCATGTCCCTCAGCACCATGTTTAATCCTTTGCCACTGGAGACACTTCAGATGTTATTACTGGAGGGGTAGCAGCATGGGAGGGTGGAGATCATTGTGCCTTGGATTGGGGAGAAACAAAATTAAGCCTCTCAGATCACAGGATCCCAGCATGTCAGGGGTTGGAAAGGACCCAAGTGAGTCCAAGCCCCCAGCCAGAGCAGGACCAGACAATGCAGCTCAGGGCACACAGAACACATCCAGACAGGCCTGGAAAGGTTCCACAGAAGAAGACTCCACAACCTCTCTGGGCAACCTGTGCCAGGGCTCTGGGACCCCTCCAGGCAAGAACTTTCCCCTTGTGTTGAGCTGGAACCTCCTGTGCTGCAGCTTCCATCCACTGTTCCTTGTCCTGTCCCAGGCAGCAGTGAGCAGAGCCTGTCCCCCACTCCTGACCCCCAGCCCTCAGTTCTAAACATTGATTCAATCCCCTCTCAGTCTTCTCTTCTCCAGCCCCAGGTCCCTCAGCCTCTCCTCCCCAGGCAGTGCTCAGTGCCCTCAGCATCATCCTCACAGCCCTCTGCTGGACCTTCTCCCTGCCCCTTTAAACAGGGATCTGAGCACTGACCTGAGACATGTCTGAGACATTCAAGACCAGACTCAGTGTGGCCCTGGGCAGCCTGATGGTGCTGGAGGTGTCCCTGCTGACTGCACAGGGTTGGACAAGATGACCTTTGAGGGTCCCTTCCCCAGCCCAGTGCAGTCTGTGTGCATCTCTGAGTCCAGGCTTTGGTTTTGTTGTTTCGATTTTGTTGTTTGTGTTTTCTTTCAATTCCATAAATGAACACAGAGAAAGCTTAATGCTAACTGAAATTCCTTACAATCACTGATCTCACTTTTATCCTGTTCCTCCCACGCAACCTCTCATCCTATAAAATTAGACCAGGCTTGCAGGGAGATACAGTGGGAGGAAAATGAGCTCATACTGGCACATCTCATGTAGTAATCCCAGCAGCAGTTGTGCTCTGCTGTGGATACTTGGCTGAGTTAGGAAGAAGTTGTTGAGCATGAGGGTGGTGAGAGCCTGGCAGGGGTTGCCCAGGGAGGTGGTGGAAGCCTCCTGCCTGGAGGTGTTTAAGGCCAGGCTGGATGAGGCTGTGGGCAGCCTGAGCTGGTGTGAGGTGTCCCTGGGCATGGCAGGGGGTTGGAGCTGGATGCTCCTTGTGGTCCCTTCCAGCCCTGCCTGATTCTGTGGCTCTAAGTTGTCTCTGTGTGCTTGCTCAAGGTGTTCATTCTGAAGCACCTTCCAGCACCTCAATCATCTTAGAGCTCTTTTTCCAGCCAAAACAATTCTGTAATCTTCATCTGTTGGTGTTTTAGTGATGACCATGTGCATGGTGGTGTCCTGCTGACCTTGGGGGCTGCTAGGTAAGGAAAGAAAAACTTGTTGGAGGTTTTCTTCTGCACGCAGCAGGTTATAAAGTTTGGCTACCAGCAGGATGGAGACTCCCTTTTTGCAAGGAGCCCCATGGAAAAGACACAAGTGATGGGGACAGGTTACTGCTGGGGAGGTTCCCATTGGACTGCAGAGAAAACTGTTTGCCCATGAGAAGAGTCAGAGGCTGGCATCATGTCCCAAGGGCAGCAGCGGAGTGCCCTGCACTGGGCAGGTTGAGGCCTCAGCTTGGCAGGGCTGGGCCAGCTCAGTTCAACTGCAGCATCACCTGGAGAGCTTGGAGGAGATGGTCCTTGGGGTCCCTTGCAGCCTGGCATTCTGGGACCTTGTGCATAAGTGGAGCCTTAGTGGGCAGAGCAGCTGTAACTTGTGTGTTTCAGAGGGAAATCCTCCTTGCTCCAAGTGTGTTGGCCCAAAGTGCCACAGAGCCTGGTGCAAGTTGTGTGTTCAGAGGTGAAAGGCACCAATCAGTCTCTTCTCCCTAGTCTCAGGCGATAGGCAGAGAGGCAATGGCCTGAAATTGTGCCAGGGGTGGTTTAGGTTGGAGATGAGGAACAATTTCTTTGCTGCAGGAGTGTTGAGAGCTTGGCACAGGCTGCCCAGGGAGGTGCTGGAGTGCCCATGCCTGGGGGTGTTAGGTAAGCTGTGGCCATGGCACTTTGGGACATGGTTTAATGACCATGGTGGTGTTGGGACTGGATGACCTTAGAGGGCTTTGCCAACTGAACCAATTCTACAGCTCTCTGAGCTCTCCCTGGAAATGCTTGTGCCAGGCTGCAGTGCTAAGAGCAGCTCAGTGTCTGGGGTTAAAGAAGGACTATCGGAGTCTTCTGGTCAGAAATTAAATGAAAGTACAAACCCTTCAGAGCCTGGAGCAGCCTGGAGCCACTCTTTGAGACCTCAGGTTGTGCTGGGAGCACTCAGCCTGGGCTACCCCTCAGCCTGCTCTATTTTTATGGCATTTCTGCTACAGCTGAAGAATCCATTATCAGAAATCCCAGCAGAACTGCTGCTAAATAGACTTCCAGCCTGGCTGACCAGTCCCCTGAGCTGCAGGTAATGCCTAAATGATGCTTTGAACATATAAAATATTACAGAAATGCCACATGGTGTTGAGCTTTCAGCTATGACTCTGTGCTGGGGGATAGATCCCATTTCATTTGAGCCTCAGGTCCCTCGCCAGTGCTAGAAAGCCTTGTCATGGCTGGAGTTCCACCAGACAGCAGCCTGTGGGCCTGGTGAGAGCAGAACTGGCTGCTCAGCCTCCTGTGCTCCTCACACCAGCTGGCTGCTGGGCACAAGCCCAGCTGAGGCTATTTAAGCTGGTTCCACACCTCCTGGGAGCTCCCCAGTGGGAACTGCTTTGCTGGGAGGGGAGTTGAGGCAGGGAGAGAAGGAGCTGAGGAAAAGTTGTGAGTAGGGATTGAAGCTTTGCTCAGGAGGCTTTCAGTCTGGGGGAAAAGAGCTGCAGAACTTAGTTTATGTGGTGGGAATGACCCTTTTTGGTTGGTTTCTTCTGCCAGGCACCCAGGGACAGAAGAACAGGACACAGCCTCAAGCTGTGCCAGGGCAGGGTCAGGCTGCATGTTAGGAAGAAGTTCTTCATGGAAAGAGTGACTGGCATTGGGATGGGCTGCCTGGGGAGGTGGTGGAGTGCCCATGCCTGGAGGTGTTGAAGAGGAGGCTGCATGAGGCTCTCAGTGCCATGGGGTAGTTAATGAGAGGTGTTGGGTGCTAGCTTGGACTGGATGGACTCAGAGCTCTTTTCCCACCTGCTTCACTCTGTGAGTGCAGGGATTTGGAACCGAGGGTGGGAGGGTGAAAGCTGCTAACAACTGAAGTCACTTGCCCTGGAAAGATGAGAAGCTGAGGTGGGATGGGGTTGATGGGCAGGTGTAAGCCCATAACTGAGAAAGTACTTCCTGACCTTTTCCCCTCTGTTCCTTAGTTGGCTGGTCCATGGTCAGCCCTTGGCCACAAACCATGCACCAAGCCAACCTCTGCCGCATTGCTGCTGTAGACCTTGCTCCAGGGACTGCCTTTCCCAAGTACCAGTTTCAGAAGAAGGGAGACTCATCCTGTGTCTGATGAGCTGCCTGATGAAGCTGGTGTTGTGGTTTATAGGACAACAGCAACTCCTTTCTGCTCCTCTGATGTGTCTTGTTGGTTCCTTCTGACTTGTGGCACAACAACTCTCCTGATTGCAGTCAAACCTCTCAGCGTGTGCAGAACAGGTGGGTGGATGTGTTGAAACACCACTGAAAGTGTTCCAATTGCTCTGCTGTGCGTGCTGGGAGGTGTGCAGAGCAGCATCTCCCTCTCCCGTGGTCACAGCACTGTGGAGCTTCTCGTTCCCAGACACTGCTGACAAGATGCTGAAGCTGTCTGGAGAGCTCTGAGAGTCTCGGTGTACAAATCCGCGCTTGAAAGGTGCTGGGCTGGAGGCTAACAAAGGCATCTGCAGTGGGGACTTCATTACTGAAAGGTTACTTATGTAACTTTCTCCCTCCTTTGTGGGATACCTCTAAACTTTTCTAAGGTAAATCATATCCTGAATGTCTTTCATGATGTCAGCAGGAGACAGGGCTGAGAAATGGTGGTAATCCCCAGTGCGTGGCAGTTGAGTCCAGCAGTTACTTTGTGCTTTGTCAGAAAGGGAAGGTTTAATCTGCCACCGAAGTAGCCTTCCTCTCCTACTGCTCTGATCTTTAGCTTGCATAAGCCACAGCCTGCTGTGCTGCTTTGGAATTTATTTAATAGCTCAGTTGTTTGGACATGATTAAAAATATAATGAATGGAAGGAAGCAGTAATAAGACGAACAGCTCATAAAAGGAGTTTAGTCTAAAAATATCTGGTGCAGCTCAGCTGGCAGAGTGAAGGCTGTGGTGGCAGGCACTGAAAAGTCCACTGCAGGCTTCTGACAAGCCTTAGTGAGCCATTGCTGAGGATGAGGCCTACGTGTGGCTTTCTCTGGTTTACCTTTTGCCGTGGGCCCTCTTTCTTTCTGCTCAAGCATTGCTTTTACTTCCTAGGATCTCCCCTCTGAGAGGCTGATGCACAACCCCAGAAGGAAAGGAAAAGACACTAGAAGAGGCTTTGCTTAGATGAAATTGCATGGCAAAGAGGTGCTGTGTAAATTCTTCTGTGCAGCATGAAGCCCCCCCTCAGAAAGGGGCTGAGCTTCCACGCTTTGCTTTGGATGTGCTTTGGCTGCTGGAAGGGTTTGAGAGCTGAAGACTGCTTGGATTGAGATTTAGTCCTTTCTTAATAGAAAATGTTCAAGGCATAAAGTGATGGTCACAGAAGCTGGGTATTAACCTGTCTGCCACGGAGGGGGAGGAGAGAACTGTCTGCAAGAGACAGATTTTGGTCCCTCGCCTTCCCTTCGGCAGCATCTGCGGCAGCGTGAGCCTGGGTGGGTGTCTCCTCCTCTCCCCTCCTTCCCCTGCTCCCCACCCGAGGCTGAAGTAGGGCTTGCATCTTTGCCCTGACAGAGGGCAGCCTTGTGTTGCATAATTAAAGAAGCAGTGGAAATGGAAGTGGAAGATTTCTGGCTTTTTGGAGCTGTTTCATGTTGCCGTTGGAATCCCCTCCCAAGGGAAGCGGCGGAGTCCCCTGCACTGGGCAGCTTGGAGGCTCAGCTTGGCAGGCTGCTGGGACAGCTCAGTTCAACTCCACTATCACCTGGAAAGGTGATCCTTGGGGTTCCTTCCAACCTGGCATTCTGTGATGCTGAAAGGGCTGCAGCAGCTCTGCTGTGAGGACAGGCTGAGAGAGTTGGGACTCTGCAGCCTGGAAAGGAGAAGGCTTCCAGGAGAGCTTGGAGTGGCCTTGCAGGATCTGAAGGGGGCTGCAGGAGGGCTGGGGAGGGACTATTGACAAAGTGCCAGGGCAGGGTCAGGCTGGATGTTAGGAAGAAGTTCTTCAGAGCAAGAGAGATTGGCATTGGGGTGGGCTGCCCAGGGAGGTGGTGGAGTGCCCATGCCTGGAGGTGTTGAAGAGGAGGCTGCATGAGGCACTCAGTGCCAGGGGTTAGTGAATTAGAAGGGTTAGGAGCTAGGTTGGACTGGATGGACTCAGAGCTCTTTTCCAGCCTGCTTCATTCTGTGGTTATTGAGCACCCCTGGAGGTGCTCAAGAAGCCTGTGGGTGTGGTGTGCCCATGGGAGTTGCCTTATGGTTGGACTCAACCTTAAAGGTCCTTTCCAACTTTGATGATTCTGTGATTTGGGGCTGGGAAAAGTTTCTTGGGTTGTGAGTTTGCTTTCTGAGACTTGAGAACCAAACATGCTGGAGCTGATGTTGAGATTCCTCTGTTTTGGGTTCCTTAAAGCTGCCAGGGTTTGGGTCAGTAGTAGGTAGGTCAGGTTGATGAGCTGAGAGGTCCTTTCCAACCTGCTTAATTCTGTGATTCTTGTAACTGGAGCTGTGCTCTTTTGCTAATCCTTGCAGCCACAGCCATCAGGTCTTTCTCATCCATCAGAGCTGCCCAGCAGGCACTCTGGCTGCAGAAGTGCTAAGTGGGTGGTGGACATTTCTCCTTCCTCTCCAACACGTGTGGCAGTGTAAAGGTCTCACCAGTGAGTGTTGGTAATGAGAAGTGGCAGGCAGGCTGCAAGTGTCCCTGCAGGGGCTGGCTCACAAGTGGCCTGGCAGCTGTGAGAGGCATAAAGTGCAGCTCAGCCATGGCTTGTCTGAAACGTGCCTGAAATGACACCCACATGCCCAGCAGTGACAGCCAAGTCACCTTCCAACTCCAGCCAGAGATGTTTACTTCCAGTCACTTTCTGTCACTCAAGAAAAGCTCCCTGAGGAATGCAGCCTGTGGGTATTTGCTAACCTGCTTCAGATCTGTTTCTGCCTGGGGGGGGATTCTGTAAGGAGCTGCTGGAGCTGGAGACTGAGATGTTCCCTTCACAGCAACAAGAAGGGGGCTGCAGGAGGGTTCTGCTGCAGGCTCCCCCACAGAGCAGGAGCCTTGACCCTCATTAGACTGCATCTGCTGTGCTTTTGTTTGGCTGGATCCTGAGAATCTGCAAGGACAGTGGGTGCCTGGGCAGGGCCTTAGCATGCTCTGCTTCCCTCCTGCTGAAGGACATTTTCATGACATCCACTCTGAAGTTACAGATTTTGGCTGTTTCCTTTAAGCTAATCTTGCAGGCATTTCCTCTTTCACCTTCCCTGCCTGCCTTAACCTTTCCTTGCACAAATGTTCTTTGAATGCCCACTGAATAGGCAGGGATGTAGGATAGAAAAGAGCAGGCAGGGCTGAGCATAGAATCACAGAATCAGTCAAGGCTGGAAGGGACCACAAGGAGCATCCAGCTCCAACCCCCTGCCATGCCCAGGGACACCTCACACCAGCTCAGGCTGCCCACAGCCTCATCCAGCCTGGCCTTAAACACCTCCAGGCAGGAGGCTTCCACCACCTCCCTGGGCAACCCCTGCCAGGCTCTCACCACCCTCATGCTCAACAACTTCTTCCTAACCTCCACTCTGACTCTCCCCATTTCCAGCTTGGTTCCATCCCCCCTCAGTCCTGTCATTCCCTGACAGCCTCAAAAGTCCCTCCCCAGCTTTCCTGTAGCCCCCTTCAGATCCTGCAAGGCCACAAGAAGGTCCCTGGGAGCCTTCTCCTCTGCAGCCTGCACAGCCCCAACTGCCTCAGTCTCTGCTCACAGCAGAGCAGCTCCAGCCCTCTGCTCACCCTCGTGGCCCTGCTCTGGACACCTTCCAGCACCTCCATAGCCCTCCTGCCACAGTGGCTCCAGAACTGGACATCTGCATCATCTACCTTTGAGCTGGGATGTGAAATCAGAGCAAGGTCCTTGCAGTCTGAGCAAGCTCTTGCTCCTGAATGCATCCAGGCATGGGGGAGCTCCCATGTGGGGCTGAGGATTTGTTCTCTGAGAGGAGCACTTCTTGCCTAGCTTGCAGAATGCTGCTCGTGGCAAATTCTGCAACATAGGCACCTCTGACTTCAGGAACCAGGACTGAGCCCTAGGCAGGTTTTTATGACATGATTAGATCACTTTAGCTTTGTTTCCACTGAGGAAGATGAAATTACTGTTGAGATATATATATATTTTTTTTTTTTTTAAATCAGTTATGACCACAGATTAATAATGGATCTGTAGTGCCAGGAGCAGAAAGTTGTAGTGAGGTGGGGGTTGGTCTCTTCTCCCCAGTATCAAGTGATAAGATGAGAGGAAATTGCCTGAAATTGTGCCAGGGAAGGGTCAGGTTGGAGAGGAAGAACAATTTCTTTGCTGACAGTGGTCAGGCATTGGCACAGGCTGCCCAAGGAGGTGGTGGAGACACCACCCCTGGAGGTGTTCAAGAAAGGTGTGGGCACAGCAGACTGGGGCATGGTTTAATGGCCATGGTGGTGTTGGGGTTGTGGTTGGACTCCATGATCTGGGAGGGCTTTTCCAACCCAAACAATGCCATGATTGTGTAGCTGCCACAGCAGCTCAGTGCACTCCTTCATGGCACCATCCTTGGCCTGCGTTTGCTTTCTGGCTAGTGACAGGAGGTGTCTGCACTGCCAGCTCAGCACTCCTGGGTGCTTTCACCACTGACCCTTCTGCTCAGCAGTGTAATGTTTCACCTTTCTCTTCTCAGGAACACTTCCCAGTAGCCTGTGTGGGATCACTGCTTAGCTAATGTCCTGCTCTGCAGGGTTGATGGCCCAGTTAGTGATGCCTTCAGTGCTGGCTGGTGTGGGGCATTGAGTTCCCTGAAGAAGGCAGAAGGAAGATAACTCTAGCAGAGGATAAATGAGAAGGCAGTTGAGAAGTTACAAGCTGAAAACAAACTGGCTTATCCATGCTTATTTGTGGGGCTGAGCCACACTTGAGTGGAAGCTTTGAATGAGAGAAATTTCAGGCCCTGCTTCTTTAGAAATGAGTTGGTGGTTTAACCTCAGCAGAGCTGTGGGCTAACCCAGTCTGTCTGGCTTGGGAAGATGGATGTGCAGGGCAGGAGCATGGGTTGTGATCCCTACCTGCCCCTCCAAAGGCTTCTGAAAGGCAGGAATGAGAGGTAGAAAAGATGTGTGGAAGCTACTAGAAGAAAGAAAAGGATGAGGCAGAGCTTCTGGCTCTGTACAGCTCCCTGAAGGAGGTTAAAGCCAGGTGGGGATTGCTCTCTTGTCCCAAGGAACAAAAGATAGGATGAGAGGAAATGGCCTCAAATTCCACTAGGGGAGGTTTAGGTTGGGCCTCAAAAGAAACTTCTTCACTGCAGGGGTTCTCAAAGCCTGGCACAGGCTGCCCAGGGAGGTGGTGGAATCCCCACCCCTGGGGATGTTTAAAAGATGCAGAGATGTGGTGCTGAGGGTTGTGGTGTAGCAGCAGCCCTGGCAGAGTTAGAGAAGGGTTGGACTGGATGATCTTGAAGGCCTTTTCCAAGCAGAATGCTGCTGTGATTCTGCTTCCTTTCCTGTGTCATCCTGGGCAGTGAGGTCCCCAGGGTGACAGAGCTGAATGGCACTTGGGACAGTGATGTTTGGGGTATGATGAGAGGCTCTCCAGGTGCACCTGCAACAGAATCATCCTGTTTGGTTGCATCCCCGTTCCTGGGGATGTTTAAAAGGTGCAGAGATGTGGTGCTGAGGGCTATGGTTCAGCACCAGCCTTGGTAGAGGTTGGACTGGCTGAGCTGAAAGGGCTTTGCCAACCAAACCAGCTGAGTGTTTCTGTAAGCTGCTGCTGCTGCCTCTGGTGTGAGGCCTCTGCACATCTGTGTTTGGCTGCAGGGATCACAGTGCTGCAGGTGAGACTTGAGGAGCCCTAACAGTGCTGGGGTCTCAGCTGGCTCATTCCCTGGCACTGCCCTGCACGGTGATGCCTGCCGGATCCAGATTTGCAGCTGGACAAACGCAGAGTGCTGTGTGGTGGCCACTGCCCTTCCTCTGCTGCGGATATTTATTCAGACAGATGTAGCTGGCTACCATTTCTGCTCAGGGTAACCAGGCAGCAGCTCGGGCAGATCAATAAGGAGCCCAACAATGTGGTCTCTAAAGTTGCGAGTGGCCTTTCGTAGCGGAACAAAGAGCAGCCCTGCCCGGGGCGGCTCCAGCACGCTGCAGAGCGGATCAACACTGGCACCCAGTGTCTGCAGAGGATCACTTCAAATCTGGGCTCCCAGGCTGAGACCCTTCTGCAGCCTTGGCTCCGGCTCTCCAGGGCACAGCAGCGAGGTGCTTAATCCGATGTGGCAGCTGAACTCTCTGGGGCTGCAGTTTTAATTCTGCTTTCGTTTTGCTTCCCGCAGTTGTCTTCTGGTGCTGCTAAGTGCTGCAGGATTGCTTTTCTGGCCTTGTCGTTTGTGGTACCAAAAAAAAACAAGATGCAGGGCTTTTGCTGCCCATGGAATGGTTAACCTTCCTCCAGGGAGGAAGAGGGAGGAGAGGAAGATCCAAACCCGAGTGCAAAGCCACCCTCTTCTCTAGGGAAAGTTTTCTTTCAAGTTGTTCTGCAGCTGTTAAATGCCAGCTCAATGAAGCCTTTAAACATACACTTAAACCCCTTCCTGCTAAGCAAAACACTTAACCACATGCTTTAAATTAAGCTCGTGTTCAAGTGGTGTTGCACTGCAAAAGCAGCAGGCCCAGAGCATGCTCACAGACAGAAGCACATCCTCAAGTGCTCTGCTGCTGAAGCTCCTGATGCAGGAGAGCATCCCAGGCTGGGACAGGGAGTGAGGCTCCCTGGGTCTGGAAGCCACAGCATCTGCCAGTGTGGTGCTGTTCTTCAGGGCCCAGCAAAAAGGTCTCTGCAGCCAGGTGCTTCATTCCAGGCAGGTCCTGCTCTGGCAGGGGGGTTGGAGCTCTTTGGCTCCCTTCCAACCCCTGCCATTCTGTGACCCTCTGCAGTGTCAGCAAGTGATGGTGTTTGTGCCAGTGGGGAGAATGGCTGCCACGAAGTCCCAGACTGTGGAATTGGTTGGGGTTGGAAGGGACCCTAAAGCTCATCCAGTTCCAACCTCCCTGTCATGGGCAGGGACACCTCCCACCTGCCCAGGCTGCTCAAGGCCTCATCTAGCCTGGCCTTGAGCACTTCCAGGGAGGGGACATCCACAGCCTCCCTGAGCAACCTGTTCTTGTATCTCACCACCATCCTGGAAGAAATTCTTTCCAGTGTAACCAGCCTCAATCTCCCCTCTTCCAGCTCAAAGCTTCTCTCAGTCTAGCTCAACCAGCCCTAGTAAAAAGTCTCTCCCCAGCTTTCTTGTAGCCCCCTTCCAGCCCTGAACTGTTGAGGATCCCTGCTTACTGCAGCTGGAGAGAAGTAGATTGGTTGTTTTCATACCTCCCACGATCTCACTGCTCTCATGTTGTGCTGTTTCTGTGGTGGGATGACTAATTAAAACCTGCAGTCACCCTCCCTTAGCCTGCCTGCTGCTCTTGGAACTTGTTCTGAAGTTGCTGTAGCACATTCCAGGAAGGTAAACTGAAAGCTGAAAATGGATTTCTGAAAAAAGCCTTAGAAGTGCTACCAGAAAGAAGATGGATGTTGGACCATTCTGGTCTGTTATTATCCAAAAGTAACTATCTGGCTGGGTTTTAGTGAACAAAGAAATATTAGGAGAACAAAATACTTTCCATTTAGCTTTATCTCTGTTGACTGTACTGGAAATGAATCATGACATAAAAGGATAAAATGAAATGAAAAAGATCCCCTTTATTTCCTTTCTGTAGCACACACTGGGCACTTAATCTGAAAAGAGATTGCACTAACAGACTGGTGAAAGATATCAGACACTCCTGGAAATATCCCTCTGGTGCTTTGGTCCAAAGAGTGATGCACAGAGAGGGAGAAGAAATTGGGCTCACTCCCTCCCTGGTGTCCAGCTCTGTGCAGCCAGAGGCAAATTGTCCCTCCCATCCATAGGTGTTTCAGGTCAGTTTGGGAGTTGTGGTGGAAATGTTGTTCTCCTTAAGTAATCTCTTTGCCTCCTGGAGTTTCTAGGAAGGTATCAGATGCAGTTAATTTGGGTTTCTGAGTCAAGTTAGAGGAATCAGTGGAACATCTCCCTGCTGAGGCCAGGCTGAGGGAACTGGAGCTTGGAGCAGAGGAGCCTGAGGGCTGCCCTCAGTGCTGCTGCTAAAGATGTGCAGGGCAGGAGCCAGGCTCTGCTCAGGGGTGGCCAAGGACAGGACAAGGGGCACTGGGGGCAAGCTGGAGCAGAGGAGGTGCCATGGGAACAGAAGGGAAAATTCTGCCACTGTGAGGGTGCTGGAGACCTGGAGCAGGCTGCCCTGAGAGGTTGTGGAGTCTTTTTCTCTGAAGACTTTTCAAACCCTGCCTGGATGTGTTCCTGTGTGACCTGCCCTGGACGCTCCTGCTCTGGCAGGGGGTTGGACTGGATGAGCTTTTGAGGTCCTTTCCAACTCCTAACATCCTTTGATTGTGTGAAATACACCCAGGCCACCCTCAATCTCTAGCAGGAAGCATTTTTCTGTTGGTTCCTTTCTGTGTCTTGACTTCTTTGGTCAACCATTGCAACAGGCTGCCCAGGCAGGTGGTGGAGTGGCCATCCCTGGAGGCATGCAAGAAACATCTGGATGTGGCACTTGGGGACATGGTTTAATGGCCATGGTGGTGTTACTCAGGTCCATGGTTGGACTTGCTTGGGTCCATGGTTGGACTCAGGTCCATGGTTGGAGTCACTTGGGTCCATGGTTGGACTCAGGTCCATGGTTGGACTTGCTTGGGTCCATGGTTGGACTCAGGTCCATGGTTGGACTTGCTTGGGTCCATGGTTGGACTCAGGTCTATGGTTGGAGTCACTTGGGTCCATGGTTGGACTCAGGTCCATGGTTGGAGTCACTTGGGTCCATGGTTGGACTCAGGTCCATGGTTGGACTCAGGTCCATGGTTGGACTTAGGTCCATGGTTGGACTCAGGTCCATGGTTAGAGTCACTTGGGTCCATGGTTGGACTCAGGTCCATGGTTGGACTCGGATGGGTCCATGGTTGGACTCAGGTCCATGGTTGGACTCGGATGGGTCCATGGTTGGACTCAGGTCCATGGTTGGACTCGGATGGGTCCATGGTTGGAGTCAGTTGGGTCTGTGGTTGGACTTGGTTGGGTCCATGGTTGGACTCGGTGATCTTAGAGGTCTTTTCCAACCAAAACAATTCCCTGATTGTGATTCTCCCCCCCCCTGCCAGCTTCAGAAAGCAGAGGGGCTGGAAAGCAGAGTTTAAGGGGAGAGTGGAGCTGCCCTCTGGAAGCGAGTGCGCGGTGCTGCCGGAGCCAAGGAGCTTAGGTCCGTGAGTTTATTTCGCTCGGGCTGTGCAGCTTCCCTTTCTCTGGGATTTCTAAATTATTCCTGCTGTAAGAACTGTGCTCAGGAGCTCTAAGTGCCTGCTCTGACATGGCTTGCTTGCTTGCTTGCTTTTTTTCTTAGGAATGAGAATGAGTTGGGAATGAGGAGATAATATACAGCCTCACATCATAAACCTGCGCTCCTTGATAAGATTTCAAGGTTAGAGCAGCGATAGCATTGAAATATCTGTCGTAAAGCAGCACAGATAATTCAGGCAATAAAAATGCTTCTTTTAGCTATGTAAATAGGGTAATAGACTGGAAGGCAGTAGCTGGGTGGATTAAATGGGGAGGTTATTTTATATTCCAACAATATA
This sequence comes from Eubucco bourcierii, assembly GCA_013396675.1. Taxonomy (NCBI): domain Eukaryota; kingdom Metazoa; phylum Chordata; class Aves; order Piciformes; family Ramphastidae; genus Eubucco; species Eubucco bourcierii. The sequence continues at coordinate 456,840 of VWZE01026256.1, forward strand.
AACAGAGAAAATGGAGCTGAAGATTAATTTGAATAGGAAGGAGGGAAGGGCTCTCTTTGGAATGGGGAGTGGGATGGGGGTGGGGCTGGGGTTGGGTCTGTCTTGTTTGACAGTGGCTGGGCTGGTCAAGTGGCTCAAATGTGTTGGTGTGGGTCATAGAACGGGTTAGGTTGGAAGTGACCTCAAAGATCATTGGGTTCCAGCTCCCTGCTGTGGTCAGGGACACCTCCCACTAGAACAGGTTGCTCAAGGCCTCCTCCAACCTTGAACACCTCCAGGAAGAGAGCATCCACAACCTCCCTGGATAACCTGTTCCAGGGTCTCACCACCCTCACCAGAAAGAATTTCTTTGTTGTGATCCTGCTGGTGCTGAACCGATGGGCACTGAGTTGTTCTCAGCAAAGGCAGAGGCTGCAGGAGTTTCCCCACGTCCCCAGGACACAGGATGTGGCCTCCTGCCTCTAACATTACACAGGTTGCCCTGGGCAGCCTGTTCCAGGGTCTCACCACCCTCACTGTAAAGAACTTCCTCCTAACATCTGGTTTAAATCTCCTCTCTGCCAGTTCAAACCCCTTCCTCCTCACCATTCCAGCCAGAATGCTGCTGTGATTCTGCTTCCTTCCTGTGTCATCTTGGGGAGTGAGGTCTGTAGGGTGACAGAGCTGAATGGCACTTGGGACAGTGATGTTTGGGGTGTGATGAGGACCTCTCCAGACCTTGTAAATAGTGTCCCCTCCCCAGCCTTCTTGTAGCCCCCCTTCAGATACTGTGATTATGATGAGCAAGGAGAGCAGCAGCTCTCTGCTTTGGGTTGTGTGGTGGTTTGTTGTTTTTTTTCCTCCTCTCTCCTGACAAAGAGAGCTCTGGGGGTTTAGGAGAGGCTGATGTAATTAGGCTGAATGCATTCTGATGGCAGGATGCTGTCCAAGGATGCGTTGAGTCACATCTAATGACTTAAAAACTACTAATTAATTTGGAATGAACTGGAACAAGGAGACGTGGCTTGACAGCTACTCGCTTTTGAGAGCTGCTGATTTTGATAACTTGTAGTGTAGTGATCCTGGGCAGAGGGGAGGAGAGAAGCTGGGAATTAGCCTGGTGAGCCTGCTGAAAAGGGCAGAATGAAATGAGGGTAAAAATTCAAGTTAGTGAATGGTCTGAAGCTTCTGCTGCAGATCAGCACTTCTGGGAGCTCTGTAGCTGCTCTTCAGCAGCTCTCAGGGAGCGGTGCTGAGAACGTCTCAGTGCTGCACTTTCCACTCCCAGTTTGTTCAGTCCACATTCAAGCAGCACATGGTGGAATCCGTGAGGCACCTCTGATCTGGTACCAACAGCTCTGGCTCTGTGAGGGAATTGCATCCTCATTGCTCTGTAAAAGCTGTGTAGTGTGTGAGAACTTGGGTGATGCTCCCAGGGCGAGAGCATGGGTGGGTTCCAAGGGAGGGGGCAGAAGGGTCTCGACCTGAGAGGCAAGAGAGAAGAGGAAAAGCAGAGAGAGCTTGGGGCAGAAGGGAGTTGGGTTGGGCAGAGGTTGGTCTTTAGCCCTACAGGTTTCTTTTGGATGAGTCAGTGGCTTTGAAGGGCAGAGTGAAAGCTGCAGAGTGGTAAGTTCTGGGTGCTGGTGGGGTTAGTCCTGACTGATGCTTTCCATGTCTGGACACTTGATGGTTTCTTGCTGAAAGATCCTTTTGCTGCCTTGCCCTCATATCAGCCCATCTTGTGGTACCTCCAGAGACACTGATAGCTCTCTCCTGATCTCAGCTCCAGAGGTGCTGTTCTGGTTCTGGTTGTGTCTGTGCTGGCAGTTAACACCGTGGCTGTTGGGTACCACAGGATGAGAGGAGATGGCCTCAAATTCCACCAGGGGAGGTTTAGGTTGGGCCTCAGAAGAAACTTCTTCACTGCAGGGGTTCTCAAAGCCCGGCACAGGCTGCCCAGGGAGGTGGTGGAATCCCCACCCCTGGGGATGTTTAAAAAATGCAGAGATGTGGTGCTGAGGGTTGTGGTGTAGCAGCAGCCCTGGCAGAGTTAGAGAAGGGTTGGACTGGATGATCTTGAAGACCTTTTCCAAGCAGAATGCTGCTGTGATTCTGCTTCCTTTCCTGTGTGATCCTGGGCAGTGAGGTCCCCAGGGTGACAGAGCTGAATGGCACTTGGGACAGTGATGTTTGGGGTATGATGAGAGGCTCTCCAGGTGCACCTGCAACAGAATCATCCTGTTTCCTTTCCTCTTGTCATACAATAAGATAATGCTTTGGCAGCTGCTCAGCTCAAGACAAATAAAACAAACTGCTCTAAATTCATCACAGAAAGAAGCAGACTTAGCTCCAAAATGACTAACAGGACCTTGTATTCATCTGTACAGATCTGGGCCGTGGCTGCATTCATTTCCATACAATCACTGGGAAATATTATGTTGATTGCCAGGAACAAAGCTTTAATGGGAAGGGGGGAAAAAAAAGACAACACCCCACAACCCACACACAACCCTCCACACTCCTAATCTACAGTGGAATTGGTAAATGGGTAAGACAAAGCTTTGATAACATTATTCTGTGTGACATCTGATGTAAATAACACAGCTCTATTAATCTCTCAAGCAATCACAGTCTGGCTGTTAGAGGCAGCCAAGGATGAGCAATAATATTATCTCTTCTCAGGAATCTTGGAGTGGAATCACAAATCCATTGCTGTGGAAGCTGCAGCAGAAGCAGCTCAGTGAGTCCAACAGGCACAGAGTAACCAGGCAGAGGTTATGAGGACATAGAACCACAGAATCAGGCAGGGCTGGAAGGGAGCACAAGGAACATCCAGCCCCAGCCCCCTGCCATGCCCAGGGACACCTCACACCAGCTCAGGCTGCCCACAGCCTCATCCAGCCTGACCTTAAACAACTCCAGGGATCAGGCTTCCCCCTCCCCCCTGGGCAACCCCTGCCAGGCTCTCACCACCCTCATGCTCAACAACTTCTTCCTAACCTCCACTCTGACTCTCCTCATCTCCAGCTTGGTTCCATCCCCCCTCAGTCCTACCCCTCCCTGACAGCCTCAAAAGTCCCTCCCCAGCTTTCCTGTAGCCCCCTTCAGATCCTGCAAGGCCACAGTAAAGTCACCTGAAAGGTCAAATCTGCAGACTCTGCACCCTGGCTGCTTGGGCTGCCACCTGATGATCTGCTGCAGGGCTTTGGTGAAGCTCTGCTTGCTCAGGGAGCACAAATGTTGTGTCCTTGGGCTTCCCCCTCCCTCTGGACCTTCAGCAGCTCACATTCAGGGAGCTAACCAAATTCATCTGCTGCACCAATGCCACAAGGGCATGACTGAGAGTGGATCCTTCTGCCCAGCCTGGCTCTGGGTGTAACAGCAGCCTCCTTGGATCAGCTCTCTCAGTCCATGAGGCAGCAGTCTGAAGAAGTGTTGTGCCCTGCTGCATGTCAGGGTGGCTTTTTCCCCCTGGGAAGCATTACAAATAAATAAATCAAAGCTGATTGGTTCCTGCAGCAACCCCACTTTGATCCAAAGCAATCAAGGAGTTAATGTTGCCTCCCCCAAAAAGCATCTCTGTGTGTGTGTGTGTGTGTGCCTGTCCTGTAACACGATATTAGTCAAAGCAGCCAAATGAAGCAGAATTTTTAAATGAGATCCTGTTTTTCAAGTATGATGTTTAAGATACGATGCAGGTCAGGGTTGTCTGATTCTCCACAGTTCATTAAGTAGAGAGCAGCTAGTGTTAGAGATTGACTTTTAAAAATGATAGATTTTTATTTATAGCAGGGTTCTAGTCATTAATTTTAAAGGATGGAAGCATAAAAGCAGGAATGGATTCATCTGAGAAGGAAAAGTGACATTGGTAATTTAATTAAATTGGGGTTTTGAGTATCGTTACAGAAAATGAAACATTAAGTCCTACACAGCTTTGCAACTCGTGGCTGATAGCATCTCCCTCTCACACAAACCTGCCTGCTCCTTAATGCTTCCATCTCAAAGTTGCTGCTGCACTGCCCAGCCCCAGGCACTTCGTGGAGGCTTGTAAGTAGTATTGAAGGGGAGGCTGTCCCTGCCCGTGCCAGGGGGTTGGAATTAGATGATCTTTGGGGTCCCTTCCAACCTAAACTATTCAATAGGGGAAGAAATCTGCTGCCACAGCTTGTCCCTCTCCCTCCATTCCTGCACAGTCAGGTCACAGAATCAGGGAATGGGTTGGGTTGGAAAGGACCTTGAAGCTCATTCTGTTCCAAACCCACTGCCATGGGCAGGGACACCTCCCACCAACAGCCCAGGCTGCTCAAGGACTCATCCAGCCTGGTCCTGAACACCTCCAGGGAGGTTGTGGAGCACAGAAGTACCCAATGTGATCAGAGAGCACATTCTGTGCTTGTGTGCTCCACAACCTCCCTGGGCAACTTGTGCCAGTGTCTGCCCACTCTAAAGAGTTTCTTCCTCAGCTCCAGTCTCAATCTCCCCTCTGCCAGCTCCAATCCATTGCTCCTCATCCTACTCCACAACCCCTTATAAAAAGTCCCTCCCCAGCTCTCCTGTAGCCCCTTCAGGTACTGAAAGACTGCTCTAAGGTCTCCCTGGAGCTTTCTCCAGGCTGAACAGCCCCAACCGTGTAGCCCCAGCTCTATGGGGAGCCCTGGGGTGCTGGTTGGGCTCTTGTGGGGCTGTGGGCACAGCAGCTCCTCTGCAGGCAGGTGTGGGGTGAAGGCTCCCAGTCACAGCAGGAGTGAAGCACCTGAAGAAGGCAGGAGGTGAGGTGCCTCTGCCATTGAGATCAGCGGAGCTGGAGGTGGGGAGGTTGCATTTAATCTGCGAGTGAGTTAAGTAGCAAGCAAGGTGGTCTGGCTGCAGGGAGCCTAATCCTATATTCATTACAGCTTAGGCTTTGCTTCCCCTGGCTGGGAGGATGCAGTTTGTGTGTCTGCTGTGGAGCCCTCCACGGGGACCTGTGCTTGGCAGCCAGGGCTGATCCTGGGGGAATCTGTGTGCTGGAGGCAGAGCAGAGACATTCCCAACCCCACTCCTAAAGCACTGTCCCACGGCAGGCCAGAAGGGTCCTTTGCAGCAGCCAGCAGTGAGGCTTCCTGTGTCCTTTCACTGCTTACAGTCTGGGTTGTGTTTCACCCTCTGCAGGCTGTGTACACTGCCATATCATTTCCTTTTGATCTTCCTCTTTTCCTTGGCAGAGCTGCAGGCTGAAAACTCCCTCGTAGAGCTTTGCCTGGTTTGTTTGTGCCCCTGCAAAGTCGTTTGTGCCCATAAAGCATCCCTCAGCCTTCAGCGGCCACGTTTGCCTCCCTCTGATGTCTCAGCCTTAATGGAAAGGAACTATAATACAAGATGCTGCACAAGGGCCTGATTCAGATTTGATTAAGACATCCTTAGGCTTGGTTGCCTTCATTGGGTTTTATATGGGGCTCTAAAACCACGATTTGAGTGGATCTGTTGTGGAGTGCCTTGTGGGAACCTACAGAGTTGTATTTAAACTTGCTGAAAGTGCTGCACAGAGGCTTTGGCTGAGGAGTTCCTGGACTGTTAGCTGCAAGTGCTCCATCTTGCCTTCAAGAGTTCCTCCTTCTTTCTGATGCAAACATTTGTTGACTTCTATTTTGTCTTTAGTGGATCTGGGTTCAGCTGTGTTGTTCAGAGTCTGGTGTGCTGCATGTGTGTGAAATCAGAGAATCAGTCAGGGCTGGAAGGGAAAACACTCCAAAGCATTCCCAGATTGTCCATGGGGCACAGCCTCAGCACAGAGAACCATGGCTGAGTGCCACCTTCCCACCCTCTGTGCACACCAAGGGATACACTGCAGCTCAGGGAGTACTGCTGGGGACATTCCAGGTGGACTCCAGAAGAAAATTTGTCATCAAGAGAACAGTTAGGGATTGGAATCATAGAATCACAGAATCAGTCGGGGCTGGAAGGGACCACAAGGAGCATCCAGATCCAACCCCCCTGCCATGGACACCTCACACCAACTCAGGCTACCCACAGCCTCATCCAGCCTGGCCTTAAACACCTCCTGGCAGGAGGCTTCCACCACCACCCTGGGCAACCCCTGCCAGGCTCTCACCACCCTCATGCTCAACAACTTCTTCCTAATCTGGCTTAAACCCAGTGTGGGAAAGGATAAACAGCCTCGAGTTGTGCCAGAGGGGGTTCAGGTTGGGTGTTAGGAAAAATGTCTTCACTGAAAGGGTGCTCAGGTGCTGGCACAGGCTGCCCAGGGAGGTGGTGGAGTCCCCATCCCTAGAGGTGTTCAAGGAACCTGTAGACATGGCACCTGGGGACATGGTTTAGTGGCCGTGGTGGTGTTGGGTTGATGGTTGGGCTGGGTGATCTTGAGGGGCTTTTCCAGCCCAAAGAGTGCTGTGATTCTGTGAGAGCTGCTTGGAAAGGAGTGGGTTTTGTTTCTGACCTGCCTGGATGTGTTCCTGTGTGATCTGCTCTAGGTGACCCTGCTCTGGCAGGGGGGTTGGACTGGATGAGCTTTGGAGGTCTCTTCCAACCCCTGGCACTCTGTGATTCTGTGACTCAGTAGCCTGGGGAGTGATTTTTTTACTGCTTTATCCACTTGCTGAAAAGTGAACTGGAACTTGGGTTGTACTGCCAGGACGAGGAGGAATGGGTTTAGACTGGCAGAGGGGAGGTTTGAACTGGGTGCTGAGACGTTCTTTGCAGCGAGGGTGGTGAGACCCTGGCACAGGTTGAGGGTGGTGAGACCCTGGCACAGGTTGAGGGTGGTGAGACACTGGCACCNTGAGGGTAGTGAGACACTGGCACAGGTTGCCCAGGGGGGTTGTGGAGGACAGAAGCACCGAATGTGATCTTCCGATCACATTCGGTGCTTCTGTCCTCCACAACCTCCCTGGAGGTGTTCAGGACTGGGCTGGATGAGTCCCTGACCAATCGTGGTGGGGTTTGGAACCTGCTGAGCTTTGAGATCCCTTCCAACCTCACCCATCCCATCTGATGAGCTGTGGTGAGCCCCAGCAGGGCACCCCCTGTGGTTCCCTGCTCCCTCAGAGTGAAGCGCTGCACTTTGAGCCCTCGCTCTGCCTTCCTCTCCCGACAGCTCCATCCCAGTGGACTCTCCTTAATCAATTACCACTTTCCTTGGCAGTTCTACCCAGCCACACGTGTGGAAATCCAGGGAGGCTGCAGAATGGGATTCAGCAGGGGACAAGCTTCAGCATCGGGAGCAAGGTGCGCTACAGCTGCAACCCAGGCTTCTTCTTGGAGGGCCACGCACTGCTGACCTGCCGCGCCGGCTCCGACAGCTCTGCCTCCTGGGACTTCCCTCTGCCCTTCTGCAGAGGTAAGCTCCCTTCTCTTCCTCTGCAGTGAGCCACCATGGAAGGAGATTCAGTCAGAAATGTCAGCCTGTGCTCAGCACTGCTCAGGCCACACCTGGAGTGCTGTGTCCAGGACTGGGACTCTCAATGCAAGAGAGATGTTGAGGTGCTGGAAGGTGCCCAGAGAAGGGCAGCAAGGCTGGGGAGGGGCCTGGGGCACAGCCCTGTGAGGAGAGGCTGAGGGAGCTGGGGGTGTGCAGCCTGCACAAGAGGAGGCTCAGGGCAGAGCTCATTGCTCTCTGCAGCTACCTGCAGGGAGGTTGTAGCCAGCTGGGGTTGGGCTCTGCTGCCAGGCACCCAGGGACAGAACAAGAGGACACAGCCTCAAGCTGTGCCAGGGCAGGGTCAGGCTGGATGTTAGGAAGAAGTTCTTCAGAGCAAGAGAGATTGGCATTGGGATGGGCTGCCCAGGGAGGGGGTGCAGTGCCCATGCCTGGAGGTGTTGAAGAGGAGGCTGCATGAGGCACTCAGTGCCAGGGGTTAGTGAATTAGAAGGGTTAGGTGAGAGGTTGGACTGGATGGGCTCAGAGCTCTTTTCCAGCCTGCTTCATTCTGTGGTTATTGAGCACCCCTGGAGGTGCTCAAGAAGCCTGTGGGTGTGGTGTGCCCATGGGAGTTGCCTTATGGTTGGACTCAACCTTAAAGGTCCTTTCCAACTTTGATGATTCTGTGATTTGGGGCTGGGAAAAGTTTCTTGGGTTGTGAGTTTGCTTTCTGAGACTTGAGAACCAAACATGCTGGAGCTGATGTTGAGATTCCTCTGTTTTGGGTTCCTTAAAGCTGCCAGGGTTTGGGTCATGATGTGCTCCAAGTATTCTAAAATCTGCACAGCTGCTGCAGGTTCAGTTTGAAAAGGAGCCCTCACTCTTTGCAGCTCCCTGAAGCAAGGTTGCAGCAGTGGGGTTGGCCACTTGGCCCTTGTAGCAAGTGGTGGCAAGAGGGGAAATGGCCTCAAGTTGCACCAGGAGAGGTTTAGGTTGGAAATCAGCAGAAATTTCTTCACAGTCCTCAGACAGGCTGCCCAGGGAACTGATGGAATCCACATCCTTGGAGGTGTTTCAGAGCCACAGAGATGTGGTGCTGAGGGCCAAGGTTTAGCACCAGCCTTGGCTGTTAGAGAGTGGTTGGACTTGACCTGAAAGGTCTGTGGTGGTTCTTTGTGTGAGGCTGTTGGAAGCACAGTTTTAGCCATAGGCTGAAGCCATGCAGGCTTTCTAGCCCAAACACTAGAAAATGAGACTGGGATCTGTGCTCCCAGCAGTGCCCAACAGGTTTCCCTCCTGGCACCATCCACAGTGCTGCTTGGCCTGCAGGGTGCTGAGAGCCTGTGCTGATGTGCTGGGCAGGGAGTTAAGCGGGGCCAGCACCCTTCGGGGGAGGGTTGCCTAACAGGAGGTGAAACCTGCCTTTGCTGGGGGAAATGTGAGCTTCCCTAGAAAGCCTTCGGGGGCAGGAAAACTCCACCAGGTTAGAGAGCTGCTTGCTGATTCCACGGAGCCTCCGGGGAGTGGAGAGTCTGTAAACATGGGAGTGTCTGTGGTGTTACAGCAAAACAGTTGCTGTTGCTTTGAAGCCTTTTCCCCTCGACTCCTTGTGTACTTCAGCTGAGCATCTTCTATTGATTCTTTTTATTGACTCTGCCTGTGCAATCAATCAGCACTTCTAAGCTGCAGCATAAATTTGGAATGTAAAGTGAGCAAATATTGTTTGCTCAGTGTGTTTTTAATGCTTGCTTGAATGAGTTGCACAGCAGTCAGATGTGCTGCTGGCTGCAGCTCTTGGACATCTCCCTGCTCTCTGGGGGCCAAGGGCACTCTGCCCCTCCAGCAGTATCACCTGGGCTGCTGCAGGAGGAGTGTGGACAGCAGATCTGGGGAGTTCTGCTCCTGCTCTGCTCCACCCTGGTGAGGCCACACCCAGAGTGCTGGGTCCAGTTTTGGGCTCCTCAGTTCAAAAAGGGCAAGGACTTGGTGGGGAGGGGTTGGATAAGAGGACCTGCAAGAGTCCCTTCCAACTTCATCACAGCATCACAGGGTGTCAGGGGTTGGAAGGGACCCAAAAAGCTGATCCAGTCCAAGCCCCCTGCCAGAGCAGGACCAGACAATGCAGCTCAGGGCACACAGAACACATCCAGACAGGCCTGGAAAGGCTCCACAGAAGGAGACTCCACAACCTCTCTGGGCAGCCTGTGCCAGGGCTCTGGGGCCCTTCCAGGCAAGAAGTTTCCCCTGGTGTTGAGCTGGAACCTCCTGTGCTGCAGCTTCCATCCACTGCTCCTTGTCCTATCCCAGGCAGCAGTGAGCAGAGCCTGTCCCCCCTCTCCTCACCCCCAGCCCTCAGATAGTTCTGAACATTGATTCAATCCCCTCTCAGTCTTCTCCTCTGCAGACAGGGCAGCCCCAGGTCCCTCAGCCTCTCCTCCCCAGGCAGTGCTCAGTCCCCTCAGCATCCTCACAGCCCTCTGCTGGGCCTTTCTCCAGCCTCAAAAGTCCCTCCCCAGCTTTCTTGCAGCCCCCTTCAGATCCTGCAAGGCCACAAGAAGGTCCCCTGGGAGCCTTCTCCTCTGCAGCCTGCACAGCCCCAACTGCCTCAGGCTCTGCTCACAGCAGAGCAGCTCCAGCCCTCTGCTCACCCTCGTGGCCCTGCTCTGGACACCTTCCAGCCCCTCCACATCCCTCTTGTCCCAGGGGCTCCAGCACTGGATGCAGCACTCCAGGTGGGGTCTCAGCAGTGTGCAGCAGAGGGGCAGGATCACTGCCCTCACCCTGCTGCCCACACTGCTCCTGCTGCAGCCCAGGCTCTGGTTGCTCTCTGGGCTGCTAGGGCACAGTGCTTGAGGGAGAAGAGATCTTTGTGGGCTGTGTAGCTTATAATTAATTCTATTAATATTGGCTTGCTGGTGATTGCCACCTGAAAGTTTGTTAACTGCATTTGTAACTGTTATTTGTCTAATCCAAGCTGGAGCTGGGTCTGCTACAGGGTCAGATCCCAACAAATTGAGATGAGAAGTGCTCTCTAGCTGAGCAAGTCTTAATCTTGTTGCTGCTCTCGAGGGAATAGACCTGTCCAATGTCACTGCAGAGGACAGTGCTGGGTCTGGGGACTCTGTCTTCTCCTTCCCTGCTTCTCCAGTACAATGGCAGAGGTAGGAGACAAGTCTGAGACTCTGCTGTGCTGATCAATGCCCTCTTTTGTTTTCTTTATGCTCTTTTCTTTGTGCTTGTCTTCCACTGAACATCCTTTTCTCTGGTAGTGGCCTTGTCTCTATCCCAGTCTTCATGCATTGAAATAATCAAAGATGTAAAGGAATGGAAGGTAGAAAGGAGTGACAAACCTGCCAGGACAGCCACCTTTTGAAGAGTGCTGTGGCCTGGCTGCTTTTCCTTTGTCACTGTCTGCCCTCCCTTTTCAAAGGATGATTTTTGTTTTTTTTTCCTAAAGGACAAATGTGGTCTTGATGAGGAGTCAGAGAATGGTTTGGGCTGGAAGGGACCTCAAAACTCACTCAGTTCTAACCCCACTGCCATGGACAGGGACACCTCCCACCAGCACAGGCTGCTCAAGGCCTCATCCAGCCTGGCCCTGAACACCTCCAGGGAGGTTGTGGAGCACAGAAGATCAAAGATCACCTTCTGTGCTTCTGTGCTCTACAACCTCCTTGGGCAACCTGTGCCAGTGTCTCTTCCCTGCCAACAATTTCTTCCTCATCTCCACTCTCACTCTCCCCTCTTCCAGCTTCAATCCACTGTCCCTCATCCTGTCACTCCCAACCCTTGTCCAAAGTCCCTCCCCAGCTCTCCTGCAGCCCCTTCAGCTCCTGGCAGGCTGCTCTAAGTTCTTGCTGGCGCCTTCTCTTCTCCAGACTGAGCAGCTCCAACTCTCCAAACCTGTTCCCTTAGAGGAGGTTCTCCAACCCTCTGATCATGTTTATGATCTCCTTTGGACCCACTCCAAGAGTTAAATGTCCTTCTTGTGTTGGAGGAAGGGCTGTAGGCAGGAATTCCAGCCGCAGAAAGAAGAGCTTGGTGAAAGCAGTGCAGAGGCAGTGGGAGCAGCTTGGGGCTGCAGCTCACCAGTGAGTCTGAGAGCTCAGTTAGGCCAGAATTGATTCTTGGAGCTAAACGAGGCTATAAATCCAGCCTGCACTGCCCCTGCTCTGCTGAGTGATGCTTCTTGCCTGCGTGGCAACAAGGATTGAAACTGCAAAGATCTCATTCAGGGAGCACCAAAGCAGCAGGAAATGACAGCTCCAGCAGCCGATGACATCTCCCTGTCGATCTGCCACCTAGGAGAGCAGGGAGCTGGGTGGCAGCTGTGGCTGCCCAGCAGCAGAGGTTGGTGTGCCTGGCAGACCCTGGGTAACTCTGCCTGCAAGTCCTCAGCAGGTCTGGGTCAGGCTGCAGAACCTGGACTAAGCTGGCATCAACAGTGTGTGGCAGAAACAGCTGGGAAGGTTTCCTCATCCTGCCTCCTGTTCTCTCACAGAATTGCTCTGCAGTTGCAGAACGAACTGAGGCTTAGGGCCTGATCTAAACAGGACTTTAAGCTCAGTCCTACAAGTCTGGAAAGCCAGGGAGGGACTTTTTATAAGGGGTTGTAGTGATTGGACAAGGGGGAATGGATTGAAACTGGCAGAGGGGAGATTGAGAGTGGAGATTAGGAAGAAATTCTTGACAGAGAGGGTGGTGAGAAACTGGCACAGGTTGCCCAGGGAGGCTGTGGAGCACAGAATCACAGGACGTGAGCCTGCTCCAGTGCTCCATCACCCTCACTGCAAAGAAGTTTCTCCTCGTGTTGAGGTGAAACCTTCTCTGTTCGAGTTTGCATCCATCGTTCCTTGTCTGTGCACCACCGGGAAGAGCTTGGCACCCACCCCTCAGGTGTCGCAGACCCCTCAGGTGTCACAGACCCCTCAGGTGTCGCAGACCCCCCAGGTGTCGCAGACCCCTCAGGGGTCGCAGACCTCTGCCCCTGAGCGTGGAGCTGGCAGCCAGAGGCTGATTGCCTGCTGATGGCTCACGGAGTAGCGCTGCAGGACCTGATTTGCAAAGGTATTTGGAAGGGTTGCCTGGGGCCAACAGCAGCCAGGCAACAATAATGGTTCGGGTATTAGGCAGGACGTAGGAGCCCCTCTGGAGCTCAGTGTAGCTGAGAATAAATTGCCTCTTCACATGCCCCTGCCTTGCTGGAGCAGTTAATGACCTTGCTCCTGCTCTGCCTGCTTGCTGCTGGCCATGTGGGCTGAGAGTTCACTGCCTGAGAAGCTCTTCTGCAGCTGTTCCTTGCCTGCATCTGCAGGGACACTTATTCATGAGAAATTAGACTTGACCATAGCAGCAAACTGGTGAAATGTGCTCATCCTCTTGGCCAGGGCTGCAGTCAGCCTCTGAAACTCTTTTTCCTCTCAGAGGGGTGGCTTTGGGAATAGCCTTTTGCCCTTTTGGGCATGGACTTTCTTTGGAGGTGCCACTCGTGCAGGATGCCTCAAGTCTGGAGGATGCTGTGGTGCTTGGCCTAGCTGAGAGATCCTTCAGCCTGTGTTTAGTGATGATTCCAACTGCACTTCAGTGTCTGTGAATAATTCCCTGACTATACAATTGCAGCAACAAGGTAACTGTGACTGTTGGATTGGAATGCCAGGGAAGAGAGCATCGAGCTGGGATCTCAGTGCTCTGGCTTTGGCTGCTGGAATGGCCCACAAGTATCCTCCTCCACTGCCAGTTTTGCCATATCTTTTTCCCTGCCTTTCCTACCTGCTCTGAGCTTTGCAGCTCAGTCTGAGCACAGAGCTGGTTGCAAAGGGCCACATCCCAAATTCAGGAGGGACAGGGAATAGGCTAAAGAGTGTCCAACAGAGGCCATGAGGATGATGAAGGATCTGGAACATCTGTCTGAGGAGGAAAGGCTGAGAGCCCTGGGGCTGCTTATCCTGGAGGAGGGCAGCCTGAGAGGGGATCTGAGCAATGATTGTAAATACCTGAAGGGTGGAGGGCAAGAAGAAGGGACAGGCTCTTCTCAGTGGTGTCTGTGGTAGGAGAAGGGGCAATGGACACAAAGGACACCCAGGAATGGACACCCAGGAAGTTCCACCTCAACTTTACTGTGGGGGTGGTGGAGCCCTGGAGCAGGCTGCCCAGAGAGGTTTGTGGAGTCTCCTTCTCTGGAGCCTTTCAAGACCTCAGTCTCCAGAGGTCCCTCCCAGCCCTCACCAGGCTGGGATTCTGTGATCCTCAGTGGGGTGTAGAGGTGCCAGTGCAGCCTGAGTGGTGTTGGTGCAGTGCAGTCAGCCTGCTGGAGCCTGGGGGGTTCCCATCTCCATCTCCTGCCATCGGTCCCTGGGAGGTGTCTGTGCTGGGGGAGCAGATGGCCATGGGAACTTGGCATGGGTGTTTGTCTTACTTTGTCTTTTGAGCTTCCTGAGTTGAAGGCTGCAAGTTTCAGATCTGAAAAAGTCTCAGAGCCTCACTCCTGGAAAACAGAAAGTCTGAAAGCTGAGGAATCCTCTCCAGCATCCCTGCAGAGTTATCCTGCCCTTTCCTCAGGTGCCCACGGTGCTGAGCAGCTGCTCTCAGCTCTCTTAAATTCCACTTTGGAAGGGGTTGTGGAGGATGGTTTGGCTGTTTTTTGTTGGCTTTTGGTTGTTGGTTTTGGTTTTTTTTTTTTCTTTTTGGCTGCTTTTTGAAAACCATTTTGTAATGACAAGAAGTGTTTGGAATGTAAAGCCCCAAGCTCCTTGACTAAAAGCATCTGAAATGCTGCTCTGTAGTACAAGTTGTCAAGCTAACAGGCTTTGCTTAGCAGCATTCTGAGGCAATGCTGAACTGATGCTGCCTGCAGGAGAGCAGGGAGCTGCCCTGCTGCTTAGTCACCTTAATTCTTGCTTTCCTTTATCTCCCTGCTCGTGTTTCCTTTAGATCCTCCTCCTTTACTTGCCCTAATAGCTCCTGCTGATTAAATCCAGCTTGTAAAAATCACAGCCTCGTAGAGATTACTGCAGGCTGGGAAAGACCTTTAAGATCACCAAGCTCAGCTGCAAAGCCAGCACTGCCCAGGTCACCACTAAACCACCTCCCTCAGCACCACATCTGCAAGGCTGTGAAACTCCTCCAGGGATGGAGACTCCATCCAGCATTGTTTCAGACCTTGGCAATCCTTTTGGGGGTTCCTCATGTCCAACCTAACCCCACTCTGGTGCAAGCTGAGGCTGTTTCCTCTTGGTTCCTCCCTGTGAGGGTGCCAGAGCCTGGCACAGGCTGCCCAGGGGGGCCGTGGAGTCTCCCTCTCTGCAGATATTAACCCTGCTGGATGTGTCCTGTGTGATCTGCTCTGGCAGGGGTTGGACTGGCTGAGCTCTGGAGGTCCCTTCCAGCCCCTGGCACTCTGTGATTCTGGTAGTGCCAGTCCTGTCAGCCCAGCCCTTGGTGCTGTTTCTATCTGAAGATGCTGTGAGTTGGAAACCAACCTCTCTGCCTGCTGTGGCAGGAGAGTTTCCACATGCCTGTGAAACCCTTCTCAGTCTCTGAGTTCCTGGTGGTTTTCCTCCTGCTGGGTTGGCAAAGGAGAGTTGGCAGAGGGAGTGGGAAGAGAACACCTTGGAGGATCCTAATCAGGAATAAGAGATGGAACAGAAAATTCTGGCAAGGTGTGAGGGAGTGATCCTGACAGCAAGAGGCTTTCTGCTGGGAGCTGCCTGCCCTGGAGGGTGGTAGAAGCTCTGTCACTTGGGGTCTTGAGACAAAGCACTTCCAAGTGTAAGGTGGGAAATAAGCCAGGAGCCATTTGCTGACCTGATGGGATCCTGCCTCCCTCAGCACCTTTGTCCCTTAACAGTGCTGCAGCAAAACACACCCTGAAAAAAACAACCACCTGGGGGGTCCTAAAGCTTTGGGTTGAGTTTGGCTTTCTTCTTTTTCTTCTTTTTGATGTCCTGCTTTGTGCATTTTGGCAAAACCTGACAACTTGTGTTCTGCTTCCAGCTGATGATGCTTGTGGAGGGACACTGCGGGGACAGAGTGGAATTATCTCAAGCCCTCATTTCCCTTTGGAGTATGGCAATAATGCAGACTGCACCTGGACTATTCTGGCTGAACCTGGAGACACTATTGCTCTGGTTTTCATGGATTTTCAGCTGGAAGATGGATATGATGTGTTAGAAGTTGCTGGAACAGAGGGATCTTCACTCTGGTAGGTTACCACTGGCCATGCTTTATCCTGGTCTCTACAGCTGGGTAGTACCCACTGCTGTTGTCACAGAATGGGTTGGGTTGGAAGGCACCTTCCAAAGCTCAGCCAGTTCCAACCCCCTGCTTGCCCAAGGACTCATCCAACCTGGTCCTGGACACCTCCAGGGAGGTTGTGGAGGACAAAAACACAGAATGTGACCAAAGATGGTTTGAATGTGGTGCTTGGGGCTATGGTTTAAGGTGAGTCCTGTAGAGCAGAGATCCAGGTTGGGTTTGGTGCTCCTAAGGGGCTGTGCTGTGAGGCTCTGATATTCAGCAGACCACTGGAATTAGACAAACTTCTTCTTATTCTATATCCAATCCCCCACACTGTTTATCCTCTAGTCTGGAATTCTCTGAAGTACAAAGAAGACAGCAGGCTGGGGTCTGTAACACCTTGCTGAGCTCTGCAGTGCCCACTTGAAACTCTCTTTGCAGTCAGCTGTCAGGGGAGCTCCTTAGGAGAAATAAAACACTGAAAGGAGCCCACCCAGGCACACAGTTCTTCCCCTGCCTCAAACGTTGTCATGCTCTTTTTTTTTGGCTAAATTGTTTCCTGATTATTGCTAAGCAGGTTGCTGACAGGGTTGACTTTGCTGTTAATGAACTTCTGGCAAATGTTTCTGTGCATGGCTTTGTCCTTTAGACAAAAGGCAGTGTGCAGAATGTCAACAGCCTTCATCCTGCTCCAGCAGTGCTCTCAGAACACTGCTTTCATCTGTAAGAAATGCCACACTGAGCCTCTTTTTTTTTTTCCCTATTCTGATACACAAGAGTTGCCCAAAAGATAGAACCACAGAATCAGGCAGGGCTGGAAGGGAGCACAAGGAGCATCCAGCTCCAACCCCCTGCCATGCCCAGGGACACCTCACACCAGCTCAGGCTGCCCACAGCCTCACCCAGCCTGGCCTTAAACACCTCCAGGCAGGAGGCTTCCACCACCTCCCTGGGCAACCCCTGCCAGGCTCTCACCACCCTCATGCTCAACAACTTCTTCCTAACCTCCACTCTGACTCTCCCCATTTCCAGCTTGGTTCCATCCCCCCCAGTCCTATCCCTACTGACAGCCTCAAAAGTCCCTCCCCAGCCTTCTTGTAGCCCCCTTCAGATCCTGCAAGGCCACAAGAAGGTCCCCTGGGAGCCTTCTCCTCTGCAGCCTGCACAGCCCCAACTGCCTCAGTCTCTGCTGTCCACAGCTCTTTGTCCACAGTGACAGGTCAGTCGCTGTGATTGCACCCAGCAGGTCTGACTGTGCTCAGTAAATCACTGAGATTTGCCTTCTGTAGCAAAGCCACGTGGCAAAGAGTGGAGCAGGCTGGAGAGGAGAAGGCTGAGAGGGGATCTGATCAATGTCTGTAAACATCTGAGGGGTGAGGGGCAAGATGTAAGGGCCAGGCTCTTCTCAGTGGTGCCCAGTGACAGGTGGGCTCCACCTCAACAGGAGGAGAAACTTCTTTGGTGTGGGGATGCAGAGGTCTGGTTCAGGCTGCCCAGAGAGGCTGTGGAGTCTCCTTCCCTGCAGACTTTCAAAACCCACCTGGATGCATCCCTGTGTGCCCTGCTCTGGCAGGGAGCTGGACTGGGTCTCCAAAGTCCCTTCCAACCCCTCCCATTCTGTGACTCTGGTGGCACAGCCTGGTGATCAGGAGCCACTTGTGAAAGCTAAGGCAGACACAAGAAGGAATTATGGGATGTCTCAAAAGCTGTTCTCTCATGAAATCTGACCAACAGCAGACTTGGTAGAGTTAGATGATGGTTGGACTTGAGGTGTTCAGGACCAGATTGGATGAGGCCTTGAGCCACCTGTTCTAGGGGGAGGTGTCCCTGCCTATGGCAGGGGGTTGGAGCTGCCTGAGCTTTGAGGTCCCTTCCAACCTAAACCACTCTATGGTCTTTAAGGCCTTTTCCAACCAGAAGAGAGTGATTCAAGGTCAGACTTGACAAGATGATGTCCCTGCTGACTGCAGGGTCTTGGATTTAGATGACCTTTGGATGTCTCTTCCAACCCAGACCACTCCATGATTATTCTATTAAAGCAATTTGGAGGGAGTGGTCTTAAACTTGACATCCCTCTGGAAGGCAAGAATTAAGCATTTGAAATAATTAAGTGTTGCCTGGGATTATCAGCAGGAAGTTAAGATGATTTATGTGAGGATTCAGTGGCAGTCCCCCAGTAACATCCATCCAAGTAATTTATATTTGCCTGGCAATTACAGAGGGGCTCAGGTTTGGAATGTTTAGGATGTGTTGATGGGGGAGAGCATTTGCCATTTGCCATCTCCTAATTGTTTACTGCTCCCAGGACCCCTCTGAGGATTAGATGTTGCTGTTTGATGACACAAGGCTGGGTTTTATTAGCATGCATTAATATTTTAGGGCACTGCTAGTCAGGTGTTTGTGCTAACCACTCCTGTGCTTGCAGCAGGGATCTGTGGTGTGTGGTGGGGATGGATGTAGCTGGGTAAGAAACATCCCTCAGCCTGCAGGGGCTGCCAGTGCAGCTGTGTGAGTCTTGCCACATCAAAAGGGGGAAGGAAAAAACAAAACAATGCCTGGTAGAGTGAACCTGTTGGGAAATCCATACATAACTAACTCAGTTGATGGAATCCCTGATTGCCAGGTTGGGAAAGGGACCCCAAGGATCACCTGTCCCAAGCTTTCTCAGGTGATAGTGCAGTTGAAATGAGCTTGCCCAGCACCCTGGCAAGGTGAGTCTTAAACTGCCCCCACTGCTTCCCTTGGCAGATGATTCTGATCCCTAACTGCTCTCATGCAACATTTTCTTCTGCAGTCCAATGAGAACCTCCCCAGCAGTGACTTGTCCCCATCCCACCTTGCCTTTTCCATGGGATTCCCTGTCAAAAAGGGAATCTCCATCCTCCTGGTAGCCAAACTTTACATCCTGCTCCATGGTGATGAGGTCTCCCCTCAGCCTTCTCTTCCCAACTCTCTCTCAGCCTTTCCTCATCTGGCAGCTCTTAATGAACTAAGCCAGAGATAGAGAACAGTTGTGGCACTTGAGAGAGGGGAAGTGTCTTGGCAAGTCATGGAATGGGAAGGTTGGAAGGGACCTCAAAGCTCAGCCTCTTCCAACCCTCTGCCATAGGCAGGGACACCTCCCACTAGCACAGGGCACTCAAGGCCTCATCCAACCTGGCCTTGAACACCTCCAGGGAGGTTGTGGAGCACAGAAGAAGACCTGCAGGGAGGTTGTGGAGCACAGAATCACCCAACGTGAACACAAGATCACGTTGGGTGATTCTGTGCTCCACAGCCTCCCTGGGCAACCTGTGCCAGTGTCTCACCACCCTCAACCTGTGCCAGTGTCTCACCACCCTCAACCTGTGCCAGGCTCTCACCACCCTCACCCTGTGCCAGGCTCTCACCACCCTCACCCTGTGCCAGGCTCTCACCACCCTCACCCTGTGCCAGGCTCTCACCACCCTCACCCTGTGCCAGGCTCTCACCACCCTCACTGCAAACAACTTCCTCCTAACATCCACTTTCAATCTCCCCTCTGCCACTTCAAACCCATTCCTCCTCCTCCTGGCCTTACCAGACCTTGTCAGAAGTCCCTCCCCAACCCTCCTGCAGCCCCCTTCAGATCCTGAATGGATCTCTTGGAGCTCTTCATGGATCTCTTGGAGCTCTTCACCTTCCAGTAGGATGTGGCCCTGCACAGGACCCTTTTAGCAAGAAGCCTCAGCAGCTGATGTGTTACAGAGACCAGTCTGGGGCCAAGTTAGATGGAATAATGCTGCAATTACTTTCCTGTTTCTCCACCAAGAACCTAAGTGCTGCACCTCTAATGATGCCTTCTCCTCCAAATGTGCTTTCATTGAGGGCTGGGACAGCAGTGGACTCTGGTTTGGATCTGCTGATGGAGCAGCTCAGGTGAGATGCTCTGTGTTAATGAGCTGAACACAGGTCACACAGGCAGCAGCTTCATCCAGGGCTTGTAGAAGAAACTGTTCCTGCTCTTTGAGCTTCCTCCTGCATTTTTATAGTGCCCTGAAACTCACACAGCCAAGATAACAGCCCTCACTCCCCTCCAGTCAATCCAAAGGGAGCTCATTTAGTATTCTTGAGAAGTAAACTTCTCAGTCCCATAAGTGGAATCACAAAGAGTCTTATTTTCAATTTTGGGTTGGTTTTTTTTTTTTCAAAGGCAGCCTTCACAACTCAGAGCCTCATAATTAAATTCAGATGACTCATTTTTCCTATTTTTTAAAATAATTTTTGCCCATAGGGGGAAAAACAGTGGAGCTCATATCTCCTCTTTAAACATGTTGATAGGATTCAGCTTGAAAATAGAACTAAAACCCTTTCTTTTTTGTAATTTTTTCCCCCCCTCTCTGCCTGTGAAAACCCAGCTTTAATTATTGCTAACATGGCAGATAGACTCCAGGCCAAAGGAACTCTGCTACTGATGTAGCTTGCAGCTAAATGGTTCATTTCCTAAGCATTATAAATAGGTTTGAGTACACAAATAAACAAAACTGCATTGCAGCTGGGTTAGAGGTTCCTATGGATTTGCAAGCTCTGGAATCTTACCTAGTTAGAGGTGGTTATGAGAGCAGGAGCTCAGCAGAGGAGAACTTGATTTGGCCTGGATTTAAATGAGGTGAATCTCATGGGGTTCAATAAGGCAAAGTGCAAGGTCTGTTCATAGGTCAGGGCAATCCTTGATACCATCCCAGGCTGAGGGGGGCTGAGGTTGAGAGCAGCCCTGCAGAGAGGGGCTGGGGGTGCTGGAGGGTGAGAAGCTGGGCAGGAGCCAGCAATGGGCACAGAAGGCCAAGGGCAACCTGGGAGCATCCAAAGCAGCATG
Source organism: Eubucco bourcierii (assembly GCA_013396675.1). NCBI lineage: Eukaryota > Metazoa > Chordata > Aves > Piciformes > Ramphastidae > Eubucco > Eubucco bourcierii. The sequence continues at coordinate 477,245 of VWZE01026256.1, forward strand.
GCCAGAGGTGGAGAGAGGAGATCCTGCCCCTCTGCTCTGCTCTGGGGAGACCTCAGCTGGGGAACTGGGTCCAGGTATGGGAGCCCAAACACAGGGAGGACATGGACCTGATGGAGAGGGTCCAAAGGATGCCATGAAGATGCTGAGAGAACTGGAGAGCCTCTGCTGTGAGGACAGGCTGGGAGAGTTGGGGCTGCGCAACCTGGAGAGGAGAAGGCTTCCAGGAGACCTTGGAGTGGCCTTGCAGGATCTGAAGGGGACTGGAGGAAGGCTGGAGAGGGACTATTGACAAGGGCTGGGAATGAGAGGATGAGGAGGAGGAATGGGTTTGAAGTGGCAGAGGGGAGATTGAAACTGGATGTTAGGAGGAAAGGAGATCTTAGAGCTGCATTGCAATATATGAAAGGGACCCACAGGAAGGCTGAGGAGGGACTGTTCAGAGGGACCTGTGGTGACAGGATGAGAGGCAGTGGCTGGGAACTGGAGCAGGGCAGATCTAAGTTGGACACCAGGAGGAAGATTTGCACAGTGAGGGTGGTGAAACACTGGCACAGGTTGCCCAGGGCTGTGGTTGGGTCTCCATCCCTGGATACATTCAAGCCGAGCCTTGCTGTGGCCCTGGGCAGCCTTCTCTAGTTGGAGGTGTCCCTGCTGCCTGCAGGGGCATTGGGCAAGGTGGTCTCTGAGGCTCCCTTCCAACCTTGTGCAGTTTGTGACTCGCTGAACATCTCCTGCCCTGCCATTTGCCCTCCCCTCTTTAAAATGTTGTTTTGTTGGGTTTTTATGAGCCTGGTTCCCTTTCCCCTCTGCCTGCAGCCACACATTGATCTCAGCGCACAGAACTGCTCCCTGGAGAATCACTTGGGGAGTTTCAGTTGGTCCCAGACCTGTTGGATGTGAATCCTGCAATAAGTCTTGGAAGGGAAAATGGCATTGGAGGCTCAGCACCCATATGTCAAGCAGAGTAGTAGAGGTTGAGTAGCTATTTCAGACATACTAATAAAATAACACATTTACAGCTCTTTTAACTGCTATTGCAGCTTCTGTCATGGGACCTTGGGCTTAGATTTCCTTGACAAGTGAGAAATAAAATTCTTCTGAGCAGAGAACAGGAGGGGGGAAAAAGTAGCAGTGTGAAAAGAGCTGATCAGATGAGAAAGGAGGAGGTGGTGGTGGTCTCCAGGCTAGAAAGAAAAGGATGGGGAGACACTGGCACAGGTTGTGGCTGTTCCCTCCCTGGAGGTGTTCAAGGCCAGGCTGGATAAGGCCCTGAGCAAGCTGGGCTGGTGGGAGGTGTCCCTGCCCATGGCAGGGGGCTGGAACTGCCTGAGCTTCAATGTTGCTCCCAATGAGGTCATCTTTGAGATCCTTCCCAATGAGGTCATCTTCGAGGTCCCTCCCAAAGAGATGGTTTTCAAGGTCCCTCCCAAGGAGGTGATCTTCAGGGTCCCTCCCAACCCAAACCACTCTGTGAAAAATAGGAAGGATGACAGCAGCTGTCCTGTTTCTCCCCTTTGATGTTTCTTCTTCTCGGTGATGCTCAGTGCCAGGCCAAGGGGCACTGGGTGGATGTTGAGGCATAGGAAGTTCCATGGAAACATGAGGACATTTTTTTTCCCTGTGAGAGTGGCAGGGCTCTGGCACAGGCTGCCCAGGGGGACTGTGGAGTCTCCCTCTCTGCAGACATTCAAGGCCTGCCTGGATGTGTTCCTGTGTGATCTGCTCTGGCAGGGGTTGGACTGGCTGAGCTCTGGAGGTCCCTTCCAGCCCCTGACACTCTGTGGCTCTGTAGCTGGAGTGGCCATGCTGACCATGACCTGTCTCTTATGGAGCAAGGATGCAGTGGGCAGGGACAAGGACATTTAGTATGGCTGTGCTCTTGTGTCATTATCTCCAGACTTGGGGTTCTCTTCCCCCTCGTTCTGTACTAGCTGAGAGATCCCACAGGATTAGTGAAATTCTGCTCTGCAAATGCATGTAAAAGAGGAAAATCTCTGCAAGCAGCTTGGGCTCCAGTCCTTAAGGGGACTGAGCTGTGCTGATCATGTGCTTTGTGTCAGTATCTGCTCAGAGCTGACTAAATCCCTCATTTAACACTCCTCAGGAGTATCTGCTGATTATGGCTGGGTCCTGGTGCCTGCTCTAAAGCTTTCTTCGTGGGGAGCATCCCTGGAGGTGCTCAGCCAGGCTGAAAACACCAAAGCATTTCAAGCTGAGCACCTGAAACATCCAGTGCCCACGTCTGGTGATAAGGAGGTCTCCAGGCCGGCCCTTGGTGGCACTCAACCCGCTCTGTGGCAGCTGAGTCCCAGCCTCATCTTCTCTTTAATAGCTCAATGATTGCTCTGAAGCTTTGGGCAGGTTTGACTTTGTTTAAAATACTCTCTTTGATCTCCTGCATGTTCCTGGCTGAGTCCTTGGTAGGTTGCTTGGGCAGTGTCTGAAGTGACAGGCTGGGAACTGCTGCAGGGGCGGCAGGAGCCTGAGTGCCGCAGCCCAGCGCTGGTGGCTGTGCCTCTCTCAGCATCGAGGTGCCCTCAGAAGGGGTGAGCTGGGCAGAGGTTACTTGGCTGCACTCTGAGCACATTTCCAAAGAGGTCAGGTTTGGCTTTGTGGTGGGAGAGGTCTGGCTCACAGAATTGTCAGGGTTGGAAGAGACCCCAAGGATCATTCAGTCCCAACCCCCCTGCCGTGGGCAGAGACTCCTCACTCTGGATCAGGCTGCTGAGAGCCACATCCAACCTGGCCTCTGGGGATGGAGCAAAGCCATTTCCTTAGTCTGGGTGACCACAACACCATCTCAGCAGTCACAAGAGCCTGCCTTGTCTTAGCTATAAAAGAAAAAAAAAAGTCTATATATATTTATGCTGTGTGCATTAAACAAAATCAGCATCTGGATCTGCAGGGTTCAGCCACACTTGTGTCTGAGTCCCCTGCCAGGGACACATTCATGTCCATGGTGCTTCTCAGTGAGGACTCAGTGCTGGGATGGCCAAGGATAGGAACCCACCTGTTGAGATCTTACTTTTCATATCACATTGCCTGAGGAATGCTCAATGAGACCTCTGGCAGCAAACCTTAGTGAACACTGCAACCCAGCAGGCTGCTCTGGGTGCTCCTGCTCTGGCAGGGGGGTTGGGCTGGATGAGCTTTTGAGGTCCCTTCCAGCCCCTGACACTCTGTGACTCTGCCACCTCCCTGGGCACCCTGTTGCAGTGTCTCACCACCCTCCTGGATGCCCTGTGGTTGTGCAGGCAGTGTACATGTGGGTTCTTCCTGTCAGCTCTTTAGGTCTCCTCTAGCTGGGCTGGAACCTGAATCTACCATCAGGCACAGGGACTTATGAGGATGTTAGGAAAAAATCCTTTCCTGCAAGCGTGGTCAGGCATGGGAACAGGCTGCCCAGGGAGGTGTTGGAGTCACCATGCTGGAGGTGTCCATGAAATGTGTGGTGGCAGCACCTGGAGACATTTCCTCTCCAGACTGTGCCTCCAAGGTGACCTTCTTGTGGCCTTGCAGGATCTGAAGGGGGCTACAGGAAAGCTGGGGAGGGACTTTTGAGGCTGTCAGGGAGGGATAGGACTGGGGGGGATGGAACCAAGCTGGAAATGGGGAGAGTCAGAGTGGAGGTGAGGAAGAAGTTGTTGAGCATGAGGGTGGTGAGAGCCTGGCAGGGGTTGCCCAGGGAGGTGGTGGAAGCCTCCTGCCTGGAGGTGTTTAAGGCCAGGCTGGATGAGGCTGTGGGCAGCCTGAGCTGGTGTGAGGTGTCCCTGGCAGGGGGCTGGCACTGGATGATCCTTGTGGTCCCTTCCAGCCCTGAGTGGCTCTATGGTTCTGTGGTGTGCTGACTGTGGTGGCCTTAGTTTGAAGGTTGGACTTGAAGATCTCTTCCACCCCAAAGAATTCTCTGTTTCTCTGGTGATGAAAGCATTGTGCTGCTGTGGGCAGGCAATGGCTGAGACCCCAGTGTGAGTGTTCAGGGGAATTGGTGACAATTTGGTACATTTTGTGCTGGCTGTGATGTGGATTTTTAGCAAAGGAAGTTTTTTTGCAGTCCCTCCAACAGAGCTGAGACAGGCAAAGGTAAAAGACAGGAGCCTTGTTCTCAGCTGGTGCAGAGCCACAGCCAGGGGTGTCCCTCTAGAGCAGGGATCTTCAAAGCTGTTTGGTTTGTGCTGTTGAGTTGGAAAATAGGAGAACTTCAAAGACCCTTCAAGGGACACTTGGAGGTTGAGCTTCTCTGCTGAACAGGCAAGCAGCCAGTAACAGCCTTACCCCCTAGAAGGGTGTTTGGTGCTGCATGGCTAAGGTGGGTGAGGCTGAATTCCACCAGTGAAACTCCTTGGAAACCTCTGGTCCTGCCATGGGAGTTAGTTCCATTAGAGAAACCTAAGGAGCATCTCATTTGTCTGCCTGTGAGAGGCTGGCTGGCAGGTTTTGAAGGTTCATTAGATGTTTCTCACTTCAGATGGGAGATTTGCCTTGATGTAGAGGACCTCTTCAGTAATGAGACTTCCCAAATCTCTTTTATAGCTGTGCTGCATTTTGCAGCTGTTATGTGGCAGACTGGCAGGGCCCAAACTGGTGTGGATTTGGGTTTCAGGGCAGGAGCACCTCACATTTTGGTGGTGTTCAGATCAAAAACTACTCCGGGATGTAAAGGATCACAACTTTTGGGGTTGTTCTTTAACCTTGTATAAGGTTTTAGTGCAGCAATTAACCCAATTGCCCTCCATAACCTTATTTCAGAGGCATCCTTCACAGAGTCATGGATTGGTTTGGGGCTGGAAAGGGACCTTGATCATAGAGTCATAGAATCAAGCAGGTTGGAAGAGACCTCCAGCCCAACCTATCACCCAGCACTATCCAATCAACTGGACTGTGGCACTCAGTGCCTCATCCAGTTCCAGCCTCCCTGCCATGGGCAAGGACACCTCTCACTAGTCCAGGCTGCTGAAGGTCTCATCCTGGCCTTGCTCAGTTTCAGAAGTGCTGTGGTAGGGATGTTGAGCATGGGTGAAAATAAGAGACCATCTGCTGGAGTGAGCCTGGGAGCAGCACTGAGGACCTCTGCTTCATTCTCTAGTATTTTCCTGGCTGGAGCTGAGCTCAGGAGACTCCTTTTGGACACCAGCCCTTTCTGGAAGAGCATTTCCAAAGCTCTCCCTTGTTGCTGTGTTTCTGCAGAGGGTTGAGTTAGAGGGAAGAAAGGCTGAAGGAAGTGTTTCAGGAGCTCCTCTTCACTGTGCCGACTTCAGTTCTTTCCCCACGGTTACCTGCAGGTGACCCTTCCCTCCCCATCACCCCTGGTGCCTGCTAAGTGCTTTCTAATGCTCATTAAAGTGCTCCTGTGTGAGATCTGCTTTGTGCTCCCCTCTTGAGGCCAGTCATTTCCCACCACTGGCCAGAGAATCTCTTAGCTGGTGCTGCTGTGCTCTTGAAGGTCACTCTGGCTGATGGTGACTGCGCTGGTTGGTGCCAAAGCTCTTCTCTGTCTGTGCTTCTAATGAACCAACCTATTTTCGTGATATCAAAGCAGCTTCTGATCCTCGGGTAGCTGTCTTGGGGCTCTGAGCTTCTGTTTTCATCTCAGGCCTCAGTTGGTGTCTATTGAAGTCAGTGGAGAGACTTTGGCTCCCAAGGGCTTGGGAATCAGGCTCCAGTGCACTGCCACTGAGCCGAGGGTGCTCCTGCTGCTGGCATCCTGCAGGTCGCGAGTCCTGGCGCCGCCACCGCCACTGCTGCTGCTAGCAGCACGGCTCAGTCGGATCCTTGTGCAGGGATCTCTCTCTCCCTTGCCTCGCAGGGATCTTTCTTTCCTCACACACTTTGCATCCCAGTAACTGCTGCAGGACTCCTTCTCCCTCCTGCTCTGCACTTGTGCCCCCAGCAGCCGCAGCCCTTTGCAGGGGTCTGGTAGAACAGGTTGCCTGATGGCTGCATGGAAGTGATTTTCAGCTCACCCTTGCCACTTCCTTTTGCATGTGGAGTTTATTTTGTTTCTTTCTCTCCAGGCAGCAGTTGCTGTTGTTTGCAAGTTGCCCTGCTGCATGTGTGGGGCTGAAGGCTCGAGGTTTTCTTCTTCCATGGTGAGGTTTTTCCATAGGAGTGGGAAAGAATAATAATGGGGGGAGGGGGGAAAAAAAAAGTGTGCAAAGTGGCTTTTGAAATCTCTGTTTCAGTGTCAGTTACATCTTTATTGGGCTCTGCTTCTTTTGCCTGCTACAGTTACAGTTTGTTCTCTTTCTTTTTTTCCTAAAGCATTTGTAGTGCTTCTACTTGGAAACAAGCTCAGCTTGAAAGCAGGGAAACGCTGCTTCAGTGGGACTCAGCCTTGCTGCAGAAGCCTCTTTCTCTCAGCAGGTGCATTCTCTGGAGACAAGGTGCTGGAGAGCTTTGCCAGGAGCCAGAGCATCGCAGCTGAGGCAGCCAGCTTCAGGTCCTGCCAGTGCTGGGCTGCTGGTCCCTTGCTGCCCCCAGCCTGCCTCAGCTCCCTGGGAGGCAGCAGCCTTTGTAGCTCGCTGCACAGTGCTTCAGGCCCTGATTTAATATGGCTCTGCAGCACCAAGAACAGGAATTTGTAGGTCAGTGAGCTGCTTCCTCCCTGGTGGCAGGCAGCTGCCTCACTACTGGGAGTAGCTGGGTTCCTGCTGGCAGCTGGGGGGGTAGAGCTGATGGCTTCCCTGGGGGGCATAAACGATCCAGGAGCATCTCAAGTGCTATTTTGGGGTTCAGCTTTGTAGGCAGCAGCTTCTGCAGAGCAGTGCTGCAGACTGTCCTAGGGGTCCTTGGCAGGCTTTGCAGTGGCTGGAACAACTGTTGTGTTCTGCTGGACAGGTAAGAAGGTGTTTAAAGGTGCTCCAGAGCTTAGCACATATTTGTGGCAGGGAGGGGCAGGCCTGGGCAGGGATTGGCACAGGCTGCCCGGGGAGGTGCTGGAGTCCCCCAGCCTGGCTGTGTTTCAGGGTGGTTTGGATGTGGTGCTTGGGGCTATGGTTCAAGGTGAATCTTGCAGAGCAGGGTTCTAGGGTGGGCTTGGTGGTCCTGAGGGGCTGTACCAGCCTAGGGGTGTCTGTGGTTCTGTCAACTCTGCTCTGGCAGCAGGACACTGAAGCTTCTCCAGAAGAGATCTCTGCCTTCCCCTTGTGTTTCCTCCTGTTCAGAAACCTAACTCCTGGCATTTCCTGTGTGGCACTGCCACCGTTTCAGCTGCTCGAGGATGCACAGAGGGGTCTGCATCCGCCGCGGTGCGCAGGCTGCTGAGGGAGTTGTGTTCTTGTGTCAGAATCTGTCTGCCGGAGCTGATAGCAGCCCTGCTCTACACTGCTCACCCTTATCTACAACTTCAAAGCCAAAGAGCTGAGACATTCCCGCAGCTGGTGCAGAGCTTTCCAACACCTCTTTCTTCTGTCCTTTGTGGGGCCCATTCACTGCCGCTCCTACACTTCCCAGCGGCGTTGAGGGTTGGAGCGCTCTGGTTTCGGATGTCACCTATTGGAAAAGATCCTTTTTGCCTGCTGGGTTTTCCCTCCCCAGGTTGGCTGCAGCTGCTTCCCATCTGCAAGCAGATGCTGCTTCACCTGCCGTCGGGTTCTGCAGCTCCTGCTTGGTGTGTGCTGCAGGTGGGAGTCACAGCTGAGAGCTTCATTTGGGCGCCAGGCTCCTCTCTTGTTCAGATTGATTTGGTGGATGCCTGATGCTGAGGTATCTCATGTTCTGCAATTAAAGTGCAACTCCCTGCTAATTTGCATTCTATTCTAATTCATTAAGGTTGGAAGGATTGCATTTAGCATGGTTTGAAGTGTCAGTTATAGCTTTCTGACAATTTTCAGGCCCTCCAAGCTGATCTTTTCTCTCGGCTCTAGAAATAGTCAAGTGCATGAAAGCCAGGGAAGAAATTTCCATGCAGAGGCTGCTGCAGGAGACATTTGGCTGCTAAGGGTAATGTGGGGAAATTGGTTCTTTTCTGCTTTTTTAAATTGCTTTTTATTGTGTTGTTGTTGTTTTGTTTTGTTTTGCTTTAAGATGTGCACCTTGTTGGCTCTGCCTCCTAGAATCATAGAACAGTTTAGGTTGGAAGGGACCTCAAAGCTCAGCCAGCTCCAACCCCCTGCCACAGGCAGGGACACCTCCCACTAGAACAGGTTGCTCAAGGTCTCATCCAGCCTGGTCCTGAACACCTCCAGGGAGGTTGTGGAGCACAGAATGTGGTCAACCTGTGCCAGTCTCTCACCACCCTCACTGCAAACAACTTCCTCCTAACATCCACTTTCAATCTCCCCTCTTACACTTCAAACCCATTCCTCCTCCTCCTCCTCTCATTCCCAGCCCTTGTCAATAGTCCCTCCCCAGCCTTCCTGCAGCCCCCTTCAGATCCTGCAAGGCCACTCCAAGCTCTCCTGGAAGCCTTCTCCTCTCCAGGCTGCAGAGCCCCAACTCTCTCAGCCTGTCCTCACAGCAGAGCTGCTGCAGCCCTCTCAGCATCTTGGTGGCCTCCTCTGCACTGGCTCCAACACTTCCATGTCCTTCCTGTGCTGGGGGCTGCAGAACTGCACCCAGGACTGCAGCTGGGGTCTGAGGAGGGCAGAGTAAAGGAGCAGAATCCCCTCCCTGTGTTTCAAAATCCAGAGGTTTCCCTCCTGCCCTGGAAGGTGCTGCCAGCAGTGGGGCTTGGCATGGATTTTTGTCTCACAAGCTGCTTGACTCCAGCCTGGCCTGCAAGGCAGTTGTTAAACACAGATCCTTAATCTAAATATCTTGCCTTTTATTGTCTCTTGTGCACAGAAGATCAAATCAACCTGCCCAAAGCTCAGACAGGGGGAAGGAAATTGTGGATCTGGTTTCACCTGGCTACACAGGTTGGACAGTTTGGACAGGAGGAACAGTTTCTTCCCCCAAAGGACTGGAAATCCTGGAACAGGCTGCCCAGGGAAGTGGAGTCACCACCCCTGAATGATTGAAAAGCCATGGAGATGTGGTGGGGAAGGACATGGTTTAGTGGTTCTCTGGCACTACTGAGTGAATGGTTTGGTTGGGCTTGGTGATCTTAGAGGTCTTTTCCAACCAAAACAATTCTGTGGTTCTGCATTTTGCTGCTGCTGCTTGGTGGTGTTTTGTGTTGTCCTGGCAGGTCATGATCCCTTTAGCTCCTGCTGAGTTTGGTTTTGACAGTTTTGGCTGCTTTACAAGAGAGATGTTTTGGTTCTTTCTCACAGGGACTTTTCTTGTGGCTGGATTTATAGCAGAGATCAGGAAGATGCCAGAGCATCAGTAGGTAGCAGAGGATTAGTAACTCGCTAAATGCTGTCAACAGCTCATGTCTGATGACTGCTTTCCTGGCCACAGTAAGCTGGAATTTTCCCAGAATCTGGAAAACTAGAAGGGTAGTGGTGCTGCACTGGTGTGGCTCTGTGTGAAGGGTGCTTCCTGCCTCCTAGAAATCCAACGGGTGAAATGCAGGCAGCTGCTTCCCTGCCCCCATGCAAGTTCCCGTTTCCCAGTGTCCTGAAAACTTGATCAACCTTCTCCATACTTTTAAACAGCTATGCTGGATTGATGCCTCCCTCCAGAGGAGGCCACCAGGGCAGGAGCAGCTCTGCTCTGAGCACAGCCTGAGGGAGCTGGGGGGATGCAGCCTGCAGAGGAGAAGGCTCCAGGGGGACCTGAGAGCTGCCTGCCAGTGCCTGAAGGGATCCTGCAGGAAGGCTGCAGAGAGACTTTGCATGAGGGTGTCTGAGCCAGGCCAAAGGGGGAATGGTTTGGAGCTGAGGCAGAGCAGGGTTAGAGTGGAGCTGAGGAAGAAGTTGTTCAGTAGGAGGCTGGTGAGAGTCTGGCACCGGCTGCCCAGGGAGGCTGTGGCTGCCTCCTCCCTGGGGTTGTTCAAGGCCAGGCTGGATGAGCTTTGTGCAGCTGAGTCTAGCTGAGAGCTGTCCCTGCCCATGGCAGGGGAATTGGAGTAGGATCCCTGAGGTCCCCTCCAGCCTGAGTCATTCTCTGATTCCCAGATGGAGCAGGGGGGAAATACCCCTCACTGAGTGCTTGGCTTTATCCCTTTATCCCTGCACTCTCTAAATTAATTTTTATCATCATCTTTTAAGTGATGGAGCAGTTCAAATTAGCTCTCTTAATCAGAATTACCTGCATTAAAGATCTCCTTTAAAAGAAAAAAAAAAAAA
>VWZE01026256.1:487428-498802 GCA_013396675.1 Eubucco bourcierii
TTTGCTAGGTGCCAGGACAGTTCCAAGTTCCCTTTTCTCAGTGTCCTGAAAACTTGATCAACCTTCTCCATACTTTNATTATAATAATGTGGCTTAGCTTGTGGCTTTTTTTTTTTCTCTCCCTGTTAGAAAAACCTGGTTTTGATAACTCAGCTGTTCTTAAAAGGGGGAAAAATAAAAGTGCTTCAGGCTGGAAGCTGGCATGAAGGGATTTTTTTGCAGTCAGGTTGTTCCCTCTGTAATGTAACAGAATAAATTAACATCATCGATCCTGGAGTGCTGCCCTGTGCTCCAAACAGGGCTGGGAGGGCAGCACTCAGAGAGGAGTCTTTCTTTCTGGGTTGGTTTTTTTTTTTTTTGCCTAGTCACAGATGCTTCTTGTGACTTAACAAATGCCCCTTGGCTTTTGCAAAGCCACACTGGGATTTCTGGAGGCTTAAAGAAAGTCAAAGAGAAGGGAAAATTAAAGGAGGAGCAGCTGAGGTTGTTTGGACTGCAGAAGAGGATGCTGAGGGGAGAGCTCACTGCTCCCTACAGCTCCCTGAAAGGAGGTTGTTAGCAGGTGATAGAAGGAGAGGAAATGGCCTGGAGTTGTGCCAGGGGAGGGTTAGGTTGGAGATGAGGAAAAATGTCTTTGCTGCAAGAGTGGTCAGGGATAGGCACAGGCTGCCCAAGGAGGTGGTGGAGTCCCCATGCCTGGAGGTGTTCAAGGCACTTGGGGCCATGGTTTAATGGCTGTGGTGGTGTTAGGTTGATGTTTGAACTCGATCTCAGAGGTGTTAAAGATCTTCTCCAACCAAAACAGTTCTGTGATTCTATGAAGGAAGTTTCAAAGCAGTCTGCAATGGCCATGGGGGTCTTAGGTTGATCTTAGAGGGCTTTTCCAACTGAAACAATTCCACAACTCACTGAGTGCCTGGCTACTGAAAGCCTGCTCTGTGTGAGTGCTGAGGACCTGCAGAAGCGGTAGAAGGGTGACCAAGCACTTGCTAGGAGCCTGTCTCCCTTCATAGAGTCATCCAGCCTCTGTCCATTGCCCCTCACGCAGTACTCCAGGTGAGCTCTTAGGAGAGCAGAGCAGAGGGGGAGAGAACCTCCCTCACCTTGCAAGCTAGAAGCTGTCAGCTTCCAGAGTTAGTGGCTGTTAGACTCTTCCAGGCAGAGCCCTCTTGAACTCAGGCCTAATCCAGTCGAGTGAGAGTCTTTAGCAGGCTGCAGGCTCTGCCGTGGCTGCACCAAGCCTCTGCTGCTATAAACAACCTAAAGCTGGGAATGGGTTGTTAATGGCACTTCATTGATTGATGGGGCAGAAAGTTCATCTGAACTGTGGCTAATTCTGGTCATTTCCTTGCAAATGTGACTGCTGTGCAGCTGTAATTGCTGCACCAAGCAGCAATGCCATCAACTGTTGCCATCCATCACTGTGCTCAGCCCAGGAGCCTTTGTAAGGCTGCTGGATCCATCAGCTGCTCCCATGCCTTGGCTTCATTTGCCACTCAGCTACTGCAGGGGAGATGCTTGAGCCCTCCTCAAACAGGTGGGAGTTCATGAAATGACAGACTGGCTGCAGCCCAGGATGCTCTTGGCCTGCTTGCTGCAAGGTGACATTGCTGGCTTGTGTGCAGATCCTCCACCAGGACCCTCAAGTCTTCCTCTGCCAAGCTGCTTTCAGGCCAGCAAGCCCCAGCCGGGATGGACACATGGAGTTAGACCTCCCCTGGGCAGGGCTTGGTGTTCCCCTGGCAACTTAGAGTAGAATCATAAAATGCACTGGGTTGGAAGGACCTCCAAAGGTCACCTGGGGCACCCTCCCTGCAGTAATCAGAGGCATGCCCAAACAGACCAGGCTGCTCAGAGCCCCATCAAGCCTGATCTTGAGTGTGTCCTCTGCCAGCTCTCTGGGTAACCTGTTCCAGACCCTTACCACCCTCACGGTAAAGAATTTCTTCCTCAGCTCCAGTCTAAACCTGCTGTCCCTCAGCTTCAAACCATTGGCCCTTGTGCTGTCTCTAGACACCCTTATAGAAAGTTCCTCTGCAGCCTTCCTGTAGGATCCCTTCAGCTATTGGAGGGCAGCTCTAAGGTCCCCCCCAGAGCCTTCTCGTTAACTACCGAAGGCATAAGCAGCTCCGGCCCCACACCTGCTGCTGGCTGAAGCTGGCAGGGGGATTTTTATCAACAGAAAGTGAGCTCAGTGTCTGCTGCCTTTCTCTGAGTGCTGTCACAGTCTGTTGAGCTCCAGCCCAAATCCTGTGCCTCAGGATTTCTGATCTGATCAAACACTTGGAAGTGCAGAGCGCCAGGCGAGCGGGGAGCAATCTGCTCCGGTGACACAGTTCACGTCAGGCGAGAGGCTGAGCGGAAGAGAGGCAGATTGATCTCCTCTGAGAATCTGGAAGAGAAACTGTTAGAGAGGTGAAGAGCACACAGAAGGCAAGTTACAAAAGTAAGGGGAGAAAATACATCTCTACTAAAGTCAAAGGCACTGGCAGTGCTCGCAAGCAGTCACCAGCTCTGGCAGTCGGAAGAGCTCACATTGCGGTAAGGTCATCTGCACAGGCTTCTGACAAGGGACACTTTGCCCTTGGGCAGTTCTTGTTCTGCTGTCTTGGCAGCTTGGCTGTGCCTGCTCAGGTGCTACAGACCTCTTCATCTTCCCAAGGAAGCACTCTGGGTAATGCTCTCTGTGTTGGTCACTGGAGGGAAGACACTGGCCCAAAGGCGTGCAGCAAACCTCTTGCAGAGCCTCACCATCCTGGTGCTGAAGAACTTCCCCAGCTCCACTCTAACCCTGCTCTGCCTCAGCCTCAAACCATTCCCCCTTGGCCTGTCTCTGGGCACCCTCAGGGCAAGTCCCTCTGCAGCCATCCTGTAGGATCCCTTCAGCTATTGGAAACCATCTCTAAGGTCCCCCCCGAATCTTCTCCTCTGCAGGCTGCACCCCCCCAGCTCCCTCAGCCTGTGCTCACAGCAGAGCTGCTCCAGCCCTTGGAGCATCTTTGTGGCCTCCTCTGGCCTCACTCCAGCAACTCTGTGTCCTCCTGATGCTGGGGACAGCAGAACTGGACACAGTATTGGAGGTGAGGTCTCAGCAGAGCAGAGCCAAGGGGCACAATCCCCTCTCTTGCCCTGCTGCCCACACTCCCCTAGATACAGCCCAGGACACAATTTCCCTTATGAGCTACAAGAGTGCATTAATTGAATTATTAATGAATAGAAATGTTTCTGTGATTACTTAATTTATATAAAGAGATTTCTGTGTATCCTCTTTTGTTCTTTACTGTTCCAGGAAGCAAAGAATTTTATATATATATATAGATATTTATTTATTTAGTTAGTTGGTTAGTTAGTTAGTTTTGCAGTGGAACTGATAGAAAGAACTTGGTTTGGGCAACCAAGCACTGTACTGAGTGCCTTATAGTGCCTTACCTGGTGGTTGTGGTCCCCTGAATGGCAGCCTGCAGCAAGTTCTGTACTCCCTGTAGCAAAGCAGTGACTCTTTGAACCAGATGGTGCATGCTGATAGCCTCTGCTAGACTCTGCAGAGTGTGACACCCCCAGCCCCCAGAGAACTCCTGCTCTCATCTGTCTGCCCACTGCAGGATACCTGCTGTGGCTTTACCTGAGGGCTTGGGGAGAGCAATGTTCATTTCATCCCTCTAAAGGATGAATGCTGGGAAAAGGGAAAATTTGGATTGTCAAAGTGCTGCTCTAATTTCACTTCTAATCACTTAGCACCTGCCTTTGCCTTTTCTTTGTCCCTGTTTTGGTGACTGTTTTTCACTGAAAGAAACAGATGGGTTTGCTGTGTGCTGCAATCTTTTGAAGACCTGTTTCATTATCTTCACTCCATGTCTGGAGCAAAGATGACCTCTCATCAAGGACTGCAAGGTCAATAGGCATCATCTGTGATGATCAGAGGGCTGGAGCACTTCTCCTGTGAGGACAGGTTGGAAGAATTGAGGCTGTTCAGCTTGGAAAAGGCTCCAGGGCTTAGAGCTGCATTTCAGTGTCTGAAGGGGACCTATGGGAAGGCTGTGAAGGGATTGTTTAGAAGGGCCTGTGGTGGTGGGATGAGAGGCAGCGGTTTGGGACTGGAGCAGGGGAGGTTTAGGTTGGACACCAGGAGGAAGCTCTGCACAGGGAGGCTGGTGAGACACTGCCACAGGTTGCCCAGGGCTGTGGCTGAGGCTCCATCCCTGGAGAGACACTCAACATCAGACTTGATGTGGCCCTGGGCAGATTGATCTCGTTGGAGATGTCCCTGCTACCTGCAGGGGAGTTGGGAAAGATGCCCTTTGGGGGTCCCTTCCAACCCATTGCCATCTGTGAGTCCAAGGCAGGGAGGTCTCAGAGCTGCAGCAGCTGGGCCGAGCGCGGCAGAGCTCCGCTGTGCACCCAGCAGCAGCCCGAGGATGAGTTTGTCTCTGCAGTGATTTGTGAGCTAAATCAAAGTTAACAAGGGTGGCAGGATGCACTGCCTCTGCAGTCTGCACAGATGGGGATGTGCTCACTCTCTGCCTTGCTGCGAGAGGGACTTAAAAGCAGCAAGCTGCTGCTGGTTCACCACCGTCCTGGTAGCTTTGGAGCCGGAGCTAACTGGGTGGGGAGCTGAACAAAGGCAGATTATTGATTCCTCAGAACAAAAAAGGTCTTGCCCAGCAGGTTAATGAGCAAGGAACACTTCCAGGTCTCTGATTTTTCTGCGTGGTGAAGTTGTAACATCTCAATTAACTCATGGCAGGACACTTCCTGCAAAGTCTGAGAGCCATAAAGAATGAATCTGCTCCTGGCTCAGCAGAGGTTGGGGGAAGTCTCTGCTAGGATCTCCTGATTCAGCCTGCCATGGATTGTTCTCAGAGCCCCTTTTGGGTGGTCATGAGCTGCTGGAGCAAGAAGAGGAGAGCAGAGGACCTCCCTGAGATGGAAATTGCCTAGGCTGAGGGGTGCTGCTCGCTGCTGGGCTTTACTGGGGTGACTCTTGGGGGTGTGAGTGCAGCCACCACTTATTAACTGTGCTGTAGTTGCTGGGGGGTTCTGCTGGGGTCATTTACCACACAGTGATAAGGGTTGTAAGGAACCTCTGGAGGTCATCTAGTTCAAGCCCAGAGTAGATTCACCTGGAGCAGGTTGTCCTTTTATTGTCCTTCCAATACTGCTTTTAGCTCCCTGGAATGTGGATAAGATTAAGTAACTCATGGAATGTGCTGAGAGCTGCCAAACCTCCAGAGGTGATCTGCTGAGCTAAGAGCCCTACCCAGCAACCCTCACACAACTGCTTCAAAAGGCTCAGTNCTCTACTCCAACCCCCTGCCATGGGCAGGGACACCTCTCAACTAGACTCAGCTGCTCAAGGCTTCATCCAGTCTGGATTTAGACCTCCCCCAGGGAGGAGACAGCCACAACCCCCCTGGGCAGCCTGTTCCAAAGTCTCAGCACCCTCACACTGAACAACTTCTTCCTCAGCTCCAGTCTAACCCTGCTCTTGCTCAGCTTCAAACCATCTCCCCTTGGCCTGTCTCTAGACACCATCATGAAAAGTGTCTCTGCAGCCTTCCTGTAGGATCCCTTCAGGTATTGCAAGGCAGCTCTCAGGTCCCCAGGGCCACATCAAGTCTGATTGTGAATGTCTGCAGGGATGGAGACTCAGCTGCAGCCCTGGGCAGCCTGTGCCAGTGTCTCACCACCCTCACTGTGCAGAACTCCATCCTGATGTCCAACCTAACTCTACCCTACTCCAGTTCCAGGCCATTGCCTCTCATCCTATCCCCACAGGCCCTTCTGAACAGTCCCTCCCCAGCCTGCCTTTATTTTGCCTTCATCCCAACCTGTGTTACACAACCAGTTTGTAGCTCTCAGCTGCTCTGAGCGTGGCTTCTGGTGGCTGTTACACAGCAGATGAGACTGGTGTGTAGGAGCATTACTCAGAGAACACCTATTAAATAAATCTGCTCTTCACAAATCCTCCACTGCTTCCACTGCTGCTGCTGTAGTAGGAGAGCTTTTGGACTGCAGCTCCTGAGTGGAGAGAAGGAAATTGCTGGCATAAAGAGAGTGGAAGCTAAATGGGGAGGTAGAGTGAAGTGCCTTTGTTCCCACTGAACAAGTGAAGAGGGAATATCTGCAGAGACAGGCTTCTCCTGTCTCAACAGGAGTGTGAGTGGAGCATCCACAGCTCCTTACTGATGCCTTCTGCTTTTGTGCTCCTGTTGAAACCTTTCTTGATCAGGATGGTGAGTGGGGAGTGCCTCAGATTCTGGTTTTGAGGTTTATTTTTCTTTGTTTATCCAGACTTTGAAGTCTGAGTGCAGAGTGCAGTGTGGCTGTGATCCAGCACGTGGAATGAAGTTGGAAGAGGGAAGATAGAGTGGAGATGAGGAGGAAATTCTTTCCAGCGAGGGTGTGGAGGCACTGGAAGAGGTTGCCCGGGGAGGTTATGGATGTCCCCTCCCTGGAGGTGTTCAAAGCCAGGTTGGGTGAGGCCTGGAGCAAGCTGGACTGGTGGGAGGTTGATGGCAGGGGGGGGGGGTTGATGATCTTCAAGGTCCCTTTCAAGCGTTCTGTGACTCTCTGTGCTGTGTGTGGCTGTGGGTCAGAGGAGTGTCCTGTCAAAGCAGAGGGAATGGTTTCTGAAGGAACAGATCAAACACTTTGGCTGTTCTCTGCTTCTCAGACTCAGCCCTTTTGAAGTGCCCACAGCTGAACAGCAGGGGAAGCAAAGCCTCTCAGCTACCACACCGGCCCCTGGTGCTGGCTCCAATCTCAGTCTGGAGAAGAGGAGGCTAAGAGGAGACCTCACTGCTCTCTGCTGTTCCTTGAAATGAGGTTGCAGGGAGGTGAGGTTGGGCTCTGCTCCCTAATCTCAGGCAGTAGAAGGAGGAGAAATGGCCTGAAATTGTGCCAGGGGAGGGTTAGGTTGGAGATGAAGAACAATTTCTTTGCTGCAGGAGTGATCAGGGACTGGCACAGGCTGCCCAGGGAGGTGCTGGAGGGGTTCAAGAAGCCTGTGGCCATGGCACTTGGGGCCATGGTTCAGTGTCCATGGTGGGGTTGGCTTGAGGCTTGGACTCAGTGCTCTGAGAGCTCTCTTCCAACCCAAACAATTCTGAGACTCTCTGTCACTAATGCTTAGCTCCAGCAATTCTTTCCCCCTGCAGTCTGCACTCTGGGAGTCTGTGCACAGACCTACCAGTCTCAAGTGTGCTGGTGCCCAGGCTCTGTTTCCTCTCTGTTCAAGACCTCTCTCTGCAGATGAGTGGAATTTCATACATCTCCAGAGCAGGCAGAGCTGCCCTCCAGCCTCAGCTGGCATTTCAGTTGAAGGGACTGGTGTAGGGCTGGGCACAGGGGGAGTTCAGTGCAAAGAAGTGGCTGTTTTGAGGCACTGCTGCAGGTATTTGAAGACATTCCTCACAAGCAGCCTGTGATGTGCTAAATTGAGTGGAACCCCTGTGCCAGCTTCAGATGCTCTGATGCCAGTTGTTTATGAAGTGTGCAGGTTGAGGAAGGGAGGACACAAAGATTCTGTTGAAGGTATAATTAGACAGATAATATCTTGGGACTTTTTGATGGCTTCTTTCTTTCTTTCTTTCTTTTTTTCCTAACCACTTCATATTTGCAATGTGCCAGGAATAGCTGCAGAGTCTGCTGTGGCCATCCCTGGTGCAGCTGGGAATAGCTTTTAATTGATGGGTGGTGTCAGGCTGTTAGCAGTGCAGGCATGAGAACCATCACAGTGAGATTTCTTGCCTCTGCTCACTTAAGCACTCTGCCACCAGCTCCTAGCAGAGCAAGAGGGTTGGTTTGGATTGGATTTTTTTTTCTTCCCCTTAATATTGTCAGCACATTTACCCAGAGCTTACCAGGGTCATAGCCTGGGATTTTCCCAGCAGTGCTGACCACTGACTTTGTCTCCAGGTAGATGGTGCCACGAGCCTCACAAAAACCAGGGTAGGGAGTAAGGAGCAAGGATTTCTTTGGAGTCTGCTTTGCTTGTGACTCACAGAATCCCAGAATGCCAGGTTGGAAGGGATCCCCCC
The DNA here is from genome assembly GCA_013396675.1 of Eubucco bourcierii. Classification (NCBI taxonomy): domain Eukaryota; kingdom Metazoa; phylum Chordata; class Aves; order Piciformes; family Ramphastidae; genus Eubucco; species Eubucco bourcierii. The sequence goes on from VWZE01026256.1 coordinate 495,468, forward strand.
AAGGATCATCTGCTCCAGCCTTTCTGGGTGGGGTTGAAATGAGCTACCCCAGCACCCTGGCAAGGCAAATCTTGAAACCACTCAGTGCAGGAGGCTCTGCTGCCTCCCTTGGGAGGTGCTCAGGGGGCTGGAGCTGCTCTGCTGTGAGCAGAGACTGAGGCAGTTGGGGCTGTGCAGGCTGCAGAGGAGAAGGCTCCCAGGGGACCTTCTTGTGGCCTTGCAGGATCTGAAGGGGGCTACAAGAAAGCTGGGGAGGGACTTTTGAGGCTGTCAAGGAGGGATAGGACTGGGGGGGATGGAACCAAGCTGGAAATGGGGAGAGTCAGAGTGGAGGTTAGGAAGAAGTTGTTGAGCATGAGGGTGGTGAGAGCCTGGCAGGGGTTGCCCAGGGAGGTGGTGGAAGCCTCCTGCCTGGAGGTGTTTAAGGTCAGGCTGGATGAGGCTGTGGGCAGCCTGAGCTGGTGTGAGGTGTCCCTGGGCATGGCAGGGGGTTGGAGCTGGATGCTGCTTGTGGTCTCTTCCAGCCCTGCCTGATTCTATGATTCCAATCCTGAACTGTTCTCTTGATGACAAATTTTCTTCTGGAGTCCACCTGGAATGTCCCCAGCAGTACTCCCTGAGCTGCAGTGTATCCCTTGGTGTGCACAGAGGGTGGGAAGGTGGCACTCAGCAGGTTCTCTGTGCTGTGCTGAGGCCATGTCCTGTGGACAATCTGGGAATGCTTTGGAGTCTTTTACTTTCATTGAATCTTTTTCACTCTTTCCTCTTGTCTGTGTGCACTGTGTAAGGCAGAAGAAGTCCTTTTGAAGGACACTTGGTTAAACCTCAGCACTTTCCATCTGGGGGTGAAATTTTCACTTCAGAAGGAACTGGCCAGCAAACCTGAGGCAAGGGCAGGTGGCAAGGAAGAGACAGCAGCAGCTCCACACACAGGGCAGTGTTTGAGACCAGTGCAGGCAGATAACCTCTCCCCCAAGCAGAGCTTGCTGCTTGTTCCACTTTGGCTGCTCCACAGCGTGGGCCAGCAGCCTTTCTGTGGCAGCCCTTGGCTCCTGGGGCAAATTCAAATCCCCTTTGACTGACCCAAGGGAACAAAGCTGAGACAGCTGCTTAAAGACAAGAGAAAGGCACTGAGCCTTGTGTGGAAGCAGGAGGTGACTCCTTTAGGAACCTGTGGGGAGGTTGCAGTCAAGAGGAGAAACCTCTCTGATTGGAGTTCTGGCTCCAGCAGCTCTTCAGGGGGTTCAGGGCCCTGTGCTGGTTTAGGGTCTGGCTTTGTGCACCTGGCCAAGGCTCTGCTCAATCTGAGCTGCACTCAGCTCACCTCTGAGTGGGCACTGCCACCCTTCCAAACTGCTGCTGCAGGGGGTTGGAAGTTGGAAACTAAAGCCCAGCCAAGCTGGTTTGCACTGGGATGTTTAGGCCAGGCCCACCTGTGCCATTGAAGGTCCTCTGTTGCTGCATGTTTTCTAACACCCAGGGCAGAGCAGTGCAGGGGGTTCAGAGCTTGAGCTGCAGATTGGCTGGCACAGAGCAGCAGCAGGATGTAGGTCAGCAGCATGCTCTGTCCTACCTACCCTGTCACCTCTCAGCCACATATGGCAGGACCCACAGGCCAGGCAGGTCAGCAGCTAAAGAGCCCTGGAGGACCTTGTGTCGCCCCCAAGGCCAGTCTGCACTAGTGGTTGTCTGCCAGGCCCCAGGACCTGCTGAGTCAGAGGACCAAAATTCCTCCTTCGCAGAGGAGGATCTTTGAACTCCTGGTTAGGGACAGAGAGAGGAGGCAGAGAAGAGTCATTGCTTGTTTCTTTATGGGTAAGCAGGAAGCATCCATCTCTGGGCTGCAGAAGCTTTCCTGGTGCCCTCAGCCACTGATGTTCACTCTGGGTTCTTGCCCTGCTGGGTGTCTGCTGCTGTGTGCAGTTCTGGTGCTGAGCTTCTGGGCTGCGCTGGAACTTCACCACGGGTGACGAGATGAAAGGGCAGAGGGCAGAGACTTCTGAGCAGAGCAGACCCTCAGGGGTTTGCTCTCCTCCTTTGCCGGGTGCCTGGCTGATCCTCTGAGCCTCTCTGCTTCCTCCTCAGCCAGGCAGCCTGCTCTTTGTACATCTTTTTGTCTCGTTCTGGCTGCCTGTGCCACATTTTCCCTAGAGCCTTGGCAGTTCTCACCGCTGTCCAGTGGGGGTTTGCTTCCTGAAGCCCTGCCCGATGCTGCTCCATGAAGAGGAAGAAAGGAGGCAGCTTTGCTTCATTGAACCTAATTCTCCTCTCCTTCTGCCTCCTCTTCCTCCTCATGCCCCTTGGAGGACTCAGGATGCTCCTCTTTGGGTACTTCCCCATCTTTTCATACCTCCTCTTGCCCCTCCTGGATGTGGTTTTCCGGATTCCTGAGTGCTTCCTTTGAGCCTGCCTGGTCGTGGCAGGCTGCTTCCTGGCCTTGGCCATCCTGATGGAGATGGTGAGCAGCAGATGAGGGTTGTGTGACCTGCTGTGGAGCCTGCAGACAGGCAGAGTCATAACAGAGGGGAGCTGAGGTGTTCTGGCTCCCCGGTGGAGTTAATTTGCCAGCATGGTGGTGAGGAGGAGGAGGAGGAGGAGGCTCTGCCACTGGCAGAGTGGCTGCTGGAATGCTGGGGGCTGGGCAGTGGTGACGACTCTGGCATTGTGACACAAAGCTCTCAGAGCCAGGGGGGGAGGGTGAGGTCTGCTCCCTGTGATGCTATTGGCTGAAGGTGTCACAGAGTCACAGAAGGACTGGGGCTGGAAGGGACCTCTGAGCATCACCCAGAGTAGGGTCACCCACAGCAGGTGGCCAGGTGGGTTTTGGGTGACTCCAGAGGAGTCCCCACAGCCTCTCTGGGCAGCCTGTTCCAGTGCTCTGCCACCCTCAAAGTAAAGGAGTTCCTCCTGGTGTTCAGATGGAACTTTGCATGTTCAAGTTTGTGCCTGTTGCCCCTTGTCCTGTCACTGGGCACCACTGCAAAAAGCCTGGTGCCACCCTCCTGACACCCACCCTTGAAGCATTTAGAAGCATTGATGAGATCCTCCCTCAGTCTGGCTAAAAATGCCCATGGCAGGGAGAGTGGAGATCCCTGAGGTCCTTTCCAACCTAAGCCATTCTATCATCACAGAGTCACAGAGAGTCAGGGGCTGGAAGGGAGCTCCAGAGCTCACCCAGCCCAACCCCTGCCAGAGCAGCATCACCCAGAGCAGCTCACACAGAACACATCCAGGTGGGGTTTGAATATCTCGAGAAAGGCAGACTCCACAGCCCCCCTGGGCAGCCTGTGCCAGGGCTCTGCCACCCTCACAGGCAAAAAATTCCTCCTCATGTT
>VWZE01026256.1:500488-520203 GCA_013396675.1 Eubucco bourcierii
CCACCCTCAAAGTAAAGGAGTTCCTCCTGGTGTTCAGATGGAACTTTGCATGTTCAAGTTTGTGCCTGTTGCCCCTTGTCCTGTCACTGGGCACCACTGCAAAAAGCCTGGTGCCACCCTCCTGACACCCACCCTTGAAGCATTTAGAAGCATTGATGAGATCCTCCCTCAGTCTGGCTAAAAATGCCCATGGCAGGGAGAGTGGAGATCCCTGAGGTCCTTTCCAACCTAAGCCATTCTATCATCACANCCTCATGTTTCCATGGAACTTCCTCTGGCTCAGCTTCCACCCAGTGCCCCTTGGCCTGGCACTGGGCATCACCCAGCAGAGCCTGGCTGCAGCCTCCTGGCACTCAGCTGTACATATTGATACCCATTGCTGAGGTCACCTCTCAGCTCCTCCAAGCTCCCAGCCCCAGCTCCCTCAGGCTCTGCTCCTACCAGAGCTGTTCCATTCCCTTCATCTCCTTCTCTGGAGCCTTTCCATGCCTGGCTGGATGTGTTCTGTGTGCCCTGAGCTGGATTGTCTGGTCCTGCTCTGGTAGGGGGCTTGGACTGGATGATCTCCCTGAGTCCCTTCCAACCCCTGCCATCCTGTGAGCCTGTGATCATCCTAAGAGTCTGTGACTTCTCAAATCCTCCTCCATGGAGCTGCTTCCCAGCAGCTCAGCCCCTGGAGCTGCTCCTCTCTGGCTGCAGCACCCCACACTTGCTCCTGCTGCACCCCACGAGGTTCCTCCCTGTGCCCTGCTGCAGGGATGAAGCCATAGCCATGCTGATGCCCCAGCTCTCTGCTGGCCAAGGCTTGCTTTCCTCCCCTGGCACTGGGGCTCAGCTCCATTTAACACCCAGCCTGCCACGACCATGTGCACTACCCAAGGAGATAACTAACTGAGTGCTGCTCATTTCTGGCCACGGTAAAATGTGAAGCTGCTGTTAGCTGCTGAGAGGTGGCAGCTCATAATGTGAGAATGGTTTAGTAGTACCCTAAAAATAATAGCATGTGACAGCTGTTTCTTGGTTCCTGTCAGGGTAACTACTGTAATTTAAATCTGCAGCTCCTGGACTCCATCTCTAATTTATTTGGGTGGACTTTTCCTTAATTTGAAAGGTTCCCAGGGTTTAAAAGCCTTCATTAATTACACTTGAGGAGATGAAAATGCAATGAGGTGCTGCAGGTTTGTGTGGGAGGGAGAGAAAGGCACGTGCCCTGCTTTGTTTGCTTGGTTTTAAGGAGTCAGATCTGTCATTCCCAGGCAAGAAGTAGCTCTCCTGTCCCCTTCAGAGTGCTTCTGGCTCCCAAGCAGGAGTGTGAATAAAGCAAAGTGAAATGTTGACCATTCAGGATGATTTATGGAAGCTCCCAGCTGTGCTAAATATGCACAGGGAGTGGGTTGCATAAGGATTCAATTGTGAACAAGCCTCTGCTGCTGTGGAAGGTGAAGGTGGGTGAGCAGGAGACTGGAATGAGGGCTGGGCTCTTCCAGGTGGTGCCCTGTGGTGGCAAAACTTCCTTACTGAGAGAGTGGTCAGGGATTGGCACAGGCTGCCCAGGGAGGTGATGGAGTCCCCAGCCTTGGAGGTGTTGAAGAAACCTGTGGCCATGGCACCTGGGGACAGGGTTTGGTGGTTGTGGTGGTTGGGTTGTGCTTGGTCTGGGTGACCCAAAAGGTGTTCCCCAGCCTTGGTGATTCTGTGGTTCCGTGACAAAGGGAAACAGGAACAAGCTAGAACCCAGGAGACTGCACTTGAGCAAAAGCCTGTTTGGTGTGAGGGTGCTGGAGGCTGGAGCAGGCTGCCCAGAGAGGTTGTGGAGAGATTCCACACCTGGGCATTGTGGCCCTGGGCAGGCTGCTGTGGGTGATGCTGCTGGAGCAGGGGGTTGGACTGGATTATCCCTTTCTGCTCTTCTGTGATTCTGTGAGCAGGTTGGACTCCAGTGGGAAGTGTTTCCCTGTGAGAACATTCAGACACTGGAGTCACCCCCCAAGGGACAGCAGTGGGGTGCCCTGCACTGGGTGGATTTAAGACTTGCCTTGCCAGGCTGCTGGGCCAGGTCATTTCAACTCCACTATCACCTGGAAAGGTTGGAGCAGGTGATCCTTGGGGTCCCTTCCAGCCTGGGTGGTTGTGGCCAGGAGGAGGTTGCTTTCTTCTCTCAGGCAAGCAGCACCAGAACAAGAGGACACAGTCTCAAGCTGTGCCAGGGGAAGTTTAGGCTGGAGGTGAGGAGAAAGTTCTGGACTGAGAGAGTCATTGCCTGCTGGAATGGGCTGCCCAGGGAGGTGGTGGAGTCAGCGTCCCTGGAGGTGTTCAAGGAGGGTTTGGACGTGGCACTTGGTGCCATGGTCTGGTCTTGAGGGCTGTGATATTGGGTTGGACTTGATGAGCTTTGAGGTCTCTTCCAGCCTTTGTGATACTGTGAGACTGTGATCCAAGTGTGGCACAGGGGTAGCTGCTTTTAGCACACAGTTCTGTTGGCAGCAGCAGGACTCCTGTGGCTGCTTGGTGGTGCCAGTTAGGAGCAGGCTGTGTGGGAGCTGGTGGCTAAATCAAGCTTGGACAAAAGACTCCAGCGTGGTGATGCCTTCCTGCTTGTGTATTCCCCCTCTGTGTTTACTCTGGGTTGTTTTCAAGTGACCCCACGATAGTAAATAAAATTGGAACAAACCCAGGCTGTTTGTAGCACCATCAGGCTCGCTCCTTTCATGTCACAGCTCCTTTTTTTTGCTTTCTCTCTGAGCTGAGAGGGTGATTTGCATTCCATTTATCTCTCCCACTTTCCTTCCCCTTGTTTCTTTTGCTCTCAAAAGAGAACCTGCATTGGTGATTATTCTGGGGCAAGGAAATAATTTCATTACAGCATTCAGAGGTCTCTTCAGCAGGTGCTTTATTATCTCAATAATTCAGCCTAAGAGACTTTTCAGATTCCCCAATTCCCACAGTTCAGGAGCTACAAATAAAACTCTTTTGCTCTTTCCTTGATTTGGTTTATTTAGCCTCATTTATCTGTGTTCTTTCCAGATCTTCCCCAGGAATTTCATTTAAATGTGCAATTGATGATGTTGAGTCCAATTGCCTTTAGGAGTGCTTTGTGTTGCCATGCACACGAGACCAGCTTGAGCCCTGCTGGGGTTAGGTCAGCTCTGAAATTCCCTTGGAATCGAGGCCATCCATCTGAACTGGGTGGAATGTTTGCTCCTGTCCCTGAGTCACCTCCACAACTCATCAGAGTAGATCCCAGGAGTGCAGTGCTGCTGCTCTGCTCTGCAGAGACCTCACCTGCAGTGCTGTGCCCAGCTCCAGAAACCACTACACAGAAGGATGTGGACCTGCCAGAGGAGGTCCAGAGGTGGCCAGGAAGGGGATCAGAGGGTAGGAGCATATGGGGACAGCCTGGGAGAGTTGGGCTTGTTCAGCCTGGGGAAGGGAAGGCTCCAGGGAGACCTTAGAGCAGCATTTCAGTATGTGAAGAGGAGCTACAAAGAAGGCTGGGAAGAGACTGTTCAGAAGGGCTTGGGGTGCTAGGGTGAGGTGCAGTGATTCAAACCTGGGTCAGGACTGTGGTTTAAGGTGAGTCTTGTAGAGCAGGATTATAGGTTGGACTTGGTGATCCTGAGGGGCTTTGCCAACCTGCATATTCCTGTGATAGGGGAGGTTTAGGTTGGACATCAAGAGGAAGTTCTGCACCACGAGGGTGGTGAAATACTGGAACAGGTGACCCAAGGATGCGGTTGAGGTCTCACCCTGGAGACATTCAAGGTCCAACTTGGTATGTCCCTGGGCAGCCTGCTGTAGTTGGAGGTGTCCCTGCTGGGGTTGGGCAGGATGCCCTTTGAGGGTCCCTTCCAGCCCAATGCATGCTGTGATTGTGTAAGGAGAGGGCAGTGCTGGTGTGGGGACAGCACAGGGAGCTGTGGTAGGCTTTCAGCTGCTGTCACCTCCCTGGGGCCCTTGTGGGCAAACATACTCCAATAAAGTGACTTTATTACTGTAATTTCCTCCATGCTGGAGGTTTTTCAGGTGGAACAGTAATTGTTAAAAACAAATCATTTGTGGGCAGCAGAGCTCAGCAAAGCTCCTCTTTGGCTGGGCTTGCATCTAAGATAGGATTTGTGGAGAGCTTTTGGTGTGGCTGCAGGTCCTCTCCCCAGGAGTCAGCGGTGAAACCTTTTCCTCAGTGGCATGTCCAGCACCTGCCCTCTGCTACACAGAGGGTGGCTTTTCAAAGACCCTTGGAGGTGCTTAATGATGTGGAGCACCCCTGCCTGTGGAAGCATGGCTGGGGATGGGCAGGAGCCAGGGCCAGGTTGCTTTGGAAAGCCAACAGAAACCTTTTGTGATCCATCCTGATTTGAGCTGAGAAGTTTATGCTCTTGGCTAGCTCTAAAGGCCAAAATTGTTGCTGCCTGCTAAATGGAGCTAGTCTCATCCTTCAGAGCAGCTCCTTGGACTCAGGACTGATCTGGTGAGAGGTGTCCCTGCCCATGGCAGGGGGTTGGCACTAGATGACCTTTGAGGTCCCTTCCAACCCTGACTGCTCTGTGGGTCTGTGTGCTGCTGAGCATGGAGGAGCCAGCAAAGCTCTGCTGGGTCTTTGTCATCAGCTCTCCTGCCTCGGTGTGCAGAGGTGATGGCTTCAGAGGCCTCTGCAACTAATCCATTGGATCAGGAGGAATGTTCCTGAGGGAAAGATCTTCTCTTCTGAGGGGGGGGTTGTGTGCTCCACTTCACATTGGTTGAACAAGGCTGAGGAGCACCAGGAAGCTTGGCCACCAGCCCTGCAGTATCCTGTGTATGGACATGAGCAGGCTCCTGGCTGTGCAGCTCTGGGCACACTGAATTCTAAGCCTGAAGATGAGATTAATTTCATAGAACTGGTGTAAAATATTGATGCAAATGTCACTAGTTGGAATTATCCAGTTAAGAAGTGGAATCATTACCTGATGAACAAGAGCCCATCAAAAAATGCTCGAAGCAGGCCCACAGCCCCTGTAGAGAGCTGGGGTGTGAGAAATGTTGATTGAAAACTCTTAATGCTTTTCAGAGATCAGAATGAAACACAGATTTTAAAAAGCTGAGGGAAGAGCCAGGAAGGGACTTCTTTGCAAGGGCTTGTAGTGATAGGGTGAGAGGGAATGGATTGAAGCTTGAGGGAGGGAGATTTGGAGTGAGGATTAGGAAGAAATTTTTACCAGTGAGGGTGAGGAGACACTGGCACAGGTTGCCCAGGGAGGTTGTGCATGACCCCTCCCTGGAGGTGCTCAGGGCCAGGCTGAATGAGCAACCTGTGCTGGTGGGAGGTGTCCCTGCCTATGGCAGGGGGTTTGGAATGAGATGATCTGGAAGGTCCCTTCCAAACCAACCTGTTCTGGGAATCAATTAAAGCCAAGTGTGGTGTGTGCTGCGAAGAGCCTGCAGCTCCAGCAGCTTCAGCTTCCCTGCTTGTGTCTCTGCAGGCAGTTGATCTGCTGGAGGTGGCAGCCTGATGCCCCTGCAGTGTGGTGCCTGCTCTGCCACATGCCCCATCCCACTGCCATGGCCCAGCATTTCCCCCAGCAGAGGAAAGCATTGGGAGCTTTTGGAGTGCTTGTGGAGTTAACTACAGCTTGGAATGGTTGCAAGGTTGTTGCTGCTCCCCACCTCCCTGTGCTGCTGTCAGATAGGAGGAGGCAGGAACATCACAATAAAGAGTTATCTGATATGACTTTATAGGGAGCTGTCCCTTCCTGATAAGGCAGCAAGGTACATTGGGTTTGTGTGCTGCTGAGGGCAGCTCAGGTGTGGAACAGGAGATGCTCTCTGCCTTCATCAGCTTCCAACTCTTCATTTTCACTCTGCTCTGCTCTCTCTCTCTCTCTCAGCAACCTAACTTTTTATTTCTTGATAAATGTCTTCCTGAACCCTGGGACACAGAAGCTTCTCTGCTTGCTGCATGTCTGATGGACAGTTCTTGCCATGTCATACAAGGTTAGAAAGGGACCTCAGGGATCATCTGCTTCAACCCTCTTGCAATGGGCAGGGACACCTCTGAGCTAGACTTGGCTGCTCAAGGTCTCATCCAGCCTGGCCTGGTACACCCCACAACTCCCCTGGGCAGCCTGTGCCAGACTCTCACCACCCTCCTACTGAAGAACTTCTTCCTCAGCTCCACTCTAACCCTGCTCTGCCTCAGCTCCAAACCATTCCCCCTTGGCCTCTCTCTAGGCACCCTCATGGGAAGTCCTTCTTCATCCTTCCTGTAGGATCCCTTCAGCTATTGGAAGGCAGCTGTAAGGTGCTCCTGGAGTCTTCTCTTCTCCAGGCTGCACACCCTCAGCTGCCTCAGCCTGTCCTCATAGCAGAGCTGCTCCAGCCCTTGGATCATAGAATCACAGAGTGCCAGGGGCTGGAAGGGACCTCCAAAGCTCAACCAGTCCAACCCCTGCCAGAGCAGCATCACCCAGAGCAGATCTCACAGGAACAGATCCAGGTGGGGTTTGAACATCTGCAGAGAGGGAGACTCCACAGTCCCCCTGGGCAGCCTGTGCCAGGCTCTGGCACCCTCACAGGGAGAAAATTCCTCCTCAGGTTCATAGAGAACCTCCCATGCCTAAATTTCCACCCAGTGCTCTTTGGCCTGGCACTGAGCATCACCCAGCAGAGCCTCCTGGCACTCACCCCTTACACATCCATAAACATGAAGGAGGTCACCTCTTAGTCTGCTCCCCTCCAAGCTTTTGCCATCAGTCCTGACAGAAGATCTCTGTTGTGGCTCTGTCTCTAATGGATGTAGCAATGTTTCTGTTTGACATTTCATCCAGACCCTGGAAACCCCTCCCAGAGGTTGGTCACTGCAATGCCTCACTCATCTAAGACCTTCCCTCTCTGCCTATTAGTTAATGAGTGTTGATTAAGGTATGAAATTGGCTTCAATTTGCTATACAATTTCATGCTGGAAGGAATAACCTAAAAGGCAACACAGGAAAATTAAGTACAAGACTCTTCTTGAATTGCAATTAATGTAAAGGTAAAGCTATTGCCAGAGTGCTTCCAGCAGCTCTCCAAGCTGCTGCCTCACTGGGAGGCATCTCTGGGATACTCTTTAGCTGTCCATAGAATGGATTGGCTTGGAAGAGACCTCCAAAGCTCAGCCAGTCCCAAACCCCCTGCAGGCAGCAGAGACATCTCCACTGGAGCAGCTTGCTCAGAGCCTTCTCCAGCCTCACCTTGAATATCTCCAGGGGTGAAGCCTCAACTACCTCCCTGGGCAACCTGTTGCAGTGTTCCAGCAGCCTCCTGGTGCAGAACTTGTTCCTCACATCCAGTCTCAGTCTGCTCTGCTCTCGTTCCAAACCACTGCCCTCATCCTGTCCCTGCAGGCCTTTGCAAGCAGTCCCTCTGCAGCCTGCTTGCAGCTCCCTTCAGGCACTGGCAGGTTGCTCTTGGGTCTCCCTGGAGCCTTCTCTTTTCCAGGCTGAACAACTTCAGCTCCCTCAGCCTGTCCCCATAGCAGAGGTGTTGCAGCTCCCTGATCCCTTTCATGACTCTCCTCTGGACCTGCTCCATCCTTGTCCCTCCGGTGCTGAGGGCTCCAGAGCTGGACACAGTCCTCCATGTGAGGTCTTACCAGAGCTGTTCACCTTAACTAATTTTTTTCCTGTTTCTTTACAAATCAGAAAGTGGCAACAGCCCTTTGACAGAAACTATCCAGACACCAGAGGGGGGGGAAAAAAGCAGGAAGATGAGAAAAATGTCACTGCTCATAATGATGTTAATTATAAGGCAAATGAGTGTTGACATTTGAGAGTTGAGCTGAAAAGATCAGCCACGCACTGAGGTGGAGAGGAGCTGTGTGAGGTATGATGTAGAGAGGAGAAGAGTTGTGTAATGTCTGAGAGCTCAGCATTTATGTAAGAGCAGGAGAAAGCAGAGGGTTCAGCACTAGGCTGCTTTTGGTCCTTCTCCTAATTGCACAGGGTGAGTCCAGAGACCACAGATCTCAGGCTGTTAGGGGTTGGAAGGAAGCCAAAGGGATGATAGAGTCCAACCCCCCCCTCCAGAGCAGGACCACCCTTGGAAAAGCTTCATCACTTGGGGTCCTTCTAAGGAAAGTTCTGGTTTGTGATAGCACAACAAGGTCCTGCTCAGTAATGTGCAAGCATAGGATTGTGGAATTGTTTTGGTTGGAAAAGACCTCTGAGATCAAGTCCAACCTTCAGACTGACACCATGGCCATTAGACCATGTCCCCAGGCCACAGGTTTCTTGAGCACCTCTGGGGATGAGGACTCCACCACCTCCCTGAGCAGCCTGTGCCAGTCCCTGACCACTCTGCTAGCAAAGAAATTGTTCCTGAGACCCAACCTGCACCTCCCCTGCTGCAACCTGAGGCTCTTTCCTCTCCTCCTGTCAGCTGATGCTAGGCAGAAGAGTCTGACCTCCACCTCACTCCAACCTCCTTCCAGGGAGTTGCAGACAGCAATGAGCTCTTCCCCAGCCTCCTCTTCTCCAGACTAAACAAGCTCAGTTCCCTCAGGTACTCCTCCCAAGATCTGTTCCAGTACCTGAAGGGGATGTAGAGGAGGGATGGAGAGTTCAGCCTGGAGAGGAGAAGATTCTGAGGGGACCTCAGAGCTGCCTTCCCATAGCCAAAGGGATCCTCCAGGAAGGCTGCAGAGAGACTTTGCATCAGGGTGTCTAGGGACAGAACAGGGGGGGATGGATTGAAGCTGAGGCAGAGCTGGGTTAGACTGGAGCTGATCAAGAGGTTCTTCAGTACCAGGGTGGTGAGAGTCTGGCCCAGGCTGCACAGGGAGGCTGTGGCTGCCTTCTGCCTGGGGGTGTCCAAGGCCAGGCTGGATGAGACTTTGAGCAGCTGAGCCTAGCTGAGAGGTGTCCCTGCCACAGCAGGAGGATTGGAGTAGAGAATCTCTGAGGTCTCTTCCAACCTGAGCCATTCTATGATTCTTTTTGTCCTGACTCTGGTGACCAAAGGTGACTGGGAGCAGAACAATCCCTCAGGTGCTGCAGTGGCTTTCAGGACACTGCTAGAAGGTGCCAGACCTTCAGGCTGCAGGTTGCCAGCTCTGTGTTTTCTCACACTGTGCTGCTTTTCATTTTGAATCCTTTTTAATATGCATAGTTACTCATGTTTTCCACTTTAATGCAATTATACTACACTTTGCCTTTTCTCTACTCCAGGTAGCTCTGACAAGCTTGTTCAGCCATTACAGGGTATTAAATGAAGTAATTGCAATATTAACTTCTTACTTCCCTGCCATAAGAAGAAAAAGGAAAAAGCTATTAAAGAGGAACTGCATGATGCTGCCTGGAGAATTGGATTTTAGGTTCAAAGCTCTGCAGGCACAGATTTTGCTCTTATTGACCAGCCCAGGGTGCCTGGGAGTAGGCAGTGAGGACTTCTTCTGGTTTGCTTTTTTCACTTCAGCTTCCATGCTCTAACAAAGGGTTACATGCAGGAGTGGCCTCATGTGGAGTGGTTGGTACCACCTGGGCTGTAGATTTTTCTTCCTGTGAGGCTGGCAGAGCACTGGAACAGAGAGGAGGTGGAGTCTGCATCTCTAGAGAGATCCCAGGCTTGCCTGGACATAGGCTTCTGTGCAACCTGCCCTCACAGAATGGGAAGGTTGGAAGGGACCTCAAAGATCATCTAGTTCCAACTAGGATAGGAAGGGACACCTCCCACTAGTACAGGGCACTCAAGGCCTCATCCAGCCTGGCCTTGAACACCTCCAGGGAGGTTGTGGAGCACAGAAGAGCTGCAGGGAGGTTGTGGAGCACAGAATCACCCAACGTGATCAAAGATCACGTTGGGTGATTCTGTGCTCCACAACCTCCCTGGGAAACCTGTGCCAGTGTCTCACCACCCTCAACCTGTGCCAGTCTCTCACCAACCTCACTGCAGACAACTTCCTCCTAACATCCACTTTCAATCTCCCCTCTGACACTTCAAACCCATTCCCCTTGTCCTGCCATTCCCAGCCCTTGTCAATAGTCCCTCCCCAGCCTTCCTGCAGCCCCCTTCAGACCCTGCAAGGCCACTCCAAGCTCTCCTGGAAGCCTTCTCCTCTCCAGGCTGCAGAGCAGTGGAGTTGGACAAGGTGATCTCCAGAGGCCTCTTCCAACCCCTATGATTCTGTGAATTCAACATCTGCACTCCAAAAGACATCTCCCCCAAGCAAGAGCATTGAGCTGATATCCAACTGGAGGTAGAGAATTCTTTCCCCTTCTCACCCAGGGTTAATCAGAGGATGGTAAGGGTTGGAAGGGACCTCTGGAGATCATCTAGTCCATCCCTGCTGCCAGAGCAGGTTGCATAGGATGGCATCCAGGTGAGTTTGGAATGACTCCAGAGATGAGGACTCCACCACCTTTCTTGGGCAGCCTGCTCCAGTGCTCTGCCACCCTCAAGAGAAAGAAATTCCTCCTGATGTTTAGATGGAACTTCCTATGCTCGAGTTTGTGCCTGTTGCCTCTTGTCCTCTTATTGGGCACCTCTGCAAAAAGCCTGCTCCCATCCTCCTGACACCCACCCTTGGTCAGCATTGCTGAGATTCCCCCCTCAGTCTTCACCAGGCTAAGTCCCTCATGAGAGAGTTCTTCATGAGAGCTGTTCTGGTGCCCTCAGCATCTTCACAGCCCTTTTGTAGCTTTTATTCATGGGAAGATGCTCCTTTTACTGCCTCACCAAGGGCATCCTCTTGCCAGTTTGTGAGGGTCAGAAGTGCTCTGCACTGTCCTCTGCTCTCTCAAGCTGCTAAGCTAAAGCCATTTTGGGAGGTGTTGTGCTGAGATGCCAACCTCATTTCTTGCTTTGGTGGCTGCTGGGAGGGGGTCACTGTGAGCTCACACCACTGCCACTTTGGCACCAGTGTTTTATTGCTTCAGCCCAAGACAGCTTCTCTTCAGAAGTGCAGTGCAGCTGTGCTGGCAAGGAGAGGCTGCAGAGCCATCTGCTGAGGGCAGGGCACACGGCGGGGCCAAGGAGGAGCTGCTTCTGCAGGCTGCATGTCAGTGCTGCGGGGCTGGAGTGCTGGGAGTCCCCAGATAAGATGCTGGTGGGGAAGATAAAGGTTCAGGGAGGACTGATCTGAGGACTGTGTCTTGCCTGTGGCTGTGTTTGGATTGAAGATGCTGCCTGCTTTGCCCTGATAGTGAGATCCCCTCCCTGCCGCGCTTGGGGCTTCCTGTTCAGCTGATGTTTGTCAGCAGCACAATGTCACTGCCACCCCTGCCTCCAGTGCTGCTTTAACTCACCTTTTCTTACTTCTTACTAGAGGTTTTCCTTTCATCAGGGCCGAGTCCTGCACGGGAGCCTCCCGTGGGTGTGTGATTTAATCCCGGGGCCGTACAAATCCGTTGCTGCTTGTGGTCGACAGCCTGAGGGTGACAGCAGCTGCTGAGTGACTCCGCTGCTCCTGCACCCAACGGTCAAAGCAAGGCTCTCCCCCACCAGCAGGGAGAGGAAGCTGCTCAAGCTTCCTACACCTAAAGAACGATTCTCTGCCTTTGGTTTGTCCCCTTTACTGACACCCCCGAGTGTGACCAGGACTGTGCCAAGCCTCTTCCCTCTGCTGCTTTTAGCTATGAGCTGTCCAGGGCTCCATCAAATGGCACCAGTTTTGTTCTCACAGGGAATCTTGGGATGGTAGTGGTTGGAAGAGACCTCTGGAGAGTCACAGAATCATAGAATGATCTGAGATGGGAGGGACCTCAGAGATCCTCTACTCCAAGGACACCTCTCAGCTAGGCTCAGCTGCTCAAAGTCTCATCCAGCCTGGCCTCGAACACCCCCAGGGAGGAGGCAGCCACAGCCTCCCTGGGCAGCCTGTGCCAGACTCTCACCACCTTGTACTGAAGAACTTCTTGATCAACTCCAGTCTAACCCAGCTCTGCCTCAGCTTCAATCCATCCCCCCTTGGCCTGTCCCTAGACACCTTGATGCAAAGTCTCTCTGCAGCCTTCCTGGAGGATCCCTTTGGCTATGGGAAGGCAGCTCTGAGGTCCCCTCAGAACCTTCTCTTCTCCAGGCTGAACACCCCCAGCCTCTTCAGCCTGTCCTTGTAGCAGAGCTGCCCCAAGCCCTGGCTCATCTTTGTGGCCTCCTCTGGACTCACTCCAACAGGTCTGTGTCCTTCTTATGCTGGGTGCAGTACTCAAGGTGAGGTCTCACAGGGGCAGAATCCCCTCCCTTGACCTGCTGAATTCACAGCATGGAGGGGCTTGGAAGGGAGCTCTGGAGGTGATCCAGTTGAACCCTCTGAGAGCAGCATCAACCTGAGCAAGCTGCACAGGATGGCATCCAGGTGGCTTTGGAATGGCTCCTGAGATGGAGACTCCACTGCCTTTCTGGGCAACCTGTTCCACTGTTCCAGCTAAAGTAGTTCCTCCTGATGCTTAGGTGGAACTTCCATGTCCAAGTTCATGCCAAAACAAGCAGCCAGGGGAGCAAATCCTCTTTCCTCCTGTGGAGCTGCATGTGTGAGCTTCATTGCCCTGGGTCCTGAGGCAGTCTGCAGGGCAAGAAAAGCACCACGCAGGGTTTGTGGAGTCTGGGATGGCCTGGAAGTGTCAGGCCCTGGGAACAGGAATGGCTTTTCTCCCAGACTGACAGCAGCTGCTCCTGGCAGAGGTTGCTGTGGGACTCCTGCCAGTTAAATCTCCTTTTCCCTCTCCCTCTGCCCAGCTCCAGGACAGACACAAGCTAAATCCATTGATACTGAGCAGACAGCATGAAGCAGCCTAAATGAGCAAATCCTTCTTCCTCCTCCAAACTTTTTCCCTGAGCAAAGTATTTTACAATCATCAGATGCTTGTGACAGGACTGTTGCAGAGCTGTGCTCTGTGCCTTAAGTGGCTTCTGTGTTTTATTGGTGCCCTCCTGCCAAGCAGCTTTGCTAACGTCCTTGGCTGCCTGACCTTGGCCAATTCCTTCCTCCTCGGCTGCTTTTTGTCTGGGGACCTGTCAGGTTGTGCCATTGCAGTTTGTTGCTGCCTGCAGTCCCAGGTCTGTCCTGGTGCAGTGTCTGGGCTGTGGTGGGAATCCTTCACGTTGTGGAGATGCTGGTGATAACTGTGCAGTGTTGTC
Source organism: Eubucco bourcierii (assembly GCA_013396675.1). NCBI lineage: Eukaryota > Metazoa > Chordata > Aves > Piciformes > Ramphastidae > Eubucco > Eubucco bourcierii. The sequence continues at coordinate 513,578 of VWZE01026256.1, forward strand.
TTAGATGCAGCTGGTTCAACAAGCCCAGTGACTTCTGCAAACATTGGGTTTTCAAGGGCTGGGATCACTTCACACTGCTGTGCCTTGCATGATAAACAACCTACCTGTGGGTGCTTTCTGAAGCTCACCAAGACCCTTTTTTTTTTCAGTCTTTGGGGGTGATTAATGCCACAGCAATAAAGCTCAGACCTTTCTTCCTCCTGGTGATGCTGATGCCATGATAGCAGAATGCATTGGGTCAGAAGGGACCCTCACAGGCCACTTTGTTCAATCCCACTGTGGTCAGCAGGGACAAATTTGGTTTAAACTGGCAGAGAAGAGATTGAAAGTGGATGCTAGGAAGAAATTCCTGGCAGTGGAGTGTGGGGAGACACTGGCACAGGTTGGTCAGGGAGGTTGTGGAGCACAGAAGCACCCAACACGATCTTTGATCACATTCTGTGCTTCTGTGCTCCACAACCTCCCTGGAGGTGTTCAGGACCAGGCTGGATGAGACCTTGAGTGACCTTTTCTAGTGGGAAGTTGAAACTGGCTGAGCTTTGGAGGTCCCTTCCAACCTAAACCATTCTATGATTCTGTCTCCAACTAGATCAAGCTGCTCAGGGGCCCACCAGGTCTGACTTTGAAAGCCTCTAGGAACGGGGTCTCAACCACATCCCTGGGCAGCCTGTTTCAGTGTTCCACCATTCTCATTGTGAAGAACTTCCTCCTGATGTCCACTCTAGATCTACTCTTGTCTTTGGCAGGAATGGAATCACAGAGTATCAGGGGCTGGAAGGAACCTCCAAAGCTCATCTGGTCCAGCTCCCTGCCAGAGCAGCATCACCCAGAGCAGATCACACAAGAATGCATCCAGGTGGCTCTGAATGTCTCCAGAGAGACTCCCCAGCNGAGTGACCTTTTCTAGTGGGAAGTTGAAACTGGCTGAGCTTTGGAGGTCCCTTCCAACCTAAACCATTCTATGATTCTGTCTCCAACTAGATCAAGCTGCTCAGGGCCCCACCAGGTCTGACTTTGAAAGCCTCTAGGAACGGGGTCTCAACCACATCCCTGGGCAGCCTGTTTCAGTGTTCCACCATTCTCATTGTGAAGAACTTCCTCCTGATGTCCACTCTAGATCTACTCTTGTCTTTGGCAGGAATGGAATCACAGAGTATCAGGGGCTGGAAGGAACCTCCAAAGCTCATCTGGTCCAGCTCCCTGCCAGAGCAGCATCACCCAGAGCAGATCACACAAGAATGCATCCAGGTGGCTCTGAATGTCTCCAGAGAGACTCCCCAGCCCCCCTGAGCAGCCTGTTCCAGTGCTCTGTCACCCTCACAGGGAAGAAATTCCTCCTCAGCTTCACATGGGAGCTCCTCTGCCTCAGCTTCCACTCATTGCCCCTTGAGGCAGCAGGAAAGCTTTGATCTGCCTTAGGACCAAGGTGTTGCATGTGAAGGCTGTAGGAGGGCAGGAGAAAACTGCCCCTGCTGAGCAGCAGAGGTGATGTGCAGAGAGTGGAAGTGGCATTGGCAGGTGCCCAGTCAGGGTCCATCCCTGGGGCCTGCTGAAGGACAGAAGGATTCCTTCATGCATTCATCCCTTTCTAGGGCCACAGAGGGGCTGAGGTGCTTCAGGTGGGCTCTGGTGTCTGTGGCATCCCTGCTGGTCCCCCTCTGACTGCGGGTGGGTGTGCAGTGGCAGGTTGGGGCTTCAGCTGGGCTTGGTTTGCGTTTCCTGAGAGCTTTCAACTGGGCAAGCTCTGCACCATTAGCTGCTGGGTTAGTGGATCTGCTGCCACCTTCAGAGAGGCACAGGAGCCCTCAGCTTGCTGCCACCTGCTCCTCAGGGGTAACCACGCATTTACTCGGCTCCAACGCTGGGGATTCTCTCAACAGCAAACTCTTTTGTTACACCAGCCCCTGGAAAATGGATTTCCTTAAATAATTCACCAAAAAAGGCTGGGGTCAGGCTCATTTTCTGCTCTTCTGCTCCAATTATTCAGTTGCTTGCTAAGGAAATCTACATGATACTGCCAAGCACCTCTTCAAAAAGTCTTTCTTGATGGGAAAAGCCAAAGCCATTAGCGCCGGCTTGGGAGAGGAGGTGGTAGGGTGAGCAGAGGAGGGAAGCAGGTCACATACCTTCCACAGCTTCATTGACTGAGTGTTGCTGAAGAGGCTTTCCTGTCTGTGCTGCTGGATTACAATAAAGCTCAAGCATTAGTTTATCAGGGAATGCAATCTCCAGGCTTCCTGTAGAGCTTAAGCAGGTAACTCCTTCTCTGGCTAGAGAAGCAGAGAGGACAATGTGGTGTGGAGCGCAGGAACCAGGATCTGACTTAATCTGTTGCTTTAGCTGGGAGCTGGCACCTCTCACAGGGCTTTGAGAGCCTGGCAGGAGCAGTATTTATGCCTTTGCAGGTCTCCCATTAACTAGCATGGTGTAAAATGACAATGTCAACCCAAGTTAAGGATCTGCTTCATTAGGAGAGATTTCCCTGCAATAATCCTCTCTATTCTACTTCTGTAGGCACAGCAGAAATTACCAGGGGGACCACTCTGCACAAACGACTGCTCCTTCAACATCATCATTACTGAGTCTCTGCCTCCTCATAAGCATTCCTCAGGCTGATCTCACAGATAAGCTTTTTGTTGCCTGGCATTGGTTAGCACAGCTGAGCAACAGCAGCGCTGCCCTCCCCTCGGGCCGGCAATGTGCCCTCCTGGGCAAGCAGCCTGAGGGCATCCCGGAGTGGATTAGAAGGGCTGTGGTGGGTAGGTCCTCTGCTCTGCCCTGGTGAGGCCACATCTGGAATATTTTGTCCAGTTCTGGGCCACTCAGGTCAAGAAAGACCTCAGAGAATTGCTTGACAGTGTCCTGCACAGAGCCACAAAGATAAGTGAGGCAGAGGAGGTTCCCTGAGAAACTGAGGAGGAATTTCTTCCCTGTGAGGGTGCCAGAGCCCTGGCACAGGCTGCCCAGGGGGGCTGTGGAGTCTCCCTCTCTGGAGACATTCAAGAACCATCTGGATGCATTCCTGTGTGATCTGCTCTGGGTGATGCTGCTCTGGCAGGGGTTGGACCAGATGAGCTCTGGAGGTCCCTTCCAGCCCCTGGCACTCTGTGATTCTATGATCCATAGGAAAGAGGCAGTGGAAGCAGCTGGAGTGAGCTGCCCAGGGAGGTGCTGGAGTCCCCCAGCCTGGGGGTGTTTGAGGGTGGTTTGGATGTGGTGCTTGAGGCTATGGTTTAAGGTGAATCCTGTAGAGCAGGGTTCTAGGGTGGGCTTGGTGCTCCTGAGGGGCTGTGCCAGCCTGGGGGGGGCTGTGAGGCTGTGATTGTCCTTCAGGGCAGGAGCTCTGCTTGTTCTTTCTGGGTGGGATGTGAGGGGAAGTGACCTTGTCCAGCCCCTGACATTCTGTGGTTCTATGACAATGCAGGCAGTGAACATCTCCCTGCTGAGGCCAGGCTGAGGGAGCTGGAGCTTGGAGCAGAGGAGCCTGAGGGCTGCCCTCAGTGCTGCTGCTAAGGATGTGCAGGGCAGGAGCCAGGCTCTGCTCAAGGGTGTCCAAGGACAGGACAAGGGGCAGTGGGTGCCAGCTGGAGTAGAGAAGGTGCCACAGGAACAGAAGGGAAAACTTTGTCAGTGTGAGGGTGCTGCAGCCCTGAGGCTGCTGAGAGGTTGTGGAGTCTCCATCTCCAGGGACATTCAAAAGCCACCTGGATGTGTTCCTGTGTGATTTGCTCTGGGTGCTCCTGCTCTAGTGGGGAGCTGGACTAGACCAGTGTGAGGTGTCCCTGCCCGTGGCAGGGGGGTTGGAACAAGATGAGCCCTGTGGTCCTTCCCAACCCTGACTGACTCTATGATTCTATCACCTTCATAGGTCCCTTCCAGCCCCCACCACACTCTGAGTCTGTGTGAAATTGTGAGGAGCTCCTGAAACCTTCAGCATTAATATGCTGAGCTGGTCTGGTCTCCAGCCCTTGGTCTCTGGGTAAATACAGTTCTGGACCCAGAAGGAATCTGGGACAGGAATGTTTTATATGCTCTATAAAATACAGGAAACATCTGAGAAGGAATAAATCAGGTGGTGTGGATGACTTCTGCAGAGCAAGGTCTTTACCCCAGGCATGTCTAGACTCTTAAGCAGATTGCACATGAGGAGAGAGCACCAGGTCTGGGCTTGGGGACCTGGGCTCTGGGCCATCAGCCTCTTGTGTCACCTTGGCTGCTGCCTCTTTTGGTACCACCAATAATTAGGTCCTGCCCTCTGCTGTGTGGAGCAGGAGATTTACTGAAGGGCTGTCTGCAGAGGATGCACTGCTCCCAGGCTGCTCTTCTGGGAACTGTGCCTAGCTCCTGCTTAATTCCTGCCCAGTCCCAAGCACCTTGATCAGAGGATGGGAATATCAGAAATGGATAAGGTAAACACTTTCACACCTGGAAACAATCCTTAGCTGGGTCCCTTATTTTTTTTTCCCTCTCTCCTCTTTTTTTTCCTCCCTCCTTTTGAATTTGATCCAATGTTTGATTTGCCACTGGATTTTCCTGCCTTTTATAGCTCTTGCTCAGAGCTTTAATAATGTTTGATCTCTCTTTCTGAAGTTTCTCCCTACATGTGTATTTCAGTTTTATGAATCTTCAGGGAGACCTCATTTACTGACTCTGCTTCAGTGACCTTGCAGAGGAATTTAATGTTGAGGCTTGGGGTTTTTTTATTCATTTTTTTTTTCTCTCTCTTCTTACCTCCCACTGCCCCTGCAGCCACCTTGCAAGTATAAAATATTAATGGTTTGTTCTGGAGACAGAGACACTTTCCCTTTTAATGGGAGAGGTGTAAGAAGGGGTTCCCAGAAGACAAGGGGACACTGACTGCAATGTGCTGCCTTCCTGGGGGCTGTAGCCACCAAGTCACAGAACTGTTTCACTTGGAAGAGGCCTCTGAGACCACTGAGTCCAACCTGAGGCCACTAAACCGCATCCCCAAGTGCCATGGCCACAGGTTTCCTGAGCACCTCCAGGGATGAGGACTCCACCACCTCCCTGGGCAGCCTGTGCCAGTCTCTGTCCACTCTGCTAGCAAAGAAATTGTTCCTGAGACCCAACCTGCACCTCCCTTGCTGCAACCTGAGGCTCTTTCCTCTCCTCCTATCAGCTGATGCTAGGCAGAAGAGTCTGACCTCCACCTCACTCCAGCCTCCTTCCAGGGAGTTGCAGACAGCAATGAGCTCTTCCTCAGCCTCCTCTTCTCCAGACTAAACAACCTCAGTTCCCTCAGGTGCTCCTCCCAAGATCAGCTCAGTACCTGAAGGGGATGTAGAGGAGGGATGGAGAGTTCAGTTATCAAACTTTCCTAATATCCAACGTTTCCTACATGCAATCTAAGCCTTCCCTGGCAGACTTCTCTGACCCCTTGGAACTGCCTCATTTCAAGGGCATTGTTATTCTAGTTTCTGGGGTTTTTGATTTTGCTGGTACCCAGAGGAAGATGTTTTTCCCTATCTGTCTTGAGCTGGGGCACTTGCAGCTGTCAGAAACAGAGTTAATTTTTTTCTGGAGCTTAAGTTTTGGCAGCAGAAGTAATTTTTGTGATTGAGGAAGCTATTCAGGAGGCTAATGTCTAAGGACAAACCTTGAGTGCTGCTGTTAGAGAGGAGCAGGCAGAGTTTGCCTGGTGTGCACTGCAGGGTTGGTTGTGGAAGGGAAGCTCAGGTCCTGACAGACAGAAACAGTCCTCAAGTAGTGCTGGAGGTGATTCTCAGGGAGGTTTCCTCCTCTTTTGCCCAGGCTGCTTCTGGCACAGGAGCAGTGAGGTGGGTTGGGAAGTGGCTAAAGGAAAGAAGCCAGAGAGCTGTGGGCAGTGGGACAGAGCCTAGCTGCAGGCTGTGGCCAGTGGAGCTCCTCAGGGGTCAGTACTGGGACCAGTATTAACTCAGTGTGTTCATCAGTGACCTGGCTGAGGGCACAGAGGGCACTGGCAGCAGGTTTGCTGGTGACACCAAGCTGGGTGCAGTGCCTGCCACAGCTGTGCTGCCATCCAGAGAGACTTGGACAGGCTGAGAGCTGGCAGGGAAGAACTCAGTGGAGTTCAGCAGGGCCAAGTGTGGAGTCCTGCACCTGGGAAAGAACAACCCCAGGGAGCAGTATGGGTTGGGACTGAGCTGCTGGAAGGCAGTGAAGGAGAAAGGGACTTGGGTGGCAGCATGGCCATGAGCTGGCAATGTGCTGGGGGGCCAGGAGGGGCAATGCCATTCTGGGGTGGCTTAGAAGGGCTGTGNAGTACTGGGACCAGTATTAACTCAGTGTGTTCATCAGTGACCTGGCTGAGGGCACAGAGGGCACTGGCAGCAGGTTTGCTGGTGACACCAAGCTGGGTGCAGTGCCTGCCACAGCTGTGCTGCCATCCAGAGAGACTTGGACAGGCTGAGAGCTGGCAGGGAAGAACTCAGTGGAGTTCAGCAGGGCCAAGTGTGGAGTCCTGCACCTGGGAAAGAACAACCCCAGGGAGCAGTATGGGTTGGGACTGAGCTGCTGGAAGGCAGTGAAGGAGAAAGGGACTTGGGTGGCAGCATGGCCATGAGCTGGCAATGTGCTGGGGGGCCAGGAGGGGCAATGCCATTCTGGGGTGGCTTAGAAGGGCT
>VWZE01026257.1:459-17056 GCA_013396675.1 Eubucco bourcierii
GCTGAGCCGTGCCGGTGGGCGCTGAGCCGTGCCGGTGGGCGCTGAGCCGTGCCGGTCGGTGCTGAGCCGTGCCGGTAGGTGCTGAGCCGTGCCGGTCGGTGCTGAGCCGTGCCGGTAGGTGCTGAGCCGTGCCGGTCGGTGCTGAGCCGTGCCGGTGGGCGCTGAGCCGTGCCGGTGGGCGCTGAGCCGTGCCGGTGGGCACTGAGCCGTGCCGGTCGGTGCGGAGCCGTGCCGGTCGGTGCTGAGCCGTGCCGGTCGGTGCTGAGCCGTGCCGGTCGGTGCGGAGCCGTGCCGGTCGGTGCTGAGCCGTGCCCGTGTCCCGCAGGTGAGCGAGGTGGAGGTGAACGGCCAGTTCGAGTCGGTGTGCGAGTCGGTGTTCAGCGAGCTGGAGTCGCAGGCCGTGGAGGCGCTGGACCTGCCCCTGCCAGGCTGCTTCCGCATGCGGAGCCACAGCTACGTGCGCGCCATCGAGAAGGGCTGCTCGCAGGACGATGAGTGCCTGTCCCTGCGCTCCTCCTCCCCGCCGCGCACCACCACCACCGTCAGGACCATCCAGAGCAGCACTGGTGAGTGGGCCAGAGCTCGCGGGGCGGTGGGGAGGGGAAGGAAGGTCCTGGGCAGCTGCCGCAGCTCAGTGCCCAGCTCTTCACTGCCACACGTCCAGCCCCTAAGAGCACTGGGGGTGTTCATAGACCAGGATGGATGAAGCCTTGAGCAAGCTGTGCTGGTGGGAAGTGTCCCTGCCCATGGCAGGGGGCTGGAGCTGGATGATCTTCAAGGTCCCTTCCAACCCAATCAGTTCTGTGAATCTAGGAACACCTGTCCCAGGGTAGTGCATCCCAAAGCTGCTGTTGTCAGGAAGTGCCCAAATGGAGCTCTGGTGCCTCTGAAGAGGTCTTCCTGAGCTGAGATGCCAATGACAAAGGAAGGGCAAACAGCTTCCATTTCCTCACTTTCTGGAGACACACAGCAAAGCTCTGAAGTTTTGCTGTGTTCTGGCTGATTTCCAAAGCAGTGGAGAGGGTTTTTTGGGATAAAAAGGAGCTGAATCAGGAAGCTGCAGACATGCTCCAATTTCTATAATGGGATCACATTTATCAGGGATGATTCCTGCTATTTTCCTTAAAATAGCCTGATGTGGTGGCTTTGAACTCCAGCTGTCTTCTGGGAAGCAAAGGCTTGGCTGCCTCTGTTGCAGGAGATGTGCTGGATTCAGAAAGCCATGCTGGAAGAATTGGTGAAGTTGGAGTTTTTCGTGTGTGCCAGAGTCCAGTTTACCACCCACCCTTAATTCCACATCACTGAGGTTGAAAAAGGCCTCTAAGATCACTCCACAACCTCTCTGGGCAGCCTGCTCCAGGCCTCCAGCATCCTCACAACAAACAACTTTCTCCTTCTGTTCAGCTGGCACCTCCTGGCTTTCACTCTGTGCCCCTTGCCCTGTCCCTGGGCACCAGTGAGCAGAGCCTGGTCCCAGCCTCTTGCCCCCCACAGGTGCTTCAGCTCTTGCTGAGCATTGCTCAGCTGCCCTCTGGGGCTGCTCTCCTGCAGGCTCTCAGCCCCAGGGCTCTCAGCCTTTGCTGCTCCCAGAGCTGCTCCAGGCCCCTCAGCAGCTCTGCAGCCTGCCCTGGACTCTCCCCAGCAGTGCCCTGGCTCTGGCACTGGGGAGCCAGCAGTGGCCCCAGCACTGCAGATGTGGCCTCACCCGGGCAGAGCAGAGAAGCGTAAGAACCTCTGTTCAGGACAACCTGAAGGCCATGGTTTAGTGATGACCTGGTGAAGATGTGGTGCTGAGGGCCACAGTATAGTGGTGCCCTGGCAGTGCTGGGTTAAGGGTTGGAGTGATGATCTGAAAGGTCTCTTCCACACCTTCCTCCCTGGAGGTGCTCAAGGCCAGATTGGATGAGGCCTTGAGTAACCTGTACTAGTGGGAGGTGTCCCTGCCTATGGCAGGGGGTTGGAACTGGATGATCCTTGAGGTCCCTTCCAACCTTACCATTCTATGATTCTGCCCAAAAGGATTCAGTGACTCCACTCTAGGTAGTTCCCAGTGCTCATGGAAGTGGATCTGAGTAATCTGCAGCAGCTTTGAGGAGCATTTGTGCTTTGGAGGCTTAGCAGGAGCAAGAGGCTTACAGCTCGGGAGACAAAGGGGTCAAGAGCTTAGGGCACATTAAAGGGGAGCTGTGTCACATCCAAGGTGTGGTGGTGTGGCTGCACGCTTCGTGTGACACCAGGCTTTGGCCAGCCAGGCAGGATTTGAGGACTGAGCCTTTGAGCTCTTTTATCTGGTCTGCTTTCAGCTGCTGTCCCCCAGTGCCAGGAGCAGGCAGAGATCCTTGCGTTCAGCAGCGAATTAGTGCGGCGCTGATCGGCTTAGGGCTGCCTGCTCAGTGATGTGGTGGAGGGAAAGCAATCAAAACTGCACAAAAAACAACCCAAAACAGCCACAAAAAAAGCACACTCCAGACATTTAGGTCAAAGATAAAAAGCCTGTTGTGTTGTTTGGATCATAGAATCCCAGAAGGGCTCAGGCTGGAAGGGACCTCAGAGCCCCTCTGCTCCAAGCTCCCCACCACGCCCAGGGACACCTCTCAGCCAGACTCAGTTGTTCAAGGCCTCACCCAGCCTGGCCTTGAGCATCCCCAGGCAGGAGGCAGCCACAGCCTCCCTGGGCAGCCTGTGCCAGGATGATGACCTGAGTCTTTGGAAGGAATTTCTGTTAGGCAGCCCACCAGAGCAACCTGCTCTTTTTGGTACCTCAGCCCTTCATCTTGTCTTGCAGATTTGTTTTCATGATCTAATGGGAGAACACAAGGAAATTCTTTTCTGTGAGGGTGTTGGAAGACTAGAACAGGTTCTCCGGGGAGGTGGTGGAGGCCCCATGCCTGGAGACATTCAAGGTCAGGCTTGACAGGGCTTTGAGCAACCTGCTCTAGCTGAAGCTGTCCCTACTGAGTGCAGAAGGGTTGGAATAGATGATGAAACCAGTATGCTTCTGGGCTTGATGGACACTGCCCAAAGCCTAAATTGTCCCTTGCACAGGGCTGATGGTACCAAAGGCAACCATCTGCTGCTCTGTGACAGGACAAGGGGCAAGGACACAAAGCGGAAGCCAGGAGGTGTCACACGAACAGGAGGAGAAAGTTGTTTGTTGTGAGGGTGCTGGAGGCCTGGAGCAGGCTGCCCAGAGAGGTTGTGCAGTCTCCTTGTGTGGAGAGCTTCCAGCCCCAGCTGGGCACTGTGCTGCTGGGCAGGCTGCTGTGGGTGCCCTGCTGGAGCAGGGCTTGGGCTAGGTGAGCTCTGGAGGTGCCTTCCATCCCCTAGCGCCCTGTGATTCCGTGACGAGCCAAGGCAAGAGCAGAGTTTGCAACCAACCTGTTCCCAGCGCATCCCTGGCGGAGCGTCCCAGGCTGAGGCAGTAGCGCACCACACGAGGGCGCCCTTGTGCCGCTGGAGAGTGCGGCAGGAGCGCTGCGGGGCAGGGGGGCACAGGCACCAGTGCGGGTGCCAGGACTCGGCTCTGGTGACAACCCTGCCCTGCTGAGACCCCGGCCCTGCTGTCACCCCAACCCTGCTGTCACCCCAGCAGGACACAGAGCTGTNACCCCTGCTGTCACCCCGGCCCTGCTGTCACCCCGGCCCTGCTGAGACCCCGGCCCTGCTGTCACCCCGGCCCTGCTGTCACCCCAGCAGGACACAGAGCTGTTGCAGACAGTCCGGAGGAGACCACACAGATGATGCAGGGGCTGCAGCAGTTCTGCTGTGAGACCAGGCTATGAGGAGGTCTCCCTGGAGCCTTGTCTTCTCCATCCAGGCTGAACACCCCCAACTCTCCCAGCGTGGCCTTGCAGCAGAGGGCTTCCAGCCCTCCAGCATTGTTGTGACCTCCTGAATCTGCTCTAACCAGACCATGTCTCTGCTGTGCTCTGCTCGTGCTCTGGGCTCTGCATGGGCAGACTCTTGCAGCTGCTGCATGTGTGGTGGCTGACTGAAGGGAAACAGCCCAGCAGCACCCAAGGTGTCCCTGTGCCACTGGCCTCTGGAAAAGGTGGGAAACTTCTCCAGATCACCACTCAGCTTCCAAGGCAGTGGGTTGGAGTGAAGACTCACTTCTCCCTAGGCTCGGGTGACAGAAGGAGAGGAAATAGTATAAAATTGTGCCAGGAGAAGCTCAAGTTGGAGATGAGGAACAATTTCTGTGTTGCAAGAGTGATCAGGGACTGGCACAGGCTGCCCAGGGAACTTCAGAGGTCCCTTCCCACCACACTGTGCTGGGATTCTGTGATTCTGTTAAAGAATGGTTTGAGTGGGAAGTGACCTTCCAAGGCCAACCAACCCACCCCTCTGCAGGCAGCAGGGACATCCCCAGCCAGAGCAGGCTGCTCACAGCCCCAAACAGCCTGACCTGCACTGCTGCCAGCCATGGGGCAGCTCCCAGCTCTCTGAGCAGCCTGGGCCAGGCTCTCCCCACCCTCAGTGCCGAACATTTCTCCCTTCTCTCCACTGAGTCTCCCTTTTGAAGTCCAGACCATCACCCCTTCGCCTGGCACAACAGGCCCTGCCCAGGACTCTGTCCCCATGTCATCCCTAGCCTGTGGTGTGGGCTGGAGGAAAGACCAAACATAGAATCATAGAATCATAGAATGGTAAGGTTGGAAGGGACCTCAAGGATCATCTAGTTCCAACCCCCTGCCATAGGCAGGGACACCTCCCACTAGTACAGGTTACTCAAGGCCTCATCCAATCTGGCCTTGAACACATCCAGGGAGGGAGCATCCACAACCTCCCTGGAACATGGGCAGGAGGCATCTGAGGTCCTGCTAAGGTAGCAGCTGTGGTGGTGCAGCTCCACTGCAGGCTGCTTTCCTTCACCCCACCACTGCCACACGCAGCACTCGTGCTGCAGCCTCACTCTGCCCTGGGCCAAGCCTTCCTCTGGAGCTGCTCCTGGAGCTCTGCAGAGCAGCATTTCAGGCGGCAGCAGAGGTGAGAAGCAGCAACAGCAGAGCAAAGCTGTCTGTCCTGGGGAGGCTGTGATGAAGCCCAGCAGCAGCAGCTGGGCCAGGGAGTCTGCTTTGAAGCGGCAGTGGCGGCAGCGCGCTGTGACGTGACGTGACGTGACGTGACGTGACGTGATGTGATGTGGGCTGCCTGGGAAGCTCTTTGGCTTCCTTGGCAAATCCCAACGCCCCAGATGACATCAGCTGAAGTGTGCTGAGAAAGCCAGGCTGAGAAGGCTGAGGCCTGTCTCACAGTCCCCGAGTGATTGCAGATGTTTGGTGAAGGCTGCAGAGCAGGAGGCTCCTCAGGTTTGTGCATGTGGGGAAGCAAAGCGAGGACAGACATCAGCCCTCTGGAGAACAGGGCTGGGGAGGAGCAGCTGTGGGACCAGGGGGGTGAGCAGGTGAGCTCCAAGGTCCCTTCCAGCCTGAACCATTCTGGGATTCTCTCATCATTGAGTCCAAGCACTCAGTCAAGTTCACTGCTGCTCTGAAGGGGTTTTATGGAGCTCTGGAAGGTGCAATCCAGCCCCAGTGGTTTCTCTGGGGACCTGGTGAGTAGCTCGCTGCAGAGGCAGGCAGCTGTGTGCCATGCTGTGTGCCATGCTGTGTGCAGGGCTGGTGACAAGAGCAGCTGCAGTGACGTCACTTGTTTGGTTCCCGTGCCCGGGCAGCGGAGCCGTGCAGGCAGCGCTGCTGTCACTGCTGGGGCAGCGCCTGGCAGCCAGCCCGGCCCTGCTCAGCACATCAAAGCTCTTCCCTTGCGGGGAGCAGCTGAACAGCAAGCAGCTGCCCAGTGCCCTTTCGGCGTGCTCTGCTCCTTCCCCCTCCGCCACTGCTCCTCGCCGCCCACCCCCGCACAGCCTCACTGTCAGCCCTGCCGGGGAAGCTCCTTTTAGGGTCTCTACCTGCAGCTCCCAGGGGCTGGGGGTGCTGCGGTTCTCACACCCTCCTCCTCCTCCTGGAGACCTCCCAGCTGCTGGCTGGAAGAGGAGGCAAAGCCCAAGGGGCCGAGGCATGGCTGCAAACCACAGGCTGCTTTCCAAGCCACCAGCCATGGAAGAGTTCCATCTGGAAAAGGACTTCTTGTGCCAAAGCGGCACAAGAGCCACACTTTGAAAGCCTTCCCACTGGCCTCCCGGGAACATGAGGAGTGCCTTTCTCTGGGCCCCTTGCTGGTGCCTTTCCCCTTCTAGAGACATGGCTGCTGCCCCAGAGCTGCTGCTCGCCCTGCTCCCTCCTCACTGCAGGGAAACTTCTTTGGGGTGAGGCTGCTGGAGGCCTGGAGAAGGCTGCCCATAGAGGCTGTGGAGCCTCCTTCTCGGGAGAGCTTCCAGCCCCGTGTGGATGTGTTCCTGTGTGCCCTGCCCTGGGCAATGCTGCTCTGGCAAGGGCTTGGGCTGGCTGATCTCTGGAGGTCCCTTCCCACCCCTCCATGCTGGAATTTTTCTGTATATACTGGAGGAGCCAGCAAGGTGTCCTCAGGGCCAAGAAGGCCAAGGGTCTCCTGGAGTCCCTGAGGAGACTTCTTATCATGCCTGTTCCCTAACCCACTGCAGCTCAGGCTTTGGTGGGATTAGGCACTTGGTGGTGAGGGAAGGACATGGCCTTGGCATAGCTGCTGGTGCTCTGCTTGCTCCTGCCTGGTGAGACACAGGAACACTGCTGCTGGTAGAACTGCCAAGGGCTGTGCTGGGACAGCTGCTACCTGGTACCTCAGCACTTAGCTCTGCACAGGTTGGGTCCTTTGCTGCTCCTTTCAAACTGTGGAATCAGACCATGGAATGATTTGGGTGGTCAGGGTCCTCTCAAGCTCCTCCAGCCCACCCCCCTGCAGGCAGCAGGGACATCCCCAGCCAGAGCAGGCTGCTCACAGCCCCAAACAGCCTGACCTGCACTGCTGCCAGGCACGGGGCAGCTCCCAACTCTCTGGGCAGCCTGGGCCAGGCTCTCCCCACCCTTAGTGCCAAATATTTCTCTCTCTTTGAGTCCAAACCATCACCCCTGGTCCTGTCCCAACAGGCCCTGAGAAGAAGTCTGTCCCCAGCCTTCTTAGAGGCTCCTTTAGCACTGCAGGACCACCAGAAGGTGTCCCTGGAGCCTTCCCCCCTGCAGGCTGCACACCCCCAACTCTGCCAGCCTGGGCTCACAGCAGTGCCCTTCCAGCCCCCCAGCACTGCTGAGGCCTCCTCTGGCCCTGCTGCCACAGGTCTGTGCTGTGCTGTGCTGAGGGCTGCCCCAGCACTGCCTGGGGGCTGAGCAGAGCAGAGGGGCAGGATCCCCTCCCTCTGTGAGCCTTTTTTTTTTCCTCCAGAGCAGCACAACTCTATTAACTTTAAATTTGCACTTCCATTTTCCCCTGCATTCATCACCCTGGTGAAGGAGGCTGCCAAAGGAGCAGGATGTTGCCAACCTCCCTCATCCCTTGAAGGGTTCAAAGCACAGATCTGAGCTCTTCACAAATGTTCTCCTTGAGGTTCTCCTGGGCATGGAGCTGAGGAGCTTTGTGTTTGCCTGCTGCTGTTTGCTCCCCAGGGCTTCACCTCCCCACCAGGCGTGTTCAGACACCTGCAGAGCTGCTCACAGCCACGCTGGGACCCAGGCTCCGGCGGCATTATGCAATCTGGGATTTGTTTTATTCCTTTCTGTTGTTTTGGGGGTTGTTTTTTATCATTAGACTTCCTCCTGAGCTGGGCTGGTTGACACTCCCTGTTCTGAATTCCTGTCCCATGAGCTAGTTGTTTGGAAATGTTGGCTAGGAGGACAATCGCCGTGGCTTGGGCTTTGGAGGTGTTTTAGTCTGGAGAAAGTGGTGGTGGTTTGGGTGGCTTTTGGTGGCTTTTTTCCTCTGGGATTAAACTGCAAGCCAAAGGCAGGGTTGGGTCAGAAGATCCAAAGGAAGAGGAGAGGGCTGCCTGAGAGGTGGATCCAGCTGGGATTGGTGGACTTGACTCGAGGTGCTTCAGGAGGCAAGAGGATTTTTGAGCATGACTTAACTAGTCTCTGGATTAAACCTTGCCTGTGCCCTAGGAGAGGAATGCAGACCTACTGCAGCAGCCTGTGGGCTCTGGAAGAGAGGATTCAGAGATTCACAGAATGCTTTGGGTTGCAAGGGACCTTGAAGATCATCCAGTTCCAGCCCCCTGCCATGGGCAGGGACACCTCCCACCAGCACAGGCTGCTCAAGGCCTCATTCAGCCTGGCCCTGATGTGTACAGGCTGAGAGGCTGGGGCTGTTCAGCCTGGAGAAGAGAAGGCTCCAGGGAGACCTCAGAGCAGCCTGCCAGGACCTGAAGGGAGCTAGAGGAGAGCTAGGAAGGGACTATGGACAAGGGCTGGCAGTGCCAGGATGAGGGACAATGGCTTTGAGCTGGCAGAGGGGAGATGAGAGTGGAGAGGAAGAAGAAATTCTTGGCAGTGAGGGTGGGGAGACACTGGCACAGGCTGCCCAGGGTGGCTGTGGATGTGCCCTCCCTGGGGTTGTTCCAGGCCAGGCTGGATGAGGCCTGGAGCAGGCTGTGCTGGTGGGAGGTGTCCCTGCCCATGACAGAGGGCTGGAGCTGGGTGGTTTCTGAGGTCCCTTTCCCACCCAACCCATTCTTGGTTCTGTGCTAAGCTGGGCTGTGCCCTGGCTCAGGGCTGCTGCACAGGTCAGAAGTTGTTTCTGACCAGCTCCTTGTCTACAGAATGTGACTGTGCACAGCTGAGAGCACCTGGGCTCAGCCCTCCAGGCAGAGCTTCCCTGCAGAGCTTCGCTCCTTGCCGGTGGCACCAACGCTGCTCTGCAGCACCCCCGCAGAACTCCCTCTGCAGGCAAAGACTTCTCCACCTTCCCCGTGCAACCCCTCAGCCTGCAACCCCATGGAACAGGGACCTCTGGAGCTCACCCAGTCCAAGCCCCCTGCTAAGGGGGCACCCACAGCAGCTTGCCCAGCAGCACAAGGTGGTAGGACCCCAGAAGTGTTGAGGTTGGAAGAGGCCTTTGAGATCCTCGAGCCCAGCTGCTCACCCAGAGCTCACAGCCCCACCACTGCTCCTGAGCCCCACGGCCCTCAGCACCACACCAAGCCTTTGAGACCCCTCCAGGGATAGAGACTCCAGCACCTACCTGGGCAGCCTGTGCCAGTGCCTGGGAACCCTTGCTGGGAAGGAACTCTTCCTAATACCCAATATCCAACCTGCCCAGCTGGGGCTGGAAGCTCTCCAGAGACGCAGCCTCCACAGCCTCTCTGGGCAGCCTGCTTCAGGCCCCCAGCAACCCACCCCAAACAACCTTCTCCTGCTGTTCAGGTGGCTGATTCTGTGTGGGCTGCTCCCTTTGAGACCTGCTGCCAGGGGACCATGGCTGCTGCAGGGGAGCAGGGTGGAGGAGCTGCAGGGAGCAGGAGGCAAGGAACAGGAGAGCTCTGCCTGCTCCCAGGGCTGGGCTCTGGGCTGCACTGGGAGAGCATCAGGGCTTTGGCAGCTCTCCTCAGCAGCTCTCCTTCCATTTTCCAAGCTGTTCAGCATTTCAAACCCCAGAGGCCCTCCGGGTTGTCAGGAGGTGCCAGGCTGCCAACATCCCAACGGACACAAGCATGCAGCTCACAGCCCTCAGCCCTCGGCTGCCTCCCTCAGCGCCCCAAGCTCTGCGCCGTTTCCCTGGCTGCTGGGGAGCGCTGGGAGGTGACATCACTGCCAGTAACCGAGGCCCTGGGGCTCTCTCCTGCCTTCCACGCTGCCTTCTACCTGCTGGGTGACTACAGGAAGCTGGGGATGAGTTGGGACTTGCTGATGGAACCTTTGCTGTTTCTGTTGACACTTCCACTGCCTTCCCTGTCAGGTCTGTCCTCCCTCTGCAGGACAACTTCAGGTGGTTTTAGACTGGAGCTGAGGAAGAAGTTCTTCAGTATCAGGGTGGTGAGAGTCTGGCACAGGCTGCCCAGAGAGGCTGTGGCTGCCTCCTGCCTGGGGGTGTCCAAGGCCAGGCTAGATGAGGCCTTGAGCAGTTTGGGCTGGTGGGAGGTGCCGCTGCTCGTGGCAGGGGTTTGAGCTGGATAACCTTTCAGGTCCCATCCAACCTTCCTAAGACAGGGAACTGCTGGAGAGAGTCCAGGGCAGGCTGCAGAGCTGCTGAGAGGCCTGGAGCAGCTCTGAGAGCAGCAAAGGCTGAGAGCCCTGGGGCTGAGAGCCTGCAGGAGAGCAGCCCCAGAGGGCAGCTGAGCAATGCTCAGCAAGAGCTGAAGCACCTGTGGGGGGCAAGAGGCTGGGGCCAGGCTCTGCTCACTGGTGCCCAGGGACAGGGCAAGGAGCAAGGGGCAGAAAGTGGAAGCCAGGAGACGCCACCTGAAGATGAGAAGAAATTTGTTTGGTGTGAGAGAGTCTTCTTGTGTGGAGAGCTTCCAGCCCCAGCTGGGCACTGTGCTGCTGGGCAGGCTGCTGTGGGTGCCCTGCTGGAGCAGGGCTTGGGCTGCATGAGCTCCAGAGGTCCCTTCCAGCTCTAACACTTTGGGGTTCTGTGTCTGTCATCTTTTCTTCTCCTTCCAGGCCCCGGACTTGGCATGAGTTACAAACCTCCCTGACCCCCTCTCAGGTGTCCACTGCCCCAGCTAAGGTCTGGCAGGTTCACTTTTAGCCACCTCTGTGATCGCAGGTGCTGTGGTTGCTGTCTGGAGCTTCAGAAGTGCCTCATGGTTTCAGAACCTCCTCTCTCTCACCTTTCCCTTTTCTGTCTCCCCCAGCAGCCAATGTTCCCATGGGTTCAGGCATGTTATCAGCAACCTGTGCTTCCAACAACACAAATCCCATTGATGCCATGCCCTGGAAACACCTTCTGGGCTGCAGCTTCTCCTGCAGCCATGGGAGGGTGTGATCCACATGGATCTGAGCTAGGCAAATGAAGACCAGGCTGGTTCCTGGCTCAGCAAGCATTTCCAGTGCAGGCAGGGAGCACAACAGCTGTAGTGGAGCTCCTTTCATGTGGGTGGCATCGAGGGCTGCCAGTTACAACGAGCTGCTGCAGCCCTTCTTGCCCTGTGATGACTGTTGGTAGGAATTCATCTGAAGGTGTTTCTGTCTGAACTCTGCACAGGTTCATGCCTGCATTTATTGTCTGTACAAAATGAAGCAGCTCAAGATCTTTTTTGTCTTCTCCATGGGCTCTCTTTCCTCATTTGGAGGTACTCCATGAGTTCAGGAATGCAGAGTTGCCAACTAGCCCACAGAGCATGGAGGTTTTCTCTCCACGGTTTGAAATGAGAGCAGAGCAGATTTAGACTGGATGTGAGAAGCAAGTTCTGCACCTTGAGGGTGCTGGAACATTGCAGCAGGTGCCCAGGGAGGCAGCTGAGGCTCCATCACTGGAGATATTCAAGGTGAGGCTGGAGAAGGCTGTGAGCAACCTGCTCTAGTGGAGGATGCCCCTGCTGAGTGCAGGGGTGGGACTGGATGAGCTTTGGAGGTCCATTCCAGCCCAACACATTCTGTGATTCTGTAGACCCCTGCAGCTCACCCAGCCCAAGCCCTGCTCCAGCAGGGCACCCACAGCAGCCTGCCCAGCAGCACAGTGCCCAGCTGGGGCTGGAAGCTCTCCACACAAGGAGACTGCACAACCTCTCTGGGCAGCCTGCTCCAGGCCTCCAGCACCCTCACAACAAACAACTTTCTCCTCCTCTCCAGCTGGCACCTTCTGGCTTCCACTCTGTGCCCCTTGTCCTGCCCCTGGGCACCAGTGAGCAGAGCCTGGCCCCAGCCTCTTGCCCCCCACAGGTGCTTCAGCTCTTGCTGAGCATTGCTCAGCTGCCCCCTGGGGCTGCTCTCCTGCAGGCTCTCAGCCCCAGGGCTCTCAGCCTTTGCTGCTCCCAGAGCTGCTCCAGGCCCCTCAGCAGCTCTGCAGCCTGCCCTGGACTCTCCCCAGCAGTTCCCTGGCTCTGGCACCGAGGAGCTCAGCACTGCACCCAGGACTCACCAGGGCTGAGTAGAGGGTCAGGAGAGCCTCCCTGTCCCTCCTGGCCACACTCTTCTTCACACCCCCCAGGACACCATCGCTCTTTTACAGCAAGAAGTGCACAAGCCCCAGCAAGCAGACTTTGACATTAGGTGCCTGGGAGGTATCTGTGCTCAAACCAAAGGCAGTCCTCAACCCTTGGTGGACCCGGCAGGGCAGGGCAGAGAGACAGCAAACAAACGTAGTGAAAGCTGCTGGAGCAGAGCTCATCCAGGAGAGGTTGGAGACTCAGAGTCCTCCTGGGCCTGGTTTGGAAGCTGTGAGCAGAACAAAAGTGTTGGTAGAAAGACTTGTTCCTGTGGGACTTAGAGCAGTTGGGAGGAAACCTCCTGCAGAAAAGACTAAGGAGGGACTTGGCCAACAGACCATCTCTGTCCCTCTCCTGGGGGCTCTGCCAACCACACTGCCACGAGCAGAGGGCACTGCAGAGTGAGATGTTCCCACAGAGCTCTCCTCCTCACACTGTGTGCTCCTCACTGCTGCTTCGAGACCCTGTTTGTGCGCACACTGCCCTGCACATCAGTACCTGAGGGACTCTGCTGTGTTGTTTTCTCCTGCAGTGTCCTCCTGCATCACCACCTACAAGAAGACCCCCCCGCCGGTGCCGCCGCGCACCACCACCAAGCCCTTCATCTCCATCACCGCCCAGAGCAGCACCGAGTCTGCCCAGGATGCCTACATGGATGGGCATGGGCAGAGGGGAGACATCATCAGCCAGTCTGGCCTCAGCAACTCCACGGAGAGCCTGGACAGCATGAAGGCCCTGACGGCCGCCATCGAGGCTGCCAACGCCCAGATCCACGGCCCTGCCAGCCAGCACCTGGGCAGCAACACCGCCACCGTCACCACCACCGCCACCATCGCCACCGTGGCCGTGGAGGACAGGAAGAAGGAGCACTTCAAGAAGAACAGATGCCTGTCCATTGGCATACAGGTAGAGCATGGCTTCAGCGTGGGCTGCTCCTGCTGCTTCTGCCAGTGTCACGCAGCTGGAGGCTCCCGAGGAGGCCACGAGACGGGCAGAGGGTTAGAGAACCTCCCCTGTGGGGACAGGCTGAGGACCTGAGCCTGGGCAGATGGAGAAGAGGGGGCTCCAGGGAGACCTCAGAGCACCCTGCCAGCACCGAAGGGGCTGCAGGAGAGCTGGGAAGGGACTTTGGACAGGGGCTGGCAGTGCCAGGACAAGGGACAATGGCTTTGAGCTGGGAGAGGGGAGGTGAGAGTGAAGAGGAGGAAGAAATTCTTGGCAGTGAGGGTGGGGAGACACTGGCACAGGCTGCCCAGGGAGGCTGTGGATGTGCCCTCCCTGGAGGTGTTCCAGGCCAGGCTGGGTGAACCCCTGAGCAGGCTTTGCTGGTGGCAGGTGTCCCTGGGCATGGCAGGGGGTTGGGGCTGGGTGATGGAGTCCCTGGAGGCCGTCAAGAAACCTGTGGCTGTGGCACTCTGGCACATGGCTTAGTGGCCACGGAGCTGTGGGGCTGGAAGTTGGACTCCGTGACCTTAAAGGCCTCTTCCAACCCAAACCATTCTGTACCTCTATCACAACTGCACAGAATCTCAGGGGTTGGAAGGGGCCTCCAGAGATCCTTGGGTCCAACCTCCCTGATTCCATGTTCCCTGATTCTGCACTTCCACTGCTCTGATTCCCTGCTCCTGTGATTCCCTGACTCTGTGACTCTGTGTTTTGTGGCTTCCTGCTTCTTCTGCCAGGCAGCTCTGCAGTATGCTCAGGGGCAGGCTGGCACTGCTGCTGTTTTGCCCCTCTTGGCAGCAGGCTCAGGCTGGCACTGCTGCTGTTTTGCTCCTGTTAGCAGCAGGCTCGGGGTGGCAGTGCTGCCGCTCTCCCCAGTTGGCAGCAGGCTCAGGGTGGCAGTGCTGCCGCTCTCCCCGGTTGGCAGCAGGCTCGGGGTGGCAGTGCTGCCGCTCTCCCCAGTTGGCAGCAGGCTCGGGGTGGCAGTGCTGCCGCTCTCCCCGGTTGGCAGCAGGCGCAGGGTGGCAGTGCTGCCGCTCTCCCCGGTTGGCAGCAGGCGCAGGGTGGCAGTGCTGCCGCTCACCCAGGTTGGCAGCAGGCGCAGGGTGGCAGTGCTGCCGCTCTCCCCGGTTGGCAGCAGGCTGAGGGCTGTGCCGCAGGCAGAAGCAGCACTAATCGGTGCTGGGCGCCCAGCAGGGGGGCAGCGCAGGCAGGGATGAACTCAGCGCGGGGGAATGCGGAGCGCAAACAAGGCTGATTTACACCGCATGATCCCCCCCGGAGCTGTCACCCAGCCTGGCCGCGGGCATTGTCCCTGCTTGCTCATGCATCTCCTGCTGCCTGCTAGCCCTGGCGTGGGGCAGCTTCGTTCCACCTCAGCCTCCGGAGCTTTCCATGTGCTGTGCTTGATGAGAATTGCATCTCCTCACCTCCAGCAGCACCGAACCAGAAATCTAACTCCTCCCCGAGCCTGCTGCGCCCTGCAGGAAGAAGAGCAGAGCAGACCACTGGCATCTGCTTGCTTCGTTCATCCTGCCCATGCCCACAGCTTCACGGGCAGTGCTGGGCTGGAAGGGACTCTCTGAGGGCATCTCGGGCAACCCCCTGCAGGCGCAGGGACACCGCCAGCCAGAGCAGGCTACACAGGGACACAGCAAGGCTGAGCTTGGATGGCTGCAGGGATGGGGCCCAGCTCTGAGGTGAGAGCCTGGCACAGGCTGCCCGGGACTGTGCTTGAGGCCACATCCCTGCAGACATTCAGGCTCAGCCTTGCTCCAGCCTGCTCTGGCTGGAGGTGTCCCTATGCCTGCAAGGGGTGGCCAAGATGACCCTGGAGGGTCCCTTGCAAGTCAGTGCTATCTGTGATAAAGGTATTCCTCATGGAATCATGGAATGGGTTGGGTTGGATGGGACTTTTCAAGGTCTTCTCATCCAAGCCCCTCTGCAGCCAGTGGTACAAATAGGTGCAGACACTGAGTAGTCATCACACAGCAAGTGCTGGGTGATACCTCTGCTAACATGCCTTTTAATTAGCTGGTTGATTGATTTATTTATCTGTTTTAAGGTTGATGGTGCCGAAGAATCCCCCAGAGCAGGTGAAAACAAAGCAACCAGTAAGTTCCAGTCCATAGGAGTTCAAGTAGAGGAGGAAAAGTGGTGAGTAGAAGCTAAATACTGATTTTCCTAAAGCAAACAACCCCGGTGCAGCTCAGCCTTGTTCTAAGAGCCCTGGGATCCTGCATGCCCTACCACAGCAGCCTGCTCCCTGCCTGCACCCTTAGGGCACCCAGCTGAGAACTTGAGTCTTCTCAGCTCTGAAGCTCTTCTTGCTCAGAGGGCATTTGTTCAGGACCTGGAAGACAAAGAATTGTCACATCTTCTGATGGTCATTAACTCTTCACGAGCTCTTCCTTACCCCCCAGAAAAATCCTGCTGCAGCTGGAGCCCTGGGGGATGGCTGCAGCAGCCCAGGGCTGCTGGGGAAGTTGTCCTTGTTTGCCAGCAGGATAATTCCAACCACGTGGGAGCAGTGGGGTGGCGGAGCCAAACTGATTGCTGCTTCTCAGGTATCTCACCCAGACATCTCTGAACTGCAGCTGCTCCCTCCCAATAAAAGCAGGGAAATTACAAAGCCAAGGGGGGGGAGGGGGGAACAAACTCACCAAAAAAACCCCACAAAAAACAAACAACACAACCTTGATTCTGTCTCCACTCTGCAGCATGATCAAAAAATGGGGGAAAAACCGAAATTTAGAGGAGTTTGTGTCTTTAAGGGTTTGTGCTTGTTTTGGAGGATCTAGGGCAGAGCAGCATCATGGTGCATAACCCTTCTCAGGCACACGAAGCTTCCAAGAGCTCCACTACAACTGGAAATCTTCACTCTTGCCCCAAACTGGACTCGGCTGAAAAAAGCCCCAAGAGCCAAACCTTCCTCTCCAGCTCTACCACAACTGGAAACCTTCATTCCTGCCTAAAACTGGACACAGTGGTTGAAGAAGGATAATAAACCCAAATTCTCACCTCCCCTGCAAGCCTGCCCAGTGCTCGCTCCAAGCCAAGCACCCAGCCCAGGCTTGGTTTGTTCCTCACAGCATCACTTTTTGAGTCCTTCTGGTACTGAGTTGTAGAAAACTTGAGGCTCAGCACCACTTGTCAGTGAGGGAAGTGTTGCCCTTGCAACCCTTTCAGAGAAGAAACTGGGTGCAGCAAAGCTGAGCTGCCAGGACCCTCTGCCTCCCCTGCCCCACCAAGCAGAGGACTTGGCCGTTCTCACACCGTTTTTTCCAGCTTCTGCTGAAAGCAGTCAGAAAGAAGCTGTGGTCCTCAGTTTGGCTGAATTCCCCCCCACACCCGGAGGGGTTTCCAAGAGGCAGAGCTGTGGTGCTGAGGGCCATGGCTCAGCCCCAGCCTGGGCAGGGTTGGAGAATGGTTGGACTGGAGCCCAAATGATTCTGTGATTCCCAAAGTAGCCCAAGGCTCTTGGCTCTTCCTGGGGTTGTACAAGGTTGAAGTGATTTCAGCAGGAGAAAAGTGATTCTGCAATAACCCCACCAGGCTGTCACCAACATCCTCATCCACCTCCTAAACCACCTCCTGCTGGCAGCCCCCTCTTGACCTGTTGGACCTTGCCCCCAC
This sequence comes from Eubucco bourcierii, assembly GCA_013396675.1. Lineage (NCBI taxonomy): Eukaryota > Metazoa > Chordata > Aves > Piciformes > Ramphastidae > Eubucco > Eubucco bourcierii. The sequence goes on from VWZE01026257.1 coordinate 17,054, forward strand.
CCC